>SJYW01017676.1:33713-46959 GCA_006410735.1 Raphicerus campestris | reverse complement strand
TGTTGAAGCTGAAACTCCAGTACTTTGGCCACCTGATGTGAATAACTGACTCATTTGAAAAGACCCTGATGCTGGGAAAGATTGAGGGCAGGAGGAGAAAGGGACAACAGAGGATGAGATGGTTGGATGGCATCACTGACTCAATGGACATGAGTCTGGGTAGACTCTGGCAGTTGGTAATGGACAGGGAGGCCTAGTGGGCTGCGGTTCATAGGGTCGCAAAGAGTCGAACACAACTGAGTGACTGAACTGAACTGAATAACCTATAAGGGAAAAGAACTTGAAAAAGAATAATGTATGTGTGTGTGTGTGTGTGTGTGTGTGTGTGTGTGTATATAAATCACTCTGTTGTACATCTAAAATATGAAGACAACACTCTAAGTCAATTATATGTCAATAAAACTTAAAAAAGCAGAAAACAAGAAAGTAAAGGCCAGGTTTTTCAAACAAACTGATGAAACTAATAAACCTCTAGTTAGACCAATTTGAAACAAGAGATAAAGATACAAATGATCAATACCAGAAATGAAACTGGAGACATCACTATAGACACAAAAAGGATAACAAAGAACTACTATTAACAATTTCACGTTAACAAAATCAAAAGTTTAAATAACACTTAAGAAATGAATGAAAAGTACAACTTACCAAAATGAATACAAATAAAATAGATACTGTGAACTGTCCTATATCAAATGCCTAAAATAATGCTAAATCTACCTAAACTCTTTCAGAGAGTAAAGAATTTAACATTTCTCTACAAAACCATACAGATTACAAAGAAAATATGTTTCACGAACACAATGGAAAAAAATATACTTGAAAAATATTAACAAATTGAATCTGGCAATGCACAAAAAAGATACATCATGACAAAGTGGGGTTTATGACAGAAATGAAAGGTTTATACAAAATTTAAAAAAAAATCAGTATAATCCACTCTATTAACAGAACCAAACAAAAATTCTGGAGCTGAGAACACACTAAATGAGACAGAAGAATGCATTAGAAAGCACTGGAAATGAGCAAATCATGAGGAGGAAAGAATTAGTGAGCTTGAAGATAAAAATCTAGAAATGATAGAAGTAGAAGAGGAGAGAGACTTAAGATATTTTAAAAATAGGAAAATTCTATGAGAGAGATCTGACTCTTAGGAAGGGCAACATTAGGGTAATCGGTAATCCAGAAAGAAGAGAGGAAGGAGGGAGCAACTTACCTTTTTAAAAAAAAATTAATAGTTGAGAACTTCCAAAAGTTGGAGAAAGAAGTGGATATTTAAATCCATGAAAAAAAAAAAATCCAACTACCTCAATGCTAAAACACCTTCTCATAGACATATTATATTAAAATTGTCAAAAGTCAATCAAAGAAAGAATTTTTAAAAAAAAGAATAGTAACCTAGAAAGGAAGTAGGCTATCAGATTTCTCAGCAGAAACTATACTCCAGGAGGAAGTAAACTGACATTCTCAAAACACTGAAAGATAAAAACTATCAGCCAAGAATATTCTATCCAGCAAAGTTACCATTTGGTTTTGTTTGTTCCCAGGGAAAAACTTGAGAGAGTTTAACATTAGAGCTGCTTTACAAGAAATTTAAGAAATAAAAAGGTAAAAGCACACAATATTTTCAGTAAGGTAAGAAACAGAATCAGAAAACTGCAACTCAATACCAAAATACTTTTTTTTAATTTAATATAGCATTGAGGTTAAAAAGCAGAGGGAGAAGAAAAATAACTACAGCTATTACAATATGGTAACAAATTCACAATATAAAATGGAAATCTGAGATGACAAAAACACAAAAGGAGAAGAAAAAAGAATAGAACTTATGTAATTAAATGAAGATAAAGTGCTATCCATGGAAAAGGATTATTTTATCTATGATGTGGTATTATCTATGATTTCATGTTAACCACAAAACATAAATCTAGAGCAAGACATGAAACAGAGAAAAAGAAGAAACTGAGAAGAACATCATAGAAAACCACCAAACAAAATGGTAGACAGAAACACAAGGAAAAGAAAAACAATGGAGATACGGAGCAATCAAAAAACAAAAGATAAAACAGCAGTACTAAGTCCTCATCTATCCACAATCACCCTGAACATGAGTGAACTGAATTTACCAATCAAAAGACAAAGCAGCTGGACAAATTAAACAGAAGACTTACCTCAACTCTAAAGAGAAATATAGGCTTCAGGTGAAGGGATGAAAGATGGATACTTCAGAAACAGCAGCCAAAAGAAAAACAAGTGTAGCCATACTCATATCAGACAAAACAGACATCAAGTCAAAAAATTTAACGAGACAAAGATGGACAGTATTTGATGATAAATATGACAACACGTCAAGAAGACATTAACAGTTATTAATATTATATATGCACCTAACATAGGAACACCAAAATATATAAAGCAATTACCAGACCTAAAGGGAGAAACTGATAGCAACGCAATAATAGGAGGGGACTCTAATACACCACTTACATCACTGGACAGATCACCTAGACAGAAAGTCAGTAAGGAAACATCAGCCTTAAATGAAACATTAAATCAGATAGATCTGATAGGTTTGCATAGAGCAGTCCATCCAAACACAGAAGAATTCATATTCTTCTCAACTACACACAGAATTTTCTCAGGGACAGACCATATGTTGGGACACAAGTCTCAGTAAATTTAAGAAGGCTGAAATCAGATCAAGAATCTTTTTCAATCATAATGGTATAAAACTAGAAATCAACTACCAGAAGCAAATGGACAGAGTCACAAATATGTGGAGACTAAACAACATGTTATTTAACAACTATGGGTCAATGAAGAAATCAAAGGAGAAATCAAAAACTACCTGAAGATAAATGAAAATAAATACGCAATACACCAAAATCTATGGGGCGATACAAAAGTGGTAATAAGAATGAAGTTTATAGCACTAAAGGCCTACTTCAAGGAACAAGAAAAATCTCAAATATACAATCTAACCTTACACCAAAAGAAACTTGAAAAAAAACACGAAGTAGAAAGAAGGAAATAAAGATCAGAATGAAAACAAAACAGACACTCAAAAGAAAATAGAAAAGATCAAACTAAGAGCTGTTTCTTTGAAAAGATAGGCAAAGCTGACAAAGTAGGAAGGAAAAATGAGTAAAGATCAACTGTATGGTGACAGATGGAAAACATTTTTTTTAATTAAAAAAAATTTTTTTTGGCTATCCTGCACAGCTGGTGAGCTTAGTTCCCTCACCAGGGACTGAACTCAGGCCCCAGCAGTGGAAGCAGAGAGTCCTAACCACTGAACCACCAGGGAATTCCCTAAAGTAAACTTTTGATGGTGTGCATACAGCTGTAGTCTTTATACTAGCAGAATTACAATGTACACATGAAATTTGTGTGTTATAAACCAAAATTACCTCAATTAAAGATAAAGTTTTTAAAAAGTTAAACATAAGCTTTCCATATGACCCAATAATTCTACTATCTATCCAAAAGAAATGAAAAAATATCTCCACACAAAGTAAACGTGTTCATAGCAGCTTTATTCGTAACAACCTTAGTCAAATAATCAAAAGTTGGAAATAATCCAAAATCCATTAACAGATAATTCAGTTCAGTTCAGTCACTTAGTCATGTCTGACTCTTTGTGAATCCATGGACTGCAGCAGGCCTCCTGTCCATCACCAACTCCCGGAGTTTACTCAAACTCAGGTCCATTGAGTCGATGATGCCATCCAACCATTTCACCCTCTGTCATCCCCTTCTCCTCCCACCTTCCATCTTTCCCAGCATCAGGGTCTTTTCAAATGAGTCAGCTCTTCGCATCAGGCGGCCAGGAGTTTCAGCTTCAGCATCAGTCCTTCCGATGAACATTCAAGACTGATTTCCTTTAGGATGGAGCACTAATCTCCTTGCTGTCCAAGGGACTCTCAAGAGTCTTCTCCAACACCACAGTTCAGAAGCATTCATTCTTTGGCGCTCTGCCTTCTTCACAGTCCAACTCTCACATCCATACATGACTACTGGAAAAACCATAGCTTTGACTAGATGGACCTTTGTTGGCAAAGTAATGTCTCTGCTTTTCAATACGCTATCTAGGTTGGTCATAACTTTCCTTCCAAGGAGTAAAAGTGTCTTTTAATTTCATGGCTGCAGTCACCATCTGCAGTGATTCTGGAGCCCCATAAAATAAAATCTGTCATTGTTTCCACTGTTTCCCTATCTATTTGCCATGAAGTATGGGACCAGAGGCCCTGATCTTAGTTTTCTGAACATTGAGTTTTAAGCCAACTTTTTTNGAAAAAAAAAAATCCAACTACCTCAATGCTAAAACACCTTCTCATAGACATATTATATTAAAATTGTCAAAAGTCAATCAAAGAAAGAATTTTTAAAAAAAAGAATAGTAACCTAGAAAGGAAGTAGGCTATCAGATTTCTCAGCAGAAACTATACTCCAGGAGGAAGTAAACTGACATTCTCAAAACACTGAAAGATAAAAACTATCAGCCAAGAATATTCTATCCAGCAAAGTTACCATTTGGTTTTGTTTGTTCCCAGGGAAAAACTTGAGAGAGTTTAACATTAGAGCTGCTTTACAAGAAATTTAAGAAATAAAAAGGTAAAAGCACACAATATTTTCAGTAAGGTAAGAAACAGAATCAGAAAACTGCAACTCAATACCAAAATACTTTTTTTTAATTTAATATAGCATTGAGGTTAAAAAGCAGAGGGAGAAGAAAAATAACTACAGCTATTACAATATGGTAACAAATTCACAATATAAAATGGAAATCTGAGATGACAAAAACACAAAAGGAGAAGAAAAAAGAATAGAACTTATGTAATTAAATGAAGATAAAGTGCTATCCATGGAAAAGGATTATTTTATCTATGATGTGGTATTATCTATGATTTCATGTTAACCACAAAACATAAATCTAGAGCAAGACATGAAACAGAGAAAAAGAAGAAACTGAGAAGAACATCATAGAAAACCACCAAACAAAATGGTAGACAGAAACACAAGGAAAAGAAAAACAATGGAGATACGGAGCAATCAAAAAACAAAAGATAAAACAGCAGTACTAAGTCCTCATCTATCCACAATCACCCTGAACATGAGTGAACTGAATTTACCAATCAAAAGACAAAGCAGCTGGACAAATTAAACAGAAGACTTACCTCAACTCTAAAGAGAAATATAGGCTTCAGGTGAAGGGATGAAAGATGGATACTTCAGAAACAGCAGCCAAAAGAAAAACAAGTGTAGCCATACTCATATCAGACAAAACAGACATCAAGTCAAAAAATTTAACGAGACAAAGATGGACAGTATTTGATGATAAATATGACAACACGTCAAGAAGACATTAACAGTTATTAATATTATATATGCACCTAACATAGGAACACCAAAATATATAAAGCAATTACCAGACCTAAAGGGAGAAACTGATAGCAACGCAATAATAGGAGGGGACTCTAATACACCACTTACATCACTGGACAGATCACCTAGACAGAAAGTCAGTAAGGAAACATCAGCCTTAAATGAAACATTAAATCAGATAGATCTGATAGGTTTGCATAGAGCAGTCCATCCAAACACAGAAGAATTCATATTCTTCTCAACTACACACAGAATTTTCTCAGGGACAGACCATATGTTGGGACACAAGTCTCAGTAAATTTAAGAAGGCTGAAATCAGATCAAGAATCTTTTTCAATCATAATGGTATAAAACTAGAAATCAACTACCAGAAGCAAATGGACAGAGTCACAAATATGTGGAGACTAAACAACATGTTATTTAACAACTATGGGTCAATGAAGAAATCAAAGGAGAAATCAAAAACTACCTGAAGATAAATGAAAATAAATACGCAATACACCAAAATCTATGGGGCGATACAAAAGTGGTAATAAGAATGAAGTTTATAGCACTAAAGGCCTACTTCAAGGAACAAGAAAAATCTCAAATATACAATCTAACCTTACACCAAAAGAAACTTGAAAAAAAACACGAAGTAGAAAGAAGGAAATAAAGATCAGAATGAAAACAAAACAGACACTCAAAAGAAAATAGAAAAGATCAAACTAAGAGCTGTTTCTTTGAAAAGATAGGCAAAGCTGACAAAGTAGGAAGGAAAAATGAGTAAAGATCAACTGTATGGTGACAGATGGAAAACATTTTTTTTAATTAAAAAAAATTTTTTTTGGCTATCCTGCACAGCTGGTGAGCTTAGTTCCCTCACCAGGGACTGAACTCAGGCCCCAGCAGTGGAAGCAGAGAGTCCTAACCACTGAACCACCAGGGAATTCCCTAAAGTAAACTTTTGATGGTGTGCATACAGCTGTAGTCTTTATACTAGCAGAATTACAATGTACACATGAAATTTGTGTGTTATAAACCAAAATTACCTCAATTAAAGATAAAGTTTTTAAAAAGTTAAACATAAGCTTTCCATATGACCCAATAATTCTACTATCTATCCAAAAGAAATGAAAAAATATCTCCACACAAAGTAAACGTGTTCATAGCAGCTTTATTCGTAACAACCTTAGTCAAATAATCAAAAGTTGGAAATAATCCAAAATCCATTAACAGATAATTCAGTTCAGTTCAGTCACTTAGTCATGTCTGACTCTTTGTGAATCCATGGACTGCAGCAGGCCTCCTGTCCATCACCAACTCCCGGAGTTTACTCAAACTCAGGTCCATTGAGTCGATGATGCCATCCAACCATTTCACCCTCTGTCATCCCCTTCTCCTCCCACCTTCCATCTTTCCCAGCATCAGGGTCTTTTCAAATGAGTCAGCTCTTCGCATCAGGCGGCCAGGAGTTTCAGCTTCAGCATCAGTCCTTCCGATGAACATTCAAGACTGATTTCCTTTAGGATGGAGCACTAATCTCCTTGCTGTCCAAGGGACTCTCAAGAGTCTTCTCCAACACCACAGTTCAGAAGCATTCATTCTTTGGCGCTCTGCCTTCTTCACAGTCCAACTCTCACATCCATACATGACTACTGGAAAAACCATAGCTTTGACTAGATGGACCTTTGTTGGCAAAGTAATGTCTCTGCTTTTCAATACGCTATCTAGGTTGGTCATAACTTTCCTTCCAAGGAGTAAAAGTGTCTTTTAATTTCATGGCTGCAGTCACCATCTGCAGTGATTCTGGAGCCCCATAAAATAAAATCTGTCATTGTTTCCACTGTTTCCCTATCTATTTGCCATGAAGTATGGGACCAGAGGCCCTGATCTTAGTTTTCTGAACATTGAGTTTTAAGCCAACTTTTTTACTCTCCTTAGATAAACAAATTGTGGAATATAATGCTACTAAGCAATAAAAAAGAATATGCAACAACATGGGTAAATCTCAAAAACCTTCTGCTGAGCAAAAGAAGCCAGACACCAAAGATGCATACTGTATGATTTCATCATGGGTGGTGGTTGGGATTTACTTGAGTAGAGCACAAGCAACTTATTCAAGTAATGGAAACATTCCATATCTTGGTTGTGGTGGTGGTTACAAAGGTATACAAATTTACTGAAACTCTAGAATGAGTGTATTTTATTATGCAAATTATACTAAAGTTTTTTTTTTTTTAAGGAGCTCATTCCTAAGTTTTTTGTAAAATATTCTTTGCTAAAACATTTTTTAAGAGATCCTGATAAAGCTGGGCTCTGCACTGTATATCTTGCAAGACTCATATAGATTACAAGCAGAAATGGAATTACTAATTTACAAGGTACATAAATCTCCAACTTCGTCAGATATTGCCAAACTGCTCTCCCAAGTTGTTTTTGTTTCAACTCTAAATCCCTTTAAAGTAGTTCATACTCTTTGTCTTTACTTCCTCTTATTCACCTAGTCTATTAAAAATATTTTTCTATTCCCTAACAGTCCATTGAAACTACTTTTACCAAGGTTACCAAATACCTCTTAATTTCAAAATTCAACAGCCTCTTTTCAGTTTTAATCACTCTTGACCACTCCAGTCTCCTTTTGCTTTATTTCACAATTATATTATTTCATATAATTTCTTACACAGAGGAACCAAAAGATATTTCATGCTTCTGAGACTTTTCTCAAGTTGTCTCTGGTGGGAGAAAGTAAACTTGGCCAAAATAACCAAGTGAAGTGAAAGTCGCTCAGTCATGTCCAACTCTTTGCAACCCCACAGATACACAGTTCATCGAATTCTCCAGACCAGAATACTGGAGTAGGTAGCCTTTCCCTTCTCCAGGGGATCTTCCCAACCCACGGATCAAACCCAGGTCTCCTGGATTGCAGGTGGATTCTTTACCAGCTGAGCCACAACGGAAGCCCAAGAATACTGGAGTGGGTAGCCTATCCCTTCTCCAGAAGATCTTCACAATCCAGGAATTGAACCAGGGTCTCCTGCATTGCAGGATTCTTTACCAACTGAGCTATAAAGGAATCCCAATAGCCAAATATATCCCAATAGACAAATATCCCAATAGACAAAAAAACAAAGACAAGCCAAATATATTAAAAATGCATGTGAATTTTGGATTCTATTCTGTAATATATTCATATTCAACTTTAAAACATTTAAAATAAATTAACCCTGAGACTAATCAATGATACATAATGTATCATATTTATAATATGACTACACATAATGTCAAAATATATCCCCTGGGTTATGTATAATTCTAGTCTGAGAAACATAAATGACTTAGTCAAAATTGTAAAGCCTAGATTTTAACATATGTCTGTCTAATTCCAAAGCCCATGTGCCTTCCCTATACCAAGAGTCTCAATTGGCACAAGTTTCTTTCCTCTGAGACTTGAGTTTTAACAATCACAAAGGACTTTTGAAAGTGGGGAAAGTAGAACTAAGTCCTCCTTGAAAGAAACTGGGACCCCCCAACAAGGACAAAAACATTCAAAGAATGTTCAGCTTGCTTGAGCTATGGAAGAAAAGAAAGGAGGATAAGAAGACAGGAGGGAGGGAAAGAACTGGAGGAGAAGAAAGAATAAATGAAACATACTTCTCTCTGAAAGGAAGAAAATTAATANACAGTGGTCCACAAGCTTTTTGACTGTGTGCCTCTAATGGTAACTCCTTAATATATATCAATTATTTTGTAATTATGTACAGATACAATTATATCATAAAATGTACACCAAACTGACTTTTTTAAAAGGATGAGATCTAAAAATTGTCTTAATGTCATTTTGCTACTCTGTTTCTAATAGTTCAGTTTCTGTAACAGAGTGCCTCATCAAAGGCATCTCAGCATACACACACTGTATTTTGGATTGTGTTCTCTTAAAGCATAAATTCACAAGCAATGAATCGGAGAAGCAAGGATAGTGTAAACAATAAATTGGAGCAGGTGGTTGAAGCAGTGTTGGGATTTAGAAGACAGTGAGATTGTTTAGGAAGATCAGAATGCATTCAGAAAATTCTTACGCTTATTAATTTCCTGTGAATCTAGTAAATAGCTATCTGCTTCCAAAATACAACGGTGGAACAGGCAAAGGATAACAGCTATAGACACTGCCATTCTGAAAGGGGGAAAATGTAAAGAAGAAAGTGATCACAGACCTATGCAATTTCAAAATTCAGCAGGTCAAATTCCATTAGATTTCAAAGCCCAGGACTAACTCTCCGTGGCTTAAGGGAGTCCATCCTCTGAGTTTGCAGCTCTAATCTCTACACTCATAACTGGCTTATTCACCTATGACTCCAGCCTATGGGTCTAGCCTTGGTTTCTAAGACCACGGTTCCCACCTTAAAGCCATACTTTCCCTGAATGGTAGCATATGTCTACAGCTAAGAAGTTTTATCAGCCTGTTACTAACCACAGAATTTTGAGAGTCTGAATTATTTTATTTCATCTTATCTCTGTCCTTTTCAGTCCAACCTGAAGTGATTCTGTTGATATAACATCTTCAAAATCNCTGTTACTAACCACAGAATTTTGAGAGTCTGAATTATTTTATTTCATCTTATCTCTGTCCTTTTCAGTCCAACCTGAAGTGATTCTGTTGATATAACATCTTCAAAATCTTTAGGGCTTCCTATGTGTGACACATGGAGAAGGCAATGGCAACCCACTCCAGTACTCTTGCCTGGAGAATCCCAGGGACGGGGGAGCATGGTGGGCTGTCAACTATGGGTCTGCACAGAGTCAGACACGACTGAAGCGACTTAGTAGCAGCACGTGTGACACATGGGCTTCCCAGGTGGTAGAGTTGGTAAAGAATCTGCCTGCAGGAGACACAAGAGACACAGGTTCAATCCCTGTGTCAGGAAGATCCCCTGGAGTAGGAAATGGCAACCCACTCCAGTATTCTTGCTGGGGAAATGCCATGGACAGAAGAGCCTGGCGGGCTACAATCCATGGAGTCACAAACAGTCAGACACAACTCAGTGACTAAACAACACACACATATATATATTCATATATTTATTACCAAATACTTTTGCATAGTGGAGAAAGCCTTTAAGGTCTTAGAGAATATGTATGTTGGAATAAACAGAATGTTGGTAGAAACAAGAACATCAGAGGTACTGGTGAGGTCTCAGAAGGAAATGAGGAACATGATACTAGAAACTGAAAGAAAGGTGCTACAGTTTTGTGGTAAGCAGTGAACTTGGATATTTAGTTGAGATTTGGAAGCAAACTGCTGACGGTCTGAGTTGGTTTCTTCTTGCTTCTTACAATGAAGTGTGAGAGGAAAGCTTTGAATTGAGGAAATAATTGCTAAACAAAAAAAACAAGACTTGATGACTTGGGAAATTATCAGCCTATCCAATCTGTAAAAAATGACAAAATTAGGACAGCTATTCTTAGGAAAAGCTAGCTGTGGAGAGAAAGTTAAGGGTGTAGCTGGGCAACTTTTGCTAGTGTTAAGAGATTAGGTATATAATTCATGGATCCATTCAGCTCTCACAGCAGAAGCCAGGAATAAAAATGAGATTATCCAGGAAAGGTCTGTGGAAGATCATCTTGACTAATGGCATGGATCCCCTGTGTCATATTTGTGTGTGTGCGTGCTGAGTTGCTCAGTCATGTCCAACTCTTCATGATCCCATGGGCTGTACATATAAATACACACATGGCCTTCCCTGGTTGGCTCAGTGGTAAAAGAATCCACCTGCAGGAGACACGGGTTCAATCCCTCATTAGGAAGATCCTCTGGAGAAGGGAATGGCAACCCACTCCAGTATTCTTGCCTGGGGAATTCCATGGACAGAGAAGCCTGGCGGGCTACTGTCTATGGGAGTAGCAAAAGAGTCAGGGACACGACTGACCAGCTAATATTTCCACTTTCTCACACACACACACACACACACACAGAACTACTATTTTCCAAGTTTCACACATATACATACATGCATACACAAAATATCATAATGGACCTCATGATTTCACTTGACAAACTGTTAATCATTCACATAGCATTTAATGACAATCTACTATGTGGTAGGTGCTCCAGATATAAAAGCAATCAAAAGAGAGAAAATCCCTGTACTTGGCCACTGGTATTCTTTGAAGCATGAGGGGAAGCCAAGGGGGTGGAGGGGAACAAACATAATGGATAAGTAAATTATAAAGTATGATAAATGTTGGGTCGGGGGGAATAGAGGGAAGTGTTTCAATTTTAAGTAAGGTAGTCCTCATTGAGAAGTTAAGCTCTGAAAAACTACTTTGAGCAAAGTAGATAACGGAGCTAGCCACCTAAGGAAAAAGATTCTAGACAGAGAGAGAAATTACGTTTTAAAACAAACAACACCTGGCTTGTTCAAGGATACAGTGCAGTGAGCAAGAGAGAGAACAGTTTAAGAGCTGAAGTCAAAGCAAATTGGGTGTGGTGGAGACACATATCTTAGAGGGTCTCAGAAGCCAATTGGGCGGACACTACAAGGTTTTAAACACAGGAGAATCATAACTTGATTTCAGTTTTACAGCCTTGAGAAATGTTTCATGGAAGAAATTTCAAGGCATATACTCAAAATGAGAAAAACGTCCCCTTTCGCTAATGTCTTATTTAACTTATTTACATATTTATCAATCAAGGCTTCCTTTGTTTCATTTCTAAACTACCTCATTCAAGCTTTAAGGGATACATTCTAAGATAAACATCCAGAAATCTACTGGTTCATTCACATACTTCATCATTCATACTACTTCTTAATCCTCATTTTTAATCCATTCTAATGAGTTTATTTTACATTAAGTCTTCCTCATCTTGCTTATTATGGCCACTAAAGCCTAAGTCTTTCCTTACTGAATTGTGCAAATGGTAACTATATTTCTTTATTTCATTTCCAGTTGCATCAGGAATACATTTGTGACTTATTTGATTGGGTCAATGTCTGTACAGAAATCTAACAATTAGATTGTCCTAAATGGGTGCAAAAAGGTAGTTTGAATTGTACAAGCACAGAATGGGTTATTTCCTCTTTTTCTTATTTTTTGTATATTGTTACTCAACTCTCATTTTTAAACTAACAGAGCTTTATGATAATGTATTGACTATTCACATAAGTTTGACATTTTACTACTAGAACTATGAATAATTTGGAATCTGGGTGATGATGTAGCCATTAATGAAAATGCCAAAAGCCTGCCGCTGATTCCAGAGAAGCCTGCTCCTGTTCTCAGTTCATAAATACACTCTCTTCCCACAATTCTATAACAATCCAAGAGCTTTTGCTTGGTTTTATTTTCTAAGAGGAGGAACCCACAGAAATTTATTTATTTTTAAAGCTCCTTTTAAGACAGTAGACTTTCTGGAAAAAAAAAAAAATGTTTCCTGGTTTTCTCCCCATTATCATTTTACTTGTCTTCCTGTTTGTTTGTTTCATTCACATTTAGAGTCCAAAATGTTTTAAATATAAATTTGGTAAAATCTAAAGATAAAAGACCACATCTCAGTATAGTCTATACAAACTCACTAGGACATCTTCAGCCATTCCTCGGCTTCTGGTTTCCAACATCCTTTTACCAGCTGCTCAAAATTCGTGACAATGCTACCACCTGCACCTAAAAAAACCAAGATAAGATAGGAATGTGTTAGTTCTTCAGTCATGGCAGACTCTTTGCGAGCCCATGGACTACAGCCCACTAGTTTCCTCTGTCAGTGGACTTCTCCAGGAAAGGATACTGGAGTGGGTAGCCATTCCCTTTTCCAGGGGATCTTCCCGAGCCAGGAGTCCAACCCAGGTCTCCTGTACTGCAGACTGATACTTTACCATCTGAGCCA
>SJYW01017676.1:0-32079 GCA_006410735.1 Raphicerus campestris | reverse complement strand
CACACACACACACACACACACACAGAACTACTATTTTCCAAGTTTCACACATATACATACATGCATACACAAAATATCATAATGGACCTCATGATTTCACTTGACAAACTGTTAATCATTCACATAGCATTTAATGACAATCTACTATGTGGTAGGTGCTCCAGATATAAAAGCAATCAAAAGAGAGAAAATCCCTGTACTTGGCCACTGGTATTCTTTGAAGCATGAGGGGAAGCCAAGGGGGTGGAGGGGAACAAACATAATGGATAAGTAAATTATAAAGTATGATAAATGTTGGGTCGGGGGGAATAGAGGGAAGTGTTTCAATTTTAAGTAAGGTAGTCCTCATTGAGAAGTTAAGCTCTGAAAAACTACTTTGAGCAAAGTAGATAACGGAGCTAGCCACCTAAGGAAAAAGATTCTAGACAGAGAGAGAAATTACGTTTTAAAACAAACAACACCTGGCTTGTTCAAGGATACAGTGCAGTGAGCAAGAGAGAGAACAGTTTAAGAGCTGAAGTCAAAGCAAATTGGGTGTGGTGGAGACACATATCTTAGAGGGTCTCAGAAGCCAATTGGGCGGACACTACAAGGTTTTAAACACAGGAGAATCATAACTTGATTTCAGTTTTACAGCCTTGAGAAATGTTTCATGGAAGAAATTTCAAGGCATATACTCAAAATGAGAAAAACGTCCCCTTTCGCTAATGTCTTATTTAACTTATTTACATATTTATCAATCAAGGCTTCCTTTGTTTCATTTCTAAACTACCTCATTCAAGCTTTAAGGGATACATTCTAAGATAAACATCCAGAAATCTACTGGTTCATTCAAACACATACTTCATCATTCATACTACTTCTCAATCCTCATTTTTAATCCATTCTAATGAGTTTATTTTACATTAAGTCTTCCTCATCTTGCTTATTATGGCCACTAAAGCCTAAGTCTTTCCTTACTGAATTGTGCAAATGGTAACTATATTTCTTTATTTCATTTCCAGTTGCATCAGGAATACATTTGTGACTTATTTGATTGGGTCAATGTCTGTACAGAAATCTAACAATTAGATTGTCCTAAATGGGTGCAAAAAGGTAGTTTGAATTGTACAAGCACAGAATGGGTTATTTCCTCTTTTTCTTATTTTTTGTATATTGTTACTCAACTCTCATTTTTAAACTAACAGAGCTTTATGATAATGTATTAACTATTCACATAAGTTTGACATTTTACTACTAGAACTATGAATAATTTGGAATCTGGGTGATGATGTAGCCATTAATGAAAATGCCAAAAGCCTGCCGCTGATTCCAGAGAAGCTTGCTCCTGTTCTCAGTTCATAAATACACTCTCTTCCCACAATTCTATAACAATCCAAGAGCTTTTGCTTGGTTTTATTTTCTAAGAGGAGGAACCCACAGAAAAAGTAATCAATATTTATTTTTAAAGCTCCTTTTAAGACAGTAGACTTTCTGGAAAAAAAAAAATATGTTTCCTGGTTTTCTCCCCATTATCATTTTATTTGTCTTCCTGTTTGTTTGTTTCATTCACATTTAGAGTCCAAAATGTTTTAAATATAAATTTGGTAAAATCTAAAGATAAAAGACCACATCTCAGTATAGTCTATACAAACTCACTAGGACATCTTCAGCCATTCCTCGGCTTCTGGTTTCCAACATCCTTTTACCAGCTGCTCAAAATTCGTGACAATGCTACCACCTGCACCTAAAAAAACCAAGATAAGATAGGAATGTGTTAGTTCTTCAGTCATGGCAGACTCTTTGCGAGCCCATGGACTACAGCCCACTAGTTTCCTCTGTCAGTGGACTTCTCCAGGAAAGGATACTGGAGTGGGTAGCCATTCCCTTTTCCAGGGGATCTTCCCAAGCCAGGAGTCCAACCCAGGTCTCCTGTACTGCAGACTGATATTTTACCATCTGAGCCACAGAACAAGAATACTTAACCAAATATTCTTGAGAAAATATATGAAATGAAGCCATAATTCTCTCCTGACTTAAAATTCCAAGCTATAATTCTTAGGAGGAAGAAAAATGTTGCTTTCTACATTTATGGTACTGAGACAACTGCAGTTCTTTCATGGCAGCTGTTCACTGTACTACAATTAAGGTTAAAACTAGGGTCTCAGACAGAGATGTAACTTGAGGTTTGTTTCTGACCTAAAAAATAAACTCCTCTGCTTTATCATTTCCTTCTCTGATTTTAGTTTTAGGTGCATAACTGTAACAACAGATTGAAAATTTAATTTCAACTTACAAAAGAACAATAAAGGTAGGTAATATAGAGTGAACATAAACCCACAATCAATCACATTTACTATTTCAGATTATTCAAGATGGAAAAAAAATCCAGAAAAAACAAAGAGCAAAATTTCTTTATTAGATAAACCACATAATTTCTTATGTAAACTTATTCTATTTATGATGACAGCTACACCTTAATTAACTATGAATCTCTCTGGTTATAGCTATTAATCAAACCAATAATAAATATTGTATATTTTAAGACAATCAGCTGTAAAATAATGGCTGATGACTAGTACTAGTTAAGAGTGCCAGTTTGGGATTAACCAGTCAACAGAAACAATGCTTTCATCTTCCAAAGAAGTCTCTGTTATTAAAGTATGTGGTCCCCATTAATGTAACTAAAGAACTATTCAGTATTTGTAGTATATCAATAACAATATTTATGAACACATGTTGTTAATATTACCTCGGGCCCATCCAATAGCTATCATGACTATCCAGCCATTTTTGTAATAGCTATTAGCATGTGTGACTCCACCTACTATTTTCCAAGTTCTGGTCACTTCCTTCATTCCCGCAGCCAACAGTTGAACAGGTAGGAATGAGTATCCCTGGGAAATTAGGTCATGTGGACAAAAAAATGCAATATACCTGAAATTAAAATTTAAATATTTTAATATGACTGTAATCAGAACAAAAAATCTAGCATATCAGCAATAACAATCTGATAAAACATAACAAATGGAATTATCCAAATAAACATGGAATTTGACTTCAAGAAGACCACAGATAATCTGAATTAAGTCAGTTTTTTTTTTTTTTTTTTTTGGCTGCTCCATGAGGCATGTGGGATCTTAGTTCCCCAACCAGGGAACAATCCATGCTCCCTGCTGGAAAGCACAGATTGTAAACCACTGGACTGCCAGAGAAGTTCCAAAGTGCATTTTTTAAATCACATGAAGCACATAAAATCTGCCAAAAAGGCATAATGAAAGAGGAATATAAATTTTGTACTTCTGAGTATATATGCAGTAAGTTCCTAACCTGTATCTGTACTACTCTAGAAGCTAAGTACTGAATGTACCAACAATATACAGCAAGTGTATAATCACCCTTATGGCAGAAAGTGAAGAAAAACTAAAGAGCTTCTTGATGAAAGTCAAAGAGGAGACTGAAAAAGTTGGCTTAAAGCTCAACATTCAGAAAACTAAGATCATGACATCTGGTCCCATCACTTCATAGGAAATAGATGGTGAAACAACGGAAACAGTGAGAGGCTTTATTTTTATGGGCTCCAAAATCACTGCAGATGGTGACGGCAGACATGAAATTAAAAGACGCTTACTCCTTGGAAGAAAAGTTATGACCAACCTAGATAGCATATTCAAAAGCAGAGATATTACTTTGCCAACAAAGGTCCGCCTAATCAAGGCTATGGCTTTTCCTGTGGTCATGTATGGATGTGAGAGTTGGACTGTGAAGAAAGTTGAGTGCCGAACAATTGATGCTTTTGAACTGGAGTGTTGGAGAAGACTCTTGAGAGTCCCTTGGACTGCAAGGAGATCCAACCAGTCCATTCTGAAGGAGATCAATCCAGGGATTTCTTTGGAAGGAATGATGCTGAAGCTGAGACTCCAGTACTTTGGCTACCTCATGAAAAGAGCTGACTCACTGGAAAAGACTCTGATGCTGGGAGGAATTGGGGGCAGGAGGAGAAGGGGACGACAGAGGATGAGATGGCTGGATGGCACCACTGACTTAATGAACGTGAGTCTGGGTGAACTCCGGTAGTTGGTGATGGACAGGGAGACCTGGCCTGCTGAGATTCATGGGGTCACAGAGAGTCGAACACGACTGACTGAGCGATTGAACTGAACTGATGTGACATTTTGGCATATGATCTAAAAATCTGTAATTACTGCTATTTCTAATAAATAAGTCTTTATTGCATTTCAGATATTTCTAAAGTATACCTATAGCACACTAATATTTGAAACAAAAATAGTTCTCATTTCAAGGGTTAAATATCCACAGGGCAAAAGAATTGTTTATTGTGCTCCATAGACTNTCTAAAAATCTGTAATTACTGCTATTTCTAATAAATAAGTCTTTATTGCATTTCAGATATTTCTAAAGTATACCTATAGCACACTAATATTTGAAACAAAAATAGTTCTCATTTCAAGGGTTAAATATCCACAGGGCAAAAGAATTGTTTATTGTGCTCCATAGACTTCAGTTCAGTTCAGTTCAGTCCTCAGTCGTGTCCGACTCTTTGCGACCCCATGAATCGCAGCACGCCAGGCCTCCCTGTACATCACCAACTTCCGGAGTTCACTCAGACTAGCGTCCATCGAGTCAGTGATGTCAAATCAGACCAGTGGCTCCCTAAACAGCGTTTCCCGCTCTATAACACGTTAGCTTTTTTAAATTCCATTGATGACTCCCTCAACCAACACTCATTGAGGAATCATCATGTTCTTCCTTCTGTAAAGATTATAATTTCACCTTTAATTAAAATCGTCGCATCTAAGTAACTTTTAACTTTCTAGCGCTTAAAGAAAACATATCAGAAAAGAAGGGCTGCAACATAACATGAAATGGAACAAGAAGGCAATTTATTTCTCATATATTTTTAAGTCACTTAGATTAACAGAGAGAAAAAAAAGACAAGGAATAGTGCTAAATAACAAGTTAGTCTAAAATAGGACACAAACAGGATGCAGGGCCATTGACAAATGAAAGCTGAAAGCTAAAATAGGAAGATGAAATGAGAATTTAGGTTAATACCAAGAGGTGAGCTTCCATGGTTAATCACTGAGAACTCTGCCTTCATTCCCCCTTAATTCCCCTTCTCTGACTACCAAAAACAGGGTAACTTAACCAAGCCAAAAGAACAATAAACTAAACGCAGTTCATATTAGTCCAATAAGATAGCTTTTCTCTTGCTCTCATTACTCTAACAAATTAATAACTTTAAATATATTCTCTGAAAAAGACTATTACAGATGAAAGACTTATATAACTATACTTTTTGTTGTATTTTTCCTCATAAAAATGCAGAATTGGTTATGTAAATATGAAATACATAATAACTGATACTTAGAAGTTAAAGGAAAATAAACTGGGGCATAAAAATCAATACATAGATGAATTATAAAATATTTACTTCCTCCCAGAAACAGTTTTCAAAAGGAAAAATCCTATGAAAGGCTATACTGTCTTCCAAACGACACTGAACATACCATGAGACACCAAGTTACTGTTTCCCTTTGCCAGCAGATGGTGCTCATTTCCAGATGTGAGCACTAGAACTATTATATACTAAAGATGACCTTCCCAGTAAGTATTCACATACTCCCTTAGTTTAGCTTGCTAGAGATAAAAGTATATCACAAACATTTCAATCTCTCAAATTAAAATCAAATGAAGCCAAGATTAGAAACTTGTTCTCAACATTAAAACCTGAAAAAAGAAAACATTAAAATACAACGTGTCTTTAAGCAAGCACCATTTTTTTGTATTTAAGGGTCTGTGAAAACAAAGACAATGTATTTCCCAAATCCAAAACAAAAAGCTGTGCAAGTGCAGACTAAAGGACTAGGTAGCTTAGGTTTGAATCCTGGCTCCAGCTACTAGACACCTGTGACTCCTTGGGCAAGTTATTTAAGCCTCCTTGTCTCAGATCCCTTATCTACCAAATGAAAATAAAACGGAACTTGCCTCACTGGTTTCCTGTGAGGTTAAATGAGAGGACAAATGCAGAGCACTTAGACAAGTGTCTGGAACAGTAAGCACTGCATCAGTGGCTGCTATTGTTGTTTTTAGCAGTACCCAACAAAACAACTAGAACCAATAAAAAAGGTCATCAGAAGAATGAATATAGATATTAATATAATAGATTATACAGCAATGAGAAGGAATGCACCACAGCTACAAACAAAACACAGATGAATCGAAGTAACATAATGCTGAGTGAAAAAAGTCCTAGAGAACTATATAAAGTATAATACTCCATTTTAAAACAGGGCAAAAACCAAATAAAACTAAAAAGATATACTGTTTAGATATTCATATGTAAGATATACACCTTTTTCTAAAAAGTAAAATAAATACAAACAAGGTAGAAATTATCTGTATGAAAAGTGCAGGGAGATGGGATGAGAGAAATACAGAGTATTTAAGTTATTGGTGCAGTTCGGTCCTTAGATTTAAGTGCAGTACAGTGGAGATGTAAATTAGCATAATCATTTGAGAAATGATTTGTCATTATCTAGTAGAGCTTAAAAATCACTTTCCCTATAACTCAATAAACATAAATATATATAAATATAAATCTCTTGGTATATGTGTATCATGTTCTTAGCAACACTGTAATAGAAAAAAAACTGGATACAATTCTATATCAACAAAGAAATGGATGAAATATGACCACAATTCATTCTGATAAGCTATACAAGAGAGAAAATTAGTAAATTATAACCATATGCCATAAGGCTGAATCTCAGGAACAAAGGCTGAACAAAAAAAGCAAGTCAATGAAAAATATATATATATGATTCCATTTATAAAGCTGTCAGGNCTTTAAGCAAGCACCATATTTTTGTATTTAAGGGTCTGTGAAAACAAAGACAATGTATTTCCCAAATCCAAAACAAAAAGCTGTGCAAGTGCAGACTAAAGGACTAGGTAGCTTAGGTTTGAATCCTGGCTCCAGCTACTAGACACCTGTGACTCCTTGGGCAAGTTATTTAAGCCTCCTTGTCTCAGATCCCTTATCTACCAAATGAAAATAAAACGGAACTTGCCTCACTGGTTTCCTGTGAGGTTAAATGAGAGGACAAATGCAGAGCACTTAGACAAGTGTCTGGAACAGTCAGCACTGCATCAGTGGCTGCTATTGTTGTTTTTAGCAGTACCCAACAAAACAACTAGAACCAATAAAAAAGGTCATCAGAAGAATGAATATAGATATTAATATAATAGATTATACAGCAATGAGAAGGAATGCACCACAGCTACAAACAAAACACAGATGAATCGAAGTAACATAATGCTGAGTGAAAAAAGTCCTAGAGAACTATATAAAGTATAATACTCCATTTTAAAACAGGGCAAAAACCAAATAAAACTAAAAAGATATACTGTTTAGATATTCATATGTAAGATATACACCTTTTTCTAAAAAGTAAAATAAACACAAACAAGGTAGAAATTACCTGTATGAAAAGTGCAGGGAGATGGGATGAGAGAAATACAGAGTATTTAAGTTATTGGTGCAGTTCGGTCCTTAGATTTAAGTGCAGTACAGTGGAGATGTAAATTAGCATAATCATTTGAGAAATGATTTGTCATTATCTAGTAGAGCTTAAAAATCACTTTCCCTATAACTCAATAAACATAAATATATATAAATATAAATCTCTTGGTATATGTGTATCATGTTCTTAGCAACACTGTAATAGAAAAAAAACTGGATACAATTCTATATCAACAAAGAAATGGATGAAATATGACCACAATTCATTCTGATAAGCTATACAAGAGAGAAAATTAGTAAATTATAACCATATGCCATAAGGCTGAATCTCAGGAACAAAGGCTGAACAAAAAAAGCAAGTCAATGAAAAATATATATATATGATTCCATTTATAAAGCTGTCAGGATATAAACTGTTTAGAAACATATATGCCAGAACTACACAGAAAAGTAAAGATAGGTACAACATTTAAACTGTGGTGTTGCAGAAGACTCTTGAGAGTTCCTTGGACTGCAAGGAGATCCAACCAGTCCATTCTGAAGGAAATCAGCCCTGGGATTTCTTTGGAAGGAATGATGCTAAAGCTGAAACTCCAGTACTCTGGCCACCTCGTGCGAAGAGTTGACTCATTGGAAAAGACTCTGATGCTGGGAGGGACTGGGGGCAGGAGGAGAAGGGGATGACCGGGGATGAGATGGCTGGATGGCATCACCGACTCAATAGACGTTGAGTTTGAGTGAACTCCGGGAGTTGGTGATGGACAAGGAGGCCTGGCGTGCTGCGGTTCATGGGTTCGCAAAGAGTCAGACACGACTGAGCAACTGAACTGAACTGAAGGAAGAAAGGAGATGGGATTGGGCTGAGCATGGAAGGTCACACAAGGGACATCAAAACTAATGACAAGTAATCTGGGAAGATGGTGGCAGCAGTAGTCGCACAGATTTAGATCTCTTCCAATCCCCACATAAAAACAGACAGGGCAACTAGAGAGCAAAGCCAAAATTCCATCCCCAGCACTTACAACAGAACTATGTGACAAAGTATCCCTTCAAATCCCAAAGTGTAACTGGGGAGGCAAATCACCAGCACTCACAGACCTAAACTGCTTGACAGGAAGAAGAAAGTAAGCAGCAACTAATAGACCCAAGAACAAAACAGCTTCAAAATAACTAGTGGGTATTCACTAGAAAACACAGCAGGCCAACTTGGAAAACAACAGCTGAAATTGAAAGGATTCTGACATTTCCAATACTAGGTGAGACAAAGGGTCCATGATAAGAAGGTCCATAGGGGTCTGACCAACATAGTCCCCATGAACTCTGAAAACTGATCCACCTAGGCTCCCTTCTAGAACAAGTCCCACAGTGAGAATCAAAACTGAGCATGGACTTCCCTGGTGGCCCAGTGGTTAAGACTCTGAGCTTCCACTGCAGAGGCCTCAGGTTTGACACCTGGTCAGGGAAGTTAAACATGTCACGGGGTGTGGTAAAAACCAACAACAACAACAACTGAGCAGGACAGAACAACAAAAGCAGGGAAAGGTACAGACCAAACTGGGGAAGAGGGAAAGACTGGTGAAATCTCAGAAAGCAAGTCATCATCTTTTGAATACTATATAACAATCGATGCAGGAGCTCTATGAAGTCAGAGAATCTTTCATGAGTTTTACTTATCTTAAAAGTTCAAGAAACTTGATTCCACATAAAAATGACCAACAGAAAATTATCAGGTCAAATCCTATATAAATTTATTATTATGAGAAAAAAATTCCCTATAATGAAAGTACTCAGGTAAATGTGTTCACAAAACAGATCAAAACTGCAACCTATTTCAAAACAAGGTAAAGACATTAAGAAAGTTATACAACACATAAAAGAACAATGCACATCAAAAACAGAAAAAAAGAGAACCAGAGATAAAATGCTCAGAAAGAGTAAGAAAAAAGATTTAAAAAAATTATTTCACTAATGAAGACCAAACTAGAAGGAAAACAAAGAGAAATAAAATAATAGTGCCTTCTAAAAAAAGACTAGGTGAAACAGAAAACTTTAAAAAAATTTTAAAGACATAAAAATGTTCATTGAAGAAAAGCAAAAAAGAGCCAATAGGAGTTCCTGGAGAAAATCAAAGCAAGATCAGAGTACATAGTTTTCTCAATTTCACACACACACACACACACACACACACTAGGAGTTCCTGGAGAAAATCAAAGCAAGATCAGAGTACATAGTTTTCTCAATTTCACACACACACACACACACACACACACACACACACACACACTAGGAGTTCCTGGAGAAAATCAAAGCAAGATCAGAGTACATAGTTTTCTCAATTTCACACACACACACACACACACACACACACACACACACACACTNACACACACACACACACACACACACACACACACACACACACACACACACACACACACACACACACACACACACACACACACACCTGGAGAAAATCAAAGCAAGATCAGAGTACATAGTTTTCTCAATTTCAAACACACACACACACACACACACACACACACACACACACACACACACACACAGCTACTAAAAAGGACAGACCACATACCTAACATTATTGAGCCCCAAATGACTAACACCTAGTACTATTTGATTTAAATTATTAGACTTTCATGCCAGAAAAAAAAAAAAGCTTTGGAGCATTTAGAAAAGAAGAAAATGTGACTTATAAGAGAAAGAAAATTAAATGATCAGTTTTTCACAGAATGCTTCATAAACAAGAAAACTGAGTAACATATTTAAAATACTCAGATCTAGAAAGTATGATCCTATGATCCTATATCCAATAAAACTGACTTTCAAGTACAAAAAAAACACAAACTTATCAACACATGAGAATTTAGGGACTACTATTCCAGAAGAATGAATTAGAGAAAAAAACCTTCAGAAAACCAAAATGACTACAGACACAGACATAAGGACTGATTAAAAAAACATTAAATATACAGTTAGCTATAAAACAAAGACTAAAAAGGAATTTAGAAGGGAAGAATACAGTACACAACAACTGTTACCATGACAGTATAGAACAGTTCATCTATTTTAAAAATAGGAAGACAATGAAAACAGTATATGCAAAAAAATATTTTCAGTAATCATAACAGTGGTGGTATTCATATGATTACTCCAAAACTATTATGTATTGTGGGAATCATACAAAATAAATGGGCAGTGTTGAAATATCCTAATTCTATCATATCTTACGCCCTTAAGAATCAAAATTTTTCATTTCATTTCAGTTCAGTGGCTCAGTGGTGTCCGACTCTTAGCAACCCCACGAAGTGCAGCACGCCAGGCCTCCCTGTCCATCACCAAATCCCGGAGTTTACTCAAACTCAGGTCCATTGAGTCGGTGATGCCATCCAACCACTTCATCTTCTGTCGTCCCCTTTTCCTCCCACCTTCCATCTTTCCCAGCATCAGGATCTTATCAAATGAGTCAATTCTTCGCATCAGGTGGCCAAAGTATTGGAGTTTCAGCTTTAGCATCAGTCCTTCCAGTGAATTTTCAGGACTGATCTCCTTTAGGATGGACTGGTTGGATCTCCTTGCTGTCCAAGGGACTATCAAGCGTCTTCTCCAACACCACAGTTCAAAAGCATCAATTCTTTGGCACTCAGCTTTCTTCACAGTCCAGCTCTCACATCCATACATGACTACTGGAAAAACCATAGCACTGACTAGACAGACGTTTGTTCACAAAGTAATATCTCTGCTTTTTAATATGCTGTTGATCATAGCTTTTCTTTCAAGGAGCAAGCGTCTTTTAATTTCATGGCTGCAGTCACCATCTGCAATGATTTTGGAGCCACCCAAAATAAAGTCTCTTTCTGTTTCCACTATTTCCCCATCTATTTGCCATGAAGTAATGGGACAAGATGCCATGATCTTAGTTTCTGAATGTTGAGCTTTAAGCCAACTTTTTCACTCTCCTCTTTCACCTTCATCAAGAGGCCCTTTAGCTCCTCTTCACTTTCTGCCATAAGGGTGGTATCATCTGCATATCTGAGGTTATTGAGATTTCTCCAGGCAATCTTGATTCCAGCTTGTGCTTCCTCCAGCCCAGCGTTTCTCATGATGGACTCTGCATGTAAGTTAATAAACAGAGTGACAATATACAGCCTTGACGTACTGCTTTCCCTCTTTGGAACCAGTCTATTGTTCCATGTCCAGTTCTAACTGTTGCTTCCTGACCTGCACACAGAACTTCTCAAGAGGCAGGTCAGGTGATCTGGTATTCCCATCTCTTTCAAGAATTTTCCACAATTTATGGTGACAGAAACAGTCAAAGGCTTTGGCACAGTCAATTAAGCAGAAATAGATGTTTTTCTGGAACTCTCTTGCTTTTTTGATAATCCAGCAATTGTTGGCAATTCAATCTCTGGTTTCTCTGNAGTGGGTCTCTACTGCCATAGTTTGGCCCCAGGTAAATAACAGGGAGGGAACACAGCCCCACTCATCAACAGAAAATTTTGGATTCAAAATTTACTGAACATGGCTCCACCCATCAGAACAAGACCCAATTTCCCCCTCAGTCAGTCTCTCCCATCAGGAAGCTTCTATAAGCCTCATCTTTCTTCATCAGAGGGCAGACTTAAAACCACAATCACAGGAAACTAACCAATCTGATCACATGGACCACAGCCTTTTCTAACTCAATGGAACTATGAGCCATGCCTTGTAGGGCCACCCAAGACGGACAGGTCATGGCGGAGAGTTCTGACAAAATGTGGTCCACTTGAGAAGGGAATTGGCAAACCACTTCAATATTCTTGAGAAACCCATGAGCAGTATGAAAAGGCAAAAAGATATGACACTGAAAGATAAACTCCTCAGGTAGGTAGATGCCCAATTGCTACTGGAAATCAGTGGAGAAATAACTCCAAAAAGAATGAAGAGAAGGAGCCAAAGCT
The DNA here is from genome assembly GCA_006410735.1 of Raphicerus campestris. Lineage (NCBI taxonomy): Eukaryota > Metazoa > Chordata > Mammalia > Artiodactyla > Bovidae > Raphicerus > Raphicerus campestris. The sequence goes on along the minus strand of SJYW01017676.1, from coordinate 19,599 downwards.
GAACTCTAGCATCTTACTGTCTATAGTTTTTAGTTTTGACTAGTTATTTTTCAGTCACTAAGTCATGTCCAACTCTTTGCAACCCCATGGACTGCAGCACACCAGTCTTCCCTGTCCATCACCANCCAATTTCCCCCTCAGTCAGTCTCTCCCATCAGGAAGCTTCTATAAGCCTCATCTTTCTTCATCAGAGGGCAGACTTAAAACCACAATCACAGGAAACTAACCAATCTGATCACATGGACCACAGCCTTTTCTAACTCAATGGAACTATGAGCCATGCCTTGTAGGGCCACCCAAGACGGACAGGTCATGGCGGAGAGTTCTGACAAAATGTGGTCCACTTGAGAAGGGAATTGGCAAACCACTTCAATATTCTTGAGAAACCCATGAGTAGTATGAAAAGGCAAAAAGATATGACACTGAAAGATAAACTCCTCAGGTAGGTAGATGCCCAATTGCTACTGGAAATCAGTGGAGAAATAACTCCAAAAAGAATGAAGAGAAGGAGCCAAAGCTGAACTCTAGCATCTTACTGTCTATAGTTTTTAGTTTTGACTAGTTATTTTTCAGTCACTAAGTCATGTCCAACTCTTTGCAACCCCATGGACTGCAGCACACCAGTCCTCCCTGTCCATCACCAACTCCCGGAGTTTACTCAAACTCAGGTCCGTTGAGCCGATGATGCCATCCAACCATCTCATCTGTCATCCCCTTCTCCTCCTGCTCTAAATCTTTCCCAGCATCAGGGTCTTTCCTAATGAGTCGACTCTTCACATCAGGTGGCCAAACTATTGCAGCTTCAGCTTCAACCTTCCAATGAACACTCAGGACTGATTTCCTTTGGGATGGACTGGCTGGATCTCCTTGCAGTCCAAGGGACTCTCAAGAGTCTTCTCCAACACCACAGTGCAAAAGCAGCAATTCTTTGGCGCTCAGCTTTCTTTATAGTCCAACTCTCACATCCATACATGACTACTGGAAAACCCAAAGCCTTGACTAGACGGACCTTAGTCAGCAAAGTAATGTCTCTGCTTTTGAATATACTATCTAGGTTGGTCACAATTTTTCTTCCAAGGAGTAAGCGTCTTTTAATTTCATGGCTGCAGTCACCATCTGCAGTGATTTTGGAGCCCCCAAAATAAAGTCTCTCACTGTTTCCACTATTTCCCCATCTACCTACTATGAGTGAGTACATTTAAAAAACTTAGAATGGGAACCTAGCAGATAGTAAGCAACAAGTATAGCTATCACTATCATAGAAGTATGTGTGCGAAGTCTCTTCAGTCATGTCTGACTCTTTCTGACTCCATGGACCACAGCCTGCCAGACTCCTCTGTCCATGGGATTCTCCAGGCAAGAATACTGGATTGGGTTGCCATTTCCTACTGCAGCGGCTCCTCTCAACCCAGGGATTGAACCCAAGTCTCTTACAACTGCACTGGCAGGCAGATTCTTTACTACTAGCATCACTTGGGTAGAGAGATATTATGGAAGTAAACAGAAATAAAATTACCCTTTCCTCTGTACTTCTACCCTTTAATTACACTCATTTTCTATAGGGTGACAACTTTTGAGTCTTTTTTCCTATGCTTATTTACACATATACACTCCTTCTCCCCCTCAAGACCTTCTTCTCCCTCAACCTTGCCTTGTGCATGTCTTCCTCTCTCAGATATACCAATTAGCTCTGCAGACACATTCTGGAAATGGGAGCTCTTAACTGAATGAGAGCTATTAATACAACAGGTCCATCACTGCATAGTACTACGAAGGCACATTCCAAAATAACTGGTTACTTTTTGGTAAATATACTATTAGAGAATATGTCTCTATCCCCATTACTATCATCCATTTGACACTAACAATTTGGCTTAGACCAGAGGTCTCCAACCTTCGGGATCTAATTAATGTCTGAGATCTGAGGTGGAGCTAAATAGGAAATAATAGAAAAAAGTGCACAATAAATGCAATTTGCTTAAATCATCTGGAAACCATCCCCCTGCACCCCAATCCAAGGAAAAACTGTCTTCCATGAAACCAGTCCCTGGTGCCAAAATGCTTGGGGGACCACTGGAGACAAATTCAAAGAGATTCAAAATGTTTTCCTTTGACTATTAAAACAATCCAAATCAAGTTAACTAAATTTGATGCTTTCACATAAATTATTCACTCATGTAATATGCATTTCCAGTTTAGTCTGTCAAAATAACTTTCCTTTTTCCTCAACTTATCAGTATTTTATCCTTTCCTCCTGAGACATATCATTTTTTAGATTTGTTCACAAGTGTTACTTCCATTATAAGACTGTCACCCCTTGAGACACTTATGAAACTTTGTATAAAGTAGATGCTCTATAAATATTTACTGTACTACCAAAAAATGTATATGCAATATTTCAAAGATATAAGTATGACAATTTTACTACCATTTTGAGTGTCCCTTAGTTTTATCACAAGTCACAAAGAGAGACAGCTGTCATTATATACTAGTTCTGTGACTCTTTGTAGGACCTTTAACCTGTCTTTGCTTAAACTTCAAGTTTCATAAAGTGAAAATAACACATATAAGAATTTAAAATGAGAGAATATACATAAAAACACATATATACTACCCAGTACATGTCAGACACCGTGTTGATTTAAGTGCTGAATGGGTTGATTACTGACAACAGAGAAAAGAGGCCAGGAAAATGCAATTCTTGAGCTGCTTCTGAAAATTATCTGAGTCTAAGATATAATTCTTTTGAGTTCTTACTGCAAGGCTGGGATGAGAGTGACACATCACAGCACTAAAAAGGTACTTGTAACCCCAACAGTCTTAAATTAATGAAACTAAGGTTTTATTAGACCAAAAAAGAAAAGAAAAAAGAGTTGAAGGGAGGGTCTTTCTCATACCAGTCTTTTATGCCTAATTTTCAAAATTATATAAGCCAGAAAAATTTCTCTAACTCAAAGAGGTTTTTCTTTAAATCTTTCTTCAGTACACACATTGTGGTAACACATTTTTTACCATGAGACAATCTTACAATAAGGTATTTGGGTATTATGTTCCTTTGTATATATCCTACCAGCACCAGAGTTAGTTTAATGTGAACTTAAACTATGAAAATACAAGAACTTCCCTGGTGGTCCAGCGGCTAACACTGTGCTTCCACTGCAGGGGGTGCACGTTTGATCAATGGTCAGGGGATCCTGCAAGCCACATGACATGGCCAAAATAAAAATATAATGCTTTCAAAATTTAGCTTAAAGAAAAGAAAAAGAAAATACAGAAAAAAAAAAAGCGGTATTATCTTTGGGGCATATAAATAATTTTCAGAAGAAAAATGTTAATATATCGCTAATTTCTCCTCAGTTTTAAACAAAGGTGTATCCCTTTAGCTAAGAAATAAGCTGTTTTAATTTAGACACATTATTTTTAACATACTGACATTTAAAGGAGAAAAAAAAATTATCTGTCCTACCTTAAGATGTTGGTGATACATTATCAGAATTATTTCCCCAAACTCAGCAAAATTTGTCACGCTGAAACCTGAATCTAATTCAAAGTATAAGACATTTAAACATACAACCACAGGGGACTTTAACATCAAAAAAGTTTCATTATGAAATGAAAGCTGAGAAATAAAGTCACATTTTATTCTGTTAAATTCGCTTAAAATCACACCCACAAAATAATCCCATTCTCTGGCTAAATGAATTATTAGACTATGTTTCAAATAGTTTTATTAACTTAGTTAAAACAAAGCTTAGAAGGGCATTTCTTAATGTACTGCACACATGACTTCTTTATTTTGATATTCTCAGTCTAATTTTACTCCAGTAAAATACTCAGTCTAATGTATCTCTATTTTTAAGAATTAGTTGCACTGTAGCTATTTTCAAACAGCATTAAGCTTGCTGGTGGTTGATGTGACTTTCAGAAAGAAGCAGGGGAATGTTCTAGCTATCTTAAAGCCTTATTGCCAGATGTTAATTATTTTTAAATTGCATATTAAACTATCCTAGTCTTTACCATTTACAGATTTATCTCTTTTAAAAAAAGAAAAGTAACATAATATATCTTATATGCCTCAAGTACAATTTTTATCAAAATTATTTAAAAATGTTGTCATGTAGATTTACAGATTATCTGTGACACAATTTAAGGAGTTTCAGATCAAATCATAGTGGGCCAAGTAAATCCACAGATTCATCCTGTCCCCTAGTTCCCCACTGTGTAACTAGAACAGACATACTTAGCAACTGGCACACTCACCATATTGATTCTCTGATCCACAGAGTAAGAATAATTATGGTAGGAATGATCAAGCAGAGGGCTTCGCTGGTGGCTCAGTGGTAAAGAATCCACTACCCTGATAGTTCAGTTGGTAAAGAATCCACCTGCAATGCAGGAGACCCCAGTTCGATTCCTGGGTCAGAAAGATCCCCTGGAGAAGGGAAAGGTTACCCACTCCAGTATTCTTGGGTTTCCCTTGTGGCTCATCTGATAAAGAATCTGCCTGCAATGTGGGAGACCTGAGTTCGATCCCTGGGTTGGGAAGATCCCCTGGAGACGGGAAAGGTTACCTACTCAGTATTCTGGCCTGGAGAATTCCAGGACTGTATAGTCCATGGGGTCCCAAAGAGTTGGACATGACTAAGTGACTTTCAAGTATATATAAGTATACATCAATGCAGGAGACATAAGCTCGATCCCTGGGGACGATCCCTTGGAGGAGGAAATTACAACCCACTCCAGTACTCTTGCCTGGAAAATTCCATGGACAGAGAGGAGTCTGGTGGGCTATAGTCCACAGAGTTGCACAGACTAGGATGCAACTGAGCACACACACACAATCCAGTAGAAGCCACTAGAGTTTCTTCTTCTCATCAAGATATTTTTAAAATGCAGTATCAGAGATGAGTGCCATGATCAAAACCATGAAAGAGGATGATACCTATCACATTCCATTTAACAACTTGCCTGTTTAGACTATATGTAAAGCAGATGGGTCTTGAAAAATTACTGAATTATAAATAAATGCAGACAGGCAGTAACTCCAACTGCAGCTGGTATTCAAAATACAGTATTTTTACTGGAACAAATTAGTATTAATCACTGTAACCTGGTAAAGAAATGCTTTTTTCTCCATATTAATTTGCAAAGAATCCCAAAAGCACTTTGCTTTTACCTGGCAAGTTTAACAGTACACTATCACACTCTTGCCTCAGATCTCTGTCAACGATCCTGCTCTCCAAAAGAGTCCACAGAGACTTTGATCTTACTGGAGTATACAGAACATCACAACTGCCCGCTACACTGAACGCATTATGCCGACTGGATCTACAAACAGGTAGTAGCCAGCACTTTAGCTATTTTAACACAACGTAACATAATAAAAACCAGCAAGCATGAAGTTAAACCTTACCCTTAAGTTTCTGCACCACTCAGAGTCCAGTCAGGAAACAGAAAATATAAAGTTTGCTTAACAAAGAGAACTTAATATAAAAAAGTGGGCATAAAATCATAAGATCTGAAAAGGTAAAAAGTAAATACTGTGGTGTCATAGAGGTATAAATACAGAAAGTTATTACCACTCCTGGAGGAACAAAGGATAGGCTCAAATTATTAAAACTTAGAAGCTTGGACAAAGTGCTCTTTTGAGTCAAAACTGAGATTCCCGAGGAGGACACACTGCTCAGCTGGTGTTCGGGTCCAGCTCACTCACTGCATAAGCAAGTGAGTTTTAAGTCCTCATCCCAAGCTACCTTGATAGTGGTAGAGTTTGAACTAAACACTGGTCTTCTGACTTCTGACTTTATGAACTCTTTCTACTACACAACACTTCTTGATTAATATTTGGTCGGGTCACTCAAATATCCTAACTTTCCTTTAGATTAAAAAATATTAAAGATATTTAAGTAAGATTCTCTGAACTCAAAGAAGTAAATTATGGACTATCATTTCTAAGATACCCTTTTCTACCCACACCAGGCAGAATCTGCTCTGGCTTTATAAAGCATGGTATCACAAAGGGGGCATGGGTGTTCTATTGAGGATATCATAGATGTTCTATTTTCTTTGGATGTTGCTTAACTTAGTTATGCATATTCTGAAAATTCACTAAGCTGTACTTTGACTATTATTTTTGCACTTTTCTGTATGTTTTCACGTGGGAATTCATAAAGATAGCAAAATTATGCTGAAACCTTACAGAATCCTAAAAACTAATAAATTCTTATCTTATTTATCTTTCATCTCTCACAGATTACAGGAAGGGACAACGACAAACTTTATTTCTGGATTTAATTCCTGAAAGCAAATGAGAAACTGACTGGTGATGTAGAAACGACCAAAACCATGGGAAAAAATAACCATGTCAAATGACAACTTATTGAGAAATTGTTAAATGTTGAGAAACCAGAATCTGCAAAGAAAGAGCTAGAGAAGAGTTCAGAACTTTGAAATTAGCCCAAGAACTAGCTCTATAATTAACTAAACTATGTAACTTATCTAAAGTTACTTTATTCCTATAAAAGTATTCCTTATCTGTAAAATGAGTTCGATACTACCTACCTAAAGAGATATATGAGGATTAGAATTAAGATACTGAAATGTTTTGCCTGTTATCTGAAATGAATATTGTTACTGTGTAAGAAAGGCAGTTGTAGGGGCTTCCCTGGGAGTCCAGCGGTTAAGAATTCACCTGCCAATGCAAAGGACACGGGTTTGACCCCTGGTTTGGGAAGATCTCACATGCTGTGGGGCAACTAAGCCTGTGCACCACAATGTAGCCCATGTGCTACAGTTACTGAGTCCACAGGCCTAGAGCCTGTGCTCTAAAACAAGAGAAGCCATTGCAAGAAGCCTGAACACTGCTACTAGACAGTAGCCCCCACTCTCTGCAACTAGAGAAAGTCAGTGCACAGTAACAGAGACCCAGTGAAGCCAAAAATAAAATAAATATAAAAAAAAAAAAAAAGGCAGTACAATCTTATGTGACACTGTAAGCAAAGAGTAAGAAAGGGAGGATGAGCAGGGGAAGGGGAAAAGATGACAATGACAACAGCATAATCAAGTTCTTCTAGGGATATAAGAATATCTTTCATTCTAGCATCCTCAACATCTAATATAGTACCTAACAAATTGAATAGCTACTTAATGAACTACATATGATTTGAGGGAAGTTAGCAAAATAGTGGTCAGAGAATTTTAAAAAATACTAGATTTTGTGTGAAAAATCAAGTAAAAATCATTGTAGATTAAATTTTTAGGATGTCTAACAGAAAATAGCAATCTGAGTAATTCAGATTGATATCAGTGCAGGACTGAAGAAATGTGCTTATTTTAATGAAAATTTAAATAAGAAAAAAAGAGATGACAGATTAAAAGCATAAGAAATTAAAATTAGTGACAAAAATATTCTGCAAAATGGTTTCTAACCAACAGCTCCTAAAATAGCATTTTCCAACTTCCTAATAAAATACCCAACTCTTTGCAATCCCATGGACTATACATTCCATGGATTCTCCAGGCTACAACACTGGAGTGGGTTCAGTTCAGTTGCTCAGTAGTGTCCAACTCTTTGCAACTCCATGAACTGCACCACCCCAGGCTTCCCTGTTCATCACCAACTCCCGAAGTCCACATAAACCATGTCCATTGTGTCAGTGAAACCATCGAACCATCTCATCCTCTGTCGTCCCCTTCTCCTCCTGACCTCAATCTTTCCCAGAATTGGGGTCCTTTCAAATGAGTTAGCTCTCCGCATCAGGTGGCCAAAGTATGGGAGTTTCAGCTTCAACATCAGTCCTTCCAATGAACACCCACGACTGATGNTCCTCCTGACCTCAATCTTTCCCAGAATTGGGGTCCTTTCAAATGAGTTAGCTCTCCGCATCAGGTGGCCAAAGTATGGGAGTTTCAGCTTCAACATCAGTCCTTCCAATGAACACCCACGACTGATGTCCTTTAGGATGGACTGGTTGGATCTCCTTGCAGTCCAAGGGACTCTCAAGCTTCTTCTCCAACACCACAGTTCAAAAGCATCAGTTCTTCAGTGCTCAGCTTGCTTTATAGTCTAATTCTCATATCCATACATGGATACTGGAAAAACCATAGCCTTGACTAGACGAAACTTTGTTGACAAAGTAATGTCTCTGCTTTTTAATATGCTGTGCTTGTCATAACTTTTCTTCCAAGGAGTAAGCGTCTTTTAATTTCATGGCTGCAATCACCATTTGCAGTAATTTTAGAGCCCCAAAAAATAAAGTCAGCCACTGTTTCCCTGTCTATTTCCCATGAAGTGATGGGACCAAATGCCATGATCTTAGTTTTCTGAATGTTGAGCTTTAAGCCAACTTTTTCACNTTGTCCGGTAGTGTATAAAAACTGCTCTGTAACTAGCATCGGGGTTCACTCCTCCCGAGGAGACTGAACCCCGGCGCGCCGGCCTAATAAATCCTCTTGCCTATTGCATCGAATTCGAGTCACTGTGGTCTTTGGAGCGACAGATCCTGAGAAAAGGCCGCGAGGTCTTACAGTGGCAAGAATACACAGAAGAACTGTACAGAAAAGGTCTTAATGACCCAGATAACCACAATGGTGTAATCACTCACCTAAATCCAAACATCCTGGAGTGTGAAGTCAAATGGGCCTCAGGAAGCATTACTAAGACAAAGCTAGTGGAGGTGATGGAACTCCAGGTGAGCTATTTCTAATCCTAAAAGACAGTGTTGTTAAAGTGCTGCACTCAATTCGTNTCCTGGAGTGTGAAGTCAAATGGGCCTCAGGAAGCATTACTAAGACAAAGCTAGTGGAGGTGATGGAACTCCAGGTGAGCTATTTCTAATCCTAAAAGACAGTGTTGTTAAAGTGCTGCACTCAATTCGTCAGCAAATTTGGAAAACTCAGCAGAGGCCACAGGACTGGAAAAGGTCAGTTTTTATTCCAATCTCAAAGAAAGACAATGCCAAAGAATGTTCAAACTATGACACAATTGCACTCATCTCACACACTAGTGTGAATTCTATACTTTTTATATGTTCACAAGTACTAGTCCTGGAATATATTTTTACACCAGGTGGAATACTGTATCAGTGTCCAGTTAATCCAGTGGTCCTCAAAGATTTTGGTTTCAGGACTCCTCTGCTGCTGCTGCTAAGTCACTTCAGTCGAGTCGTGTCCAACCCTGTGCGACCCCGTAGACGGCAGCCCACCAGTCCCCGTCCCTGGGATTCTCCAGGCAGGAACACTGGAATGGGTTGCCATTTCCTTCTCCAATGCATGAAAGTGAAAAGCGAAAGTGAAGTTGCTCAGTCCTGTCCGACTCTTAGCTGACCCCATGGACTGCAGCCCACCAGTCTCCTCCATCCATGGGATTTTCCAGGCAAGAGGGGGCAAGATTTTCTGCCAAATATCGGTCAGTTTTGTGGCCCCCAAAGGGGCAGGAGGGAATCTGGGATGGATGATGAAACTGTTCTATATCTTGACTGTGGTGGTAGGTACATGACTGTATGTTTGTCCAAAATAACAGAATTTTATATTTAAAGGAGTGAATATATGTAAATTAAACTTTCCAAAAGTCTGACTCAAAAAAAAAATTCTTGAAGATCCAAAGAGCTTCAGTTTATTCCCACTATCAATATCTAGCATATTAGAGATTATAAATGAGAAAAATCAGGGATTCCCTGGTTGCTCAGTGGTGAAGAATTTGCTCGCCAATCCAGGAAACACAGGTTGATCCCTGAATGGGATGCTGCAGAGCATCTAAGCCCATTTGTCACAACTATTGAAACTGTGCTCTGAAGCCTGGGAGCCACAGCTACTGAAGCCCGTGTTCGCTACAGCCTGTGCTCTGCAACAAGAGCAGTAACTGCAGAGAAACCCACACCGCAACTGGAGAGTAGCTCGGGTCACTGCAACTAGAGAAAGCTCATGCAGCAACAAAGACCAATCATACCCCAAAATAAATAAATAAAACTATCAAAAAAATTTTAATGAGAAAATCTTTAGTTTTTTATATATTCATTTTTAAAATAATAAGTGCACTGAATGTTAACAAATAAAATATTCTTCATGAAAAATAACTATTTTCCAAAGCAAAAAATATTGAGAAAAGTCACATTTTTTGAGTCAATCTCTTTAATGTCTGCCTTCAAATAGGAAACAGCTGAATTCTCATATCTGCTTTTGCATTTAACCTGTTACAGTATGACAGGTCATTTGGCCTCTGGAAAACTCCACTGTACACTTGTAAGAAAATGAGTATGATAAAGACAACACCTGCACATTATTACAAAAATAATTTTGAGCTGGAAATGTCAGGAACCCCAGGGCTCCTGCACCATACCTGGAGAATCTTTGATCTAACCTATACAAGAAAATATCAAGTATTAAATACGGTAAAGTAATAAAATATACTTATTTTCAAATCAAGGAAAGTGTCTCTTATGATCATCCATTCCAATTTAATACACTAATATTCCCTTTATCCAGGTCAAAACTTCTATCAAACAATGATTTAGACTGAGCTACCAATCTCAATTTAAATTAAAAACATTTCAGAGGTCCATGAGTTAAAAAAAAAAACAAACCACCAGACACTTCCCTAGTGGTCCCATGGTTAGGACTCCAGGCTTTAAAATGCAGGGGGTGCGGGTTCCATCCGTGGTTGGGGAACTAAGATCCCACATGCCATGCTGGTTCGGCCAAATAATTAAAAATTAATTTTAAAATGTTTTAAAAAAGAAAAATCAGACCATAAGAGGCAGAGCACCATCCTCCAGCCTTCACTCACTGACTGTAGAACAAAGGCAGCAAGAACATGGAGAAAGTAAGGCAAAGAAAATACCTGACTTCAGGAAAAAAAGAAGAGAGCACAAAATGAAAAGGCAGGCAGAACTGCAACAGTCAAGCAATACAGGAGCAAACACATCCTGAATGAAAAATACAAGAAAAAACAAACATTGCTCCCTGTATGCACACTTAAAGGAACTCAAAACTCTTGTTTTAAGACCACATCCCCTCTGCTACTGCTGCTAAGTCACTTCAGTCGTGTCCGACTCTGTGCGACCCCACAGACGGCAGCCCACCAGGCCTCCCCATCCCTGGGATTCTGCAGGCAACAACACTGGAGTGGGTTGCCGTTTCCTTCTCCAAGGCATGAAAGTGAAAAGTGGAAGTGAAGTCGCTCAGTCGTGTCCGACCCTCAGCGACCCCATGGCCTGCAGCCTTCCAGGCTCCTCCGTCCATGGGATTTTCCAGTCAAGAGTACTGGAGTGGGGTGCCATTGCCTTCTCCGACATTCCCCTCTACTGGCAGTGAAACTACACCAAACAGCTCTTCGCGTGCAGTGGCGTTCATATGACCCCCAGTGGGAATCCACTCTCCTCTCAGCAATCACTGTGTCTAACATGCTAAGCAAGGTGAGAGACCTGTGCGTTACGGGGAATGTAGGGGGTGCCTACTTGAGGCTTTTTATTTCAGTGTTTACACAACTTTCACGACCGGAGAACAGTCCAGAACCAGTTACTTACTAGTACAAGCGACAAAGTCAGACCTGCTGTCTGCGGGAGCTCGGCTCCCAGGTCTTTTAAAAATATTTCCCAAGGAAGAGGGGGCACGGCCAGGAGACGGCGCCACCCCAGGGAACGAGGGCAGTCCTGGACTGCCCAAAGCGGCTGCGGCCGCCCGGTCACCTGTCCCGCAGTCCCGCGCGCGGCAGTGGGACCGCCTCGCACTCCCCCGCTGACTCCTTTGGCGGGGTCCGGGGCCACCTTCCTCCGCGGCCTCAGTTTCCCCTTCTATTCGGCGGTCGGACGGGCCCCCTCTCCCCTGCCCCCTCTAGCTTGACAACAGGACTCCCGGCGCGCGGCAGCTCGGCCGCTCACCCAGCTCAGGCCGTCCCCGCGGTGAGGAGTCCCTGAGGGGGACGATCCTCGGCGCCCAACACTCACCCGGCTGACGCTTCAGCGCCATCACCGACACCAGGTAGTGGGCGATATCAAAAAAGGGGAACATGGAAGTGCGAGAAAAGGCAAGGGTCAGCTCATTCCACGGAGAGTCCATCGCGACTACCGACCGCCGCAGCCGAAGCAGCCGCGGAGACGGGTTCCCGGCGTGCGCGGCGAGGGGTGGGGGGAGGGGACGGCCGCGGCCGCGCGCTCTTCGATGCGGCCTCCGGGAGCCCTCCCTGCGCGTGCGCCCTGGCTCGGGAGGCTGGCGCGCGGAGGGGCGGGGCCGCCTGTCCCGGGAGCCTCGGGCGCGCGGGGGGTTGGCTGGTGAGCGGGATGAGCCGGCTGCCCCCGCCACAGCCGAATCTCTTTCTCCTAATGAGGTTCCAGCATCTTCTCGGTGCAGGGGGTTGTGCCAGATCTGGAGAATGGGCAGATGAATGCAATATAAATAATGAATAAAAAGTGCTTTATTTCTGTTAACATTTAGTTCATTTGTTATTTTTAAAACGAATGAAGAACTATTTTAAATGTTTCTTGCTGCTACTGCTGCTAAGTCGCTTCAGTCGTGTCCGACTCTGTGCGACCCCATAGACGGCAGCCCACAAGGCTCCCCCGTCCCTAGGATTCTCCAGGCAAGAACACTGGAGTGGGTTGCCATTTCCTTAAATATTTCTTAGTTATTTCTAATATGCTAAGTATTAATAAATGAAACCCACATAAAGTCTCAGGACTCTGGGGTCCTTTACAATTTTTTTTAAGGCAGCTTTTTTAAACGTTTAATTTACATACATTTTATTCACCCTTTTTAGTATAAAGTTCTATAATTTTGGATAAGGAGAAGGCAATGGCACCCAGCTCCAGTACTCCTGCCTGGAGAATCCCATGGACGGAGGAGCCTGGAAGGCTGTTGGATAAACGCAGTCCACAAGAGGAGACGCTCAGAGTTGTGCGTGCTAAGTCACTTCAGTCGTATCTGACTTCATGTGACCCCATTAACCGGAGCCCTCCAGGCTTCTCTGGCCATGGTATTCTCCAGGCAAGAATACAGGCGTGGGTCACCAGGCCTCCTCTAGGGGATCTTCCCCACCCAGGGATCAAACCCGCTCTCATGTCTCCTGCATTGGCAGACTGGTTCTTTACTACTATACTAATCTTACCAAGTGACCTCGCACCAAACTAAGGAAAAAAGCAACTCGTGATTATTTACATTTTGATGTTTCAGTGTGTTGTTTCTACAATTTTTATACATTTCTTTATCTTTGGAATTTTAGTATTGTGAATTTAGGGGCAGAACTTGGATGTTATTTCCCAAAATTTTAGTTTTAATGTCTTAAATTCCACAAATTATGTGTTTTGTCCTTCGACTTAAAATACTATAATATCTCTAAATCATATGTCTATCTGAGGCATAATTAGATTCATTACTAACACCAATAGGGAAAGAGTGAAAAACACTAGAAGTTTTTTTTTTAAGATATATCAAACATTTTGCTTACCCTAAACATATTAATTCCAACAGAAAAGAATGGATCATTTCAGACTCTACAAGTAATCTGAAACTTGTTTCATTTCAAAACTAAAAATATGTCAGACCCCCCCCATCTGCCTAGAGCCTAAAGAATGTTTTTTTATCTAAGAGAAAAGAAATCATAACCTCACAAAAAGACCCCTTCTGCATTTTAACTGTGCTCATCGTATTTGCTTCTGGCCAGTGCTTCAGCTGTTCTAATGAAATGGGCAGAACAGAATGAAGCAGGAGGGGAGACTTTAAATTGGTAACAGAGAAAGGCAAGATTTGGGGAAATTATTCGTGAAAATTAAAACCTGCCCTGACTTTTGGAAGCAGTTTACAAAGTTACATAATTATTGCAGATAAAAGAAATCCAAATTATAAAAGTATTGCTTATATAATAGAATGCAAAACTGGCCTAACCATATGAAATCTGGAAAAGAGTTTTCACTAAACATATTCAAAGCATTTTTAGTACAAAAACATGTGAAACTAATTGTCATACACCAAGTCTTTCAACAGCAATGCTCTTGATATTTTGGACTGAATAATTTGCAGCCTTGTGGGATGTCTTATGGAATGTTTAACGGCATCCCTGTCCTCTACCCACTATTAATAAATGCCAGTAGCACACACATGTACACACACACACACACACACACACAGTGACAACCAAAAATGTCTCCAGAATTGCTAAATGTCCCTGAGGCAGGGGGTGGGGAGAGAGCAAAAATTCCCTAGTTCAGAATTACTTTATAAAAAAATAAATTTTGGACAGCATGTTCCATAATGCATAGACAAACATTATCGATATGCATCTAATATTAATCATCAAGTTAATTCTGCATAACTTGATCATTTATTCCCTGGATCAAGTTGAAAACATCTCAAAACCCAGCACCACAAAGGTGTATGTGTGTGTCACTTGCTCAGTTGTATCCAACTCTTTGGGACTTCACGGACTGCAACCCCCAGGCTCCTTAGCCCATGGAATTTTCCAGGCAAGAATACTGGAGTGAGAACTGTTTCCTACTCCACAGGATCTTCCTGACCTGGAGAGCGANTATGTGTGTGTCACTTGCTCAGTTGTATCCAACTCTTTGGGACTTCATGGACTGCAACCCCCAGGCTCCTTAGCCCATGGAATTTTCCAGGCAAGAATACTGGAGTGAGTACTGTTTCCTACTCCACAGGATCTTCCTGACCTGGAGAGCGAAACTGCGTCTCATGTCTCCTGCACTGGCAGGGGGATTCTTTATCTCTAGCGCCACATGGGAAGCCCACCACAAAGGTAAACCTAGCTATTAATCTGCAATACTGCTTTCTATCCACTGAGTGGCATGCCTTTCACTTTGGGAAGTCAATAACAATAACTTTTTAAAAACCATGAAGAGTCCATGATGAGGAAGTTTCACATTAGAGAAGCCAATTTCACTTCTAATCTTTAGTATCTGGTTAGGCATTTTCATTCTAAAGTTGTTTTTATACGGATTTGATAACTATGCATTTTCAAATTATAGTGTAAAAATGTATGACATTTAAGACAAAGTATGTTTAATTTTAATTCTATTTTTTAATGGTCTGCGTTATCAAGGAGGATTAACTAAAGAGCACCAATTGCCCTGAATTTAGTCAGTACAATGAAATGCTGGCAAATGCGATTTAAGTGATAAATCAATTCAATTATATACTCAACTCTTTAGATTCAGTGTGTATCTAATAGTACACATTAATGCGATGACGAAAATAATAACTTGGCTTACATTTCTTACACTGGAAACTAAAATCATTTTCTGTAAACATCATTTACATCTGTAATATAAAATATTACACTAAAAATACTCTCCATGTGTAACAAGTACAAACTTAACTACTTAATCTGATGTTATTAAAAGGGATATCTCTAGTGTTCATCAGCATAAGTGAAAGTGAAGTCGCTCAGTCGCATCTGACTCTGCGATCCCATAGACTATAGCCTACCAGGCTCCTCCATCCATGGGATTTTCTAGGCAAGAATACTGGAGTGGGTTGCCATTTCCTTCTCCAGGAGATCTTCCCGACCCAGGGATTGAACCCGGGTCTCCCGCATTGTAGGCAGATGCTTTAGTGTCTGTGCCACCAGGGCCAAAACTGCAGTCATCCACTGGTGCCATGGCTGCCAGGTGTCTATGGTTACCAGTCCTCCAAGTTATTATTCATCTCTGTTCAAGAGTAACAGGTACCATTAAATCAAAGGGTAATAGAATTGTGCAAGTTGAATGGACTCTTTAAAAAAAGTAACTTTGGATGTGAGTCAAATAAAACAGTTCTGAGCAGCTTAAACAAAGCGAGGGATTTACTGAAAGGCTACCAGGGAATCAGCCATCAATCCCCCAAAAGAGCAAAAAGCTGGGCATTTCTGAGGCCGGCAGCAGCAGGTGTGTGTGGGCTNCTGAGCAGCTTAAACAAAGCGAGGGATTTACTGAAAGGCTACCAGGGAATCAGCCATCAATCCCCCAAAAGAGCAAAAAGCTGGGCATTTCTGAGGCCGGCAGCAGCAGGTGTGTGTGGGCTGTCCTTAGTTACTAACGATAGTCAATGTCAACATTGTCTAGTTCTGTGTCCCCAATTCAATACTGCCAGGAAAGAAAACCTGCTCTCTCCTGGTACAGATACCCTCTCCTGGTTAATCACCTCGGAGGGATGCTGGGTCACTTCCCTAGGTATCGGAGGAAGTGTCCTGAAAAGGGATGAAGTCACACAGCCTTCACAAGAGGTATCTATTACAATCATTTTTAGGCCATTTATTTCAGAGAAGGCAACTCAGAGGTAGAGAGAGAGATGACAAAGGCAGGCAGTGACAGACCAGGATTTGTTATTATCCTATTATAATCAATCTCCCTACTGGGCTTTCTCTGGTTCCATGCAACCCAAATGGTTCTCCTAAAGTTGCCTTTTACTGACAGATATAGCATCCCCACAGCAATGAAAAGGCTACCAGATGAGAGTGAGAAAGACCTACTAGGAGCCAGGGCTGTGGGTCAACAGCCAGGATTAAAGGAGTTTGTAGTTTCCAGCATAACCAGTGTGTTGAAGAGGCTGAACTCAGTGAGGCCACCAGAAAGTGAATTTATTATCCTCCAGNTCCATGTGTAACAAGTACAAACTTAACTACTTAATCTGATGTTATTAAAAGGGATATCTCTAGTGTTCATCAGCATAAGTGAAAGTGAAGTCGCTCAGTCGCATCTGACTCTGCGATCCCATAGACTATAGCCTACCAGGCTCCTCCATCCATGGGATTTTCTAGGCAAGAATACTGGAGTGGGTTGCCATTTCCTTCTCCAGGAGATCTTCCCGACCCAGGGATTGAACCCGGGTCTCCCGCATTGTAGGCAGATGCTTTAGTGTCTGTGCCACCAGGGCCAAAACTGCAGTCATCCACTGGTGCCATGGCTGCCAGGTGTCTATGGTTACCAGTCCTCCAAGTTATTATTCATCTCTGTTCAAGAGTAACAGGTACCATTAAATCAAAGGGTAATAGAATTGTGCAAGTTGAATGGACTCTTTAAAAAAAGTAACTTTGGATGTGAGTCAAATAAAACAGTTCTGAGCAGCTTAAACAAAGCGAGGGATTTACTGAAAGGCTACCAGGGAATCAGCCATCAATCCCCCAAAAGAGCAAAAAGCTGGGCATTTCTGAGGCCGGCAGCAGCAGGTGTGTGTGGGCTGTCCTTAGTTACTAACGATAGTCAATGTCAACATTGTCTAGTTCTGTGTCCCCAATTCAATACTGCCAGGAAAGAAAACCTGCTCTCTCCTGGTACAGATACCCTCTCCTGGTTAATCACCTCGGAGGGATGCTGGGTCACTTCCCTAGGTATCGGAGGAAGTGTCCTGAAAAGGGATGAAGTCACACAGCCTTCACAAGAGGTATCTATTACAATCATTTTTAGGCCATTTATTTCAGAGAAGGCAACTCAGAGGTAGAGAGAGAGATGACAAAGGCAGGCAGTGACAGACCAGGATTTGTTATTATCCTATTATAATCAATCTCCCTACTGGGCTTTCTCTGGTTCCATGCAACCCAAATGGTTCTCCTAAAGTTGCCTTTTACTGACAGATATAGCATCCCCACAGCAATGAAAAGGCTACCAGATGAGAGTGAGAAAGACCTACTAGGAGCCAGGGCTGTGGGTCAACAGCCAGGATTAAAGGAGTTTGTAGTTTCCAGCATAACCAGTGTGTTGAAGAGGCTGAACTCAGTGAGGCCACCAGAAAGTGAATTTATTATCCTCCAGACAAAGCCCCCAACCTTTATCTTTATGTCAGCAGATTCAATTACTTCCTCATCATTTAAGATACTAAAAAGTTAAAAGTACAATCCAGTTAAAATCTCAATGTTGCATCTAATTCAGAGCTTTTCCCCAGTCCTTCAGCTCAGGTCTGCCTGGCCCAGAGCCCTGCAGTGGGGGAAAGGGGCACAGGGGGTCTTTCAGCCTTTCTTGATCTTCTCTCCCTTACGCCTCTGTGTCCTCCAGGGTTAAGGTGTCAGATAAGGAAATTATAGAAAGGGAACAACAGGCTTTTTAGTTCACAAGTGTTTGTTATAGTTTTTGTTCTTCTTTTTGCTATTGATACTCTCTACAGCAGGCTCCCAGTGCTAACTCATGCATGGGGTACATTTGTGAGTTTCACAAAGATGCCATGGACCTCTGGATAGCAAGTTTTCCCAACACCTGAGGTTATGGCAAATACCATCAGATGGCTAACCCAACAGGCACATCCAACTCTGTATGTTGAGTTAAAACATGAATGTGTTTTTTCCAGTCTCTCAGCAAGGGGTGGCAATGTGTTAGAATATTGGCAAATGAAAATGAAGTGAATCTGTTTGACATGCTTCCAAAGACAAAGTGAAGAAGAATGAAGTTGAAGGACTGACACTACACAATCTTAAGGCTTACTCTATGTCTATAATAATCAAGACAGTGTGGCATTGGGAAGAGACAAACAAGTGGATGAAAGCAATGTGGCTTCTCTAGTTAAAGTGGCTACGCCCTTGAGACAGGCCCTTCTCTTTTTTTTCTGCCTTGAGCTGGGGCAAGCCCTGTGACCATGGAAGAAGGGTCAAGAAAATAGTAGATAGCTGACAATATCAGTTATCTCTCTCAGACCTGCTGCCATGCAAGAAAAAAATTATCCCTCATCTGTTTAAATAGAGTCTCAGTTGGCTTGGGGAAGGGAAGCACCTCCTTCCTCATAGAGAGAGGAGTAGAAGAGCACAGCACTCTTAACCTTTTGAATTCCCTTCTGTGAATTTTCTCTCAGATTTTTGATCTCTTGGGCTGTTGGGAGTGAAGTTCTCTGGGCCAGTTTTTATCTTTAATTAAGTCACACTTGCACAGCCTAGCTCCTCTCTTTAGAATGTGAAGGTAACATCCTTTGTCTTTAGAGCTCTACCTGGAATTCCAATATAATAAATCCCAATTAAGGGCTACCCTGGTGGTCTAGTGGTTAAAAGTCTGCCTTGCAATGCAGATGACACTGGTTCAATCCCTGGTCGAGGAAGATCACACACGCTTCATTAACAACTAAGCCAGTGAAGCACAACTACTGAGCCTGCGTTAACCTGCAAGCCGCGCTACTGAGTCCACGTGCAGAAACTACTGAAACCCGCACGCCCTAGCTCCTGTGCTCCACAACAAGAGAAGCCATGGCAGTGAGAAGCCCGCCTACTGCAGCTAGAGAGTAGCCCCAACTCTCCACAGCTAGAGAAAGCCCAGGTGCAGCAATGACGACACGGCACAACCAAAAATAAGTGAATAAATAAATATTTTTAAAATCCCCCCCCAAAAAAATAAAAATAATAAAATCCCAACTAATATCTTGTTATACCAAAGACAGGCAAATAGAAGACATTTTTAAAGAGAGGTGAGTGAAGTTTAAAATAAAATGCATGTAGCTAAAGCTAGGAGCTCACAAAATGTCAGTAATCTGTGTAGATGAGTTGATTAAACCAAAACATTAGTAAAGAGAACACAATGTGCACCTGATGTTTGGGCAAACAAAAGGAATCTCACCTACCTAAAGAGTCATGCTGCTGCTGCTAAGTCACTTCAGTCGTGTCCGATTCTGTGTGACCCCATAGACGCCAGCCCACCGGGCTCC
>SJYW01017674.1:8085-18558 GCA_006410735.1 Raphicerus campestris | reverse complement strand
GAACTGAACCGTTTCCTCACTCACATATTCAGCTTAATATCAGAAAAAACAATTACTGAAGACAGGGACACAAGCTGAGCCTGTAGGTACGAGGTCCTGAATTGACACTTCCTACATTTATCATACCAGGGTCTCCCACATTGCAGGCAGACGCTTTACCCTCTGAGCCACCAGGGAAGCCCCACATTTAAAAAGAGTTCAAGGCGGTTGTGCTGCATTTACTTTATAAATAACTTGTTTTTCTGATCCCAAGATTGCTCTATTGTACCTGTACAGCCACACTNTCAGGCAGACGCTTTACCCTCTGAGCCACGAGGGAAGCCCCACATTTAAAAAGAGTTCAAGGCAGTTGTGCTGCATTTACTTTATAAATAACTTGTTTTTCTGATCCCAAGATTGCTCTATTGTACCTGTACAGCCACACGTTTAGCGATCCTAGGGTTCACACATGATTTTAAAATAAAGTTATTTGTTTGTTTCAGCTCAGTTTGTTTGTTTAGGTGAACCTTGATTTTAACATACCAAACTCAAAGGAGTTAGAACACATTAGTGTTGACTCTAGAGTGACAGTGGTGTTGTCATCCTGTTCATCAGTTTGATAAGACAGACAACTATTCCAGGGAGTTGCCAGTCCACCAAGTGCAAATTTGAGAAATATATTTTCTACCTGAGATTTGGAGAAAGCAGAAACAAGGTTCTGGGGACAAAGGCTATGTCAGAAGATGTACTGGAAGAATTTCTTTCAAGAAGTTAGATGGCAATAACATCTTACGTTGTTTAATGTTTATATTTACAGAACAACTTCAACTAAGGTATGTCATTTAATCGTCAAGAAAACCCTAAGAGGCAACTTTTTTGTTTCCTTTTCTTTTTTAAACAGATTAAGAAACAAGAGCCGAGAGGTAAAGTGATTTCTCAAAGTCATCTGCTAGAGTGGACGAGGGTCTGGAGCAGACCATTCCTCCCTTCGGTTCTTTTCTCATCACAACATTGGCGACTATGTCATATGTTTGTTTCCACCAGCCTTTGCTGGGCAGACAGCAATAATTGATCCTGGAGTTCTTTTCCACTGAACTCGCAGCTTCACAACCTTCCCAACTCCATACCTCAGAAAGCTAGAAAGGCTCTACCAAGGAATTGGACCCAGTAAGAAACATATTTCCCTCCTATAAGTGTTAGCTTTTATTATTCACAAAGACTGATTACAAAGAAACTCACTTTCCTTGAAGATCTATAAAGGGATAAGCATTCATTTTTTCTGTGGAAGTCCTTTTCAACCCTGGAATTCCATAAAGTTAACTTCCAAGTTATTATAGTGAGGGGATATCTATGCTGAGATAGATAGATTCTAAAATGGATCCCCCGAATCTCTCTCTAGTGTTCACACCCTATGTAATCTCCCCTTCCCTTGAGTTTGGGTGGGACTAGTGACCTGCTTTTAGCCAACAGAATATGATAAAGAGGAAGGGATTTTATGGATGTAATTAAAATCCCAAATCAGTTGATTCTGAGTAAATCAAAAGGGAGATTGTCATGGATGGACTTGACTCAATCAGGTAAATGTCCTTAACAGAGGACTGGGCTGTCCCTTCGGTCAGAGATTCTCTCTCTATTGCTGGCTCTGAAGTATAGTGCCATGTTGTGAGAAAGCCTAAGGAGAGGGCATGTGATAGGGGGCTGCAGGTGCTGCTAGAGTGGAGAGCAGCCCTAGCTGTAACCAGCAAGTAAACTGGTTGTAACCATAAGCAGATGAGGTCTATCAACGACCTGAAGGAGTTTGGAAGGAGATCGTTGTCCAGTTGAGCCGGGCTAACACCTTGTTTGTAGCCTTATAAGACCCTAAGCAGGGGACCCAGCTAAGCCATGCCCAGCTCTTGGCTCACAGAACATGTGGGATAATAAATATGTGTTGTGTTAAATTGCCAAGTTTATAATCATTTGTTATGCAGCAGTAGAAAACTAGCACATATGCCTTATGTTGTCCTTGCATTACTAAATCTCAGTCTTGTTCTGTTCAGCTACTGCCCATCTATTCACTTTTTCAAAATGCTAGTCAAAGCTCACTTAGGCTCAATTTTGTCTGAACCTGAGAATAAGGAAGAGAGATATAGGACCCTGGAATACAGGGAAGACCTCACTCCACACCCCTACATTCCTGAATGATATTACAGTCCAGATGACATCTGGCTGTGAAAACTGCAAACCAAAGAACAACCCTTACACTTTGCTATGATTTTCCAACTTGTACCAAGGACCAACACAGCAAAAAAAGCCATTTAATGATATGCATTCTAGGCAGTCCTACTTGAAAGTCCTGTAAGCAGATAAACTTGAGTTTGTTTTCATAGTTAATCATAAATTCTGTTTTCTTTAGAGAGATTTTCTAACACAATGTAGGTTTAAAGCTATATCCATTCATTTAATCATTTAGCATTGACTTTGGGCCATGCTCAGTCTGAGGCAATGAATATAAGGATCAGTAAATAAGGACAGCTGCCCTCCAGTTGCTAGATGAGAAGACAGTCAAGAAAACCAATAATCACAATGCAACGTGGATAAAAAGGGCAGTAGGTAAGTGAGAATCAGGAGTCTGGAAAGAACTATCTCCCCAGAAAAAACTATCTCCCCACATTACTGCAGTGAAGATTATTGTTTGTCTCTCCTAAGAGACCTGTGAAGGCTATTCTTTCTATGACTATTCATTAGATTCTAAGTACTTAGCAGCACCTGAAAATAGTAGATGTTCAATACTGTATATCATTGAAAATGACACCACAGTTAAGATCGTATCATTATTTTACGTCCCACGAAAAAAAAATGCTGCTAATTAAACTACAGTGTGCCAAAAATCATAAACAGATTGTGATTTCAGAAATGTTCAACTATANAGTACTTAGCAGCACCTGAAAATAGTAGATCTTCAATACTGTATATCATTGAAAATGACACCACAATTAAGATCGTATCATTATTTTACGTCCCACGAAAAAAAAAATGCTGCTAATTAAACTACAGTGTGCCAAAAATCATAAACAGATTGTGATTTCAGAAATGTTCAACTGTAGGGGGAAATGCTCAACTTAGAATTGATGTATTAAAAAAAAAAAAAGAATTGATGTATAGCCAGTAATCACTGAGCTGTTTATTGAATTTCTAGACGGACTGTGGGAGTAAAACAGTAGAGATTTCAGAGTGGATTTCAAAGATGTAACGTACGTTTACAGCATGTTATCCAGCACTGTACACTGTTGACCTTAATGGAGTTGTCAGAAGAATGATCTCCTAGTTCTTGACTCCAAAACAGAGCTGCACGATGACCTATCTTTAAATATCTCTAAGAGTTGTAAGAGCCCAAAGCTATGAAAAATCTCATAAAGTTTAAAAATTCTTAACTAGATAGAAAATACATTTACTTGTCTTAGAGTTCTGTCTAACTTAAAGGTCTTTCAGTTCAGTTCAGTTCAGTTCAGTCACTCAGTCGTGTCTGACTCTTTGCAACCTCATGAATTGCAGCACTCCAGGCCTCCCTGTCCATCACCAACTCCTGGAGTTCACTCAAACTCACGTCCATCGAGTCAGTGATGCCATCCAACCATCTCATCCTCTGTCGTCCCCTTCTCCTCCTCCCCCCAATCCCTCCCAGCATCAGAGTCCTCCCCAATGAGTCAACTCTTTGCATGAGGTGGCCAAAGTATTGGAGTTTCAGCTTCAGCATCATTCCTTCCAAAGAACACCCAGGACTGATTTCCCTTAGAATGGACTGCTTGGATCTCCTTGCAGTCCAAGGGACTCGCAAGAGTCTTCTCCAACACCACAGTTCAAAAGCATCAATTCTTCGGCGCTCAGTTTTCTTCACAGTCTTTAGAGTTAGACAAAAAAAAAGAAAGAAAGAAAGAAAGAAAAGCATCTACTATTTTGGGCTGAACCATGTCTCCTCTACAAATTCACGTACTGAACCCCTAACCCTGGTACCTAAGATTGTGACCTTGGAAATAGGGTCATTGCAGATATAATTTAAGATGAGGTCAAGTTGGAGTACTCAGCCCCTTCTTTAACATGTCTGGTGTCCTTATAAAAATGAGAAATTTGTCACAGGCCCCTGGGGAGAATACCATGTGAAGCTGAATGCAGAGATCAGGGTGATGGGTCCACAAGCCAAGGAATGTGAAAGGCTGCCAGCCAACCATTAGAAGTTAGGAGAGAGACCTGGACTGGATTCTCCCTCACAGCTCTCAGAAGGAACCGACCCAAGAACACCTTGATTTCAGGTTTCTAGCCTTCAGACCTCTGGGATAATCAATTTCTGTTATTTAAACAATCCAGTTTGTGGTATTTTGTTATGGTACTTTAGCAAACAAATACATTGCTGTATCCTATAAACTAAAGAAATGCCACATCGTATCACATGACCAGCCAGAGTGTGGAAGTTGCAGGCCTCTGTGAGTAGGCAAAATTAAACAGTGTGAGTCAGGAGACCAAAATGCTCTCTGCGTTTTGAAATCTATGACACAACGCCCATAAAAAGATGGTCTGTCAGTGAATAGAATTGCTTCAGACGTCTGTAGCTCCAGGTTCCTCCAACTGAAAGACCTTTAAGTTAGACAGAACTCTAAGACAAGTAAATGCATTTTCTATCTAGTTAAGAATTTTTAAACTTTATGAGATTTTTCATAGCTTTGGNTGTGGAAGTTGCAGGCCTCTGTGAGTAGGCAAAATTAAACAGTGTGAGTCAGGAGACCAAAATGCTCTCTGCGTTTTGAAATCTATGACACAACGCCCATAAAAAGATGGTCTGTCAGTGAAAAGAATTGCTTCAGACGTCTGTAGCTCCAGTTCCTCCTTGAACCAAAATCTCTGGACATTAGAGTCCTCTAATAATTAGTGTGGTAATTGTCATCTTTAGTAGCTGGGCAACTGTAGTTGGGATGACAACACTTTTCCCAGTCTTTCCATCCCATGAAGACTGAGAATCAGGTAAAGAAAGATTTTAAGAGCATAAAAATGAAGAGATTAGTATGTTTTGTATTAGGAAAGGCTCTGTGTACATGGGACACATTCCAGGTGTCCTTCATCCTCTCATAAAACTTTCTACCATCTGGCTGGAGAGGCACAGAGCTTGAAGCTATTGATAAACAACATTCCAAACCTTGCAACTGTACAAGAAGCTAAAATCATGACTAGCACTCTTATAAGCGATAGTACCCAAGCTGAAAGAGCGCTAATTTAATGAACATAATCTGTATGAGGCTGAGAAATAGTCTAATAGTAGATGACATATCACATTTAGCAACAATACTTTTATTGGGGATGGGATGCAGCTCTGTTAAATCACAGTTGAAATGCAACCACAGTTGAGTTTGGCAAAAATCTTCAATGACATTCTGAGAAAACCAATTGATTATATGGCACATACAATAAAGAATATTATAGATTTTGTTTTTTTATTATTTGAAAGTTATGTGCTTCATGTATTGACTTTCATTCCTCCTCCCCCATAGCAGACCACTAATAGATACTCAGATAACAAATATGATGAACCCAGATGGTGGTAAAAGCTGTGAGGACATTAAAGCAGAATGATGTGGTGGAGAGTGACCAGTGATTGGGGAAAGCTCATGGAAAGATGAATGACTAACAGCAGCCAGCCATGTGAAAACAGGAGGCATGCCCTTCTGGAAGGACAAGTTCAAAGACCGTGAGGGAGGAAAGAATTTGTGTGTTGCTATCACTGTGTTGTTAATAGAATCTGTACCTGAGATCCCAAATCTGAGGTCTCCATTTATTCTTTCCCATTCTATGTCTGGGAGCCACTCGGGATCACTGTCCCTCTGGCCCCTGGAAATGCCTGTGGTTGTTGGCTTTCTCCATGGACCCTCAGAGGTCTGTATCAGTTCAATTTAGTTCAGTTCAATCGCTCAGTCGTGTCCAACTCTTTGTGACCCCATGGGCTGCAGCATGCCAGGTCTCCCTGTCCATCACCAACTCCTGGAGCTTACTCAAACTCATGTCCATTGAGTCGGTGATGCCATCCAACCATCTCATCCTCTGTCATCCTCTTCTCCTCCCACCTTCAATCTTTCCCAGTGTCAGGGTCTTTTCCAATGAGTCAGTTCTTCACATCAGGTGGCCAAAGTATTGGAGCTTCAGCTTCAGTATCAGTCCTTCCAGTGAACACTCAGGACTGATCTCCTTTAGGATGGACTGGTTGGATCTCCTTGCAGTCCAAGGGACTCTCAAGAGTCTTCTCCAACACCACAGTTCAAAAGCATCAATTCTTCAGCACTCAGCTTTCTTTATAGTCCAACTCTCATATCCACGCACAACTACTAGAAAAACCATAGCTTTGACTAGACGGATCTTTGTTGGCAAAGTAACATCTCTGCTTTTTAATATGCTGTCTAGGTTTGTCATAACTTTTCTTCAAAGAAGCAAGAGTCTTTTAATTTCATGGCTGCAGTCACCATCTGCATTGATTTTGGAGCCCCCCAAAACAAAGTCTCTCACTGTTTCCATTGTTTCCCCATCTATTTGCCATGAAGTGATGGGACTGTGTGCTGTGATCTTAGTTTTCTGAATGGTGAGTTTTCTGAATGTTAAGGTCTGTATGGTTTAGATAATTATATTATACATTCCTTTCTTGTTTCTCTTCTTTGGTGGAATTCAAATGCTGGGAACCTATATTTTTCCATTTTCCCTGATCTTAAGTTTACTTTCTTAACTCTTTAAACTAGACTCCATCTGAGGCCTCAGGACTGCCTGGCCACTTTTTCTAAGGGTGCAGTTGTGATCCTGCCAAGCACCTCATTCATGGGCTTATTTAATGTCACCCTTGGTTAGGGATAAACTATTCCTTGTATGTGCCTCTTAAAAAATATTTATTCTTCAGTTTGGCTTTGGAAATTGACAGCTCCTAAAGTAAAAGGAGACAGTTTGGGGCAGATGTTTGGATTTCCATACCTTTCATAATCCCACTTATTTAGTCATCCTGGGTTCCTGAAATCTGGAGGCCTGCCTGGGCTCTGGGGAAAGGCTCAAAGGATGCTTCTTTTTAATGTCACAGCACAACATCCAACTCTTAAATGCCATGGCCCTAATTCATTTCTTAATGATGGTGCAAATGAGTTGAATATTTCACATTGTCGACTTTCAACTTTCCAAATATCAAACAAAACCATTACAGTGATATATTTGGTTCAACAGATAAGTGCTTTGGCTGCAGCATGAAATAGCTAATTAGTAATTTAAAATATGACGCCTTGCCTTTTTTCCCTTTTAGTTTATAACAAGGGAAACTCTCTCCTCTGGAGTATGAGGGGCTGGTTCTTCTCACTGACTGCCGAGTACGTCCCTTGTTTCCAGTGCTTGTGAACCAGTCTGGAGTGTTTAAGTTAGCTTGTGAAATTACCAACGTCAAGTTGTCAAGTCAATTGCTGACATTAGAGCCAGCTGCTTTAAGTATCAGCGCAGCTGCTTTGTGAGATGAGAACAGAACCTTACCACTGCTCCTTGCACTAAGGCTGAGCTATGTGAAAATGCAGATCGTGAACCAAGGGATGCATAATACATTCATTTTTGCTCCTTTTACCACCAGCTCAGATTTCTGAAATAGTGAAACCTAAGTTCAGGAATCTGGAAGCAAAAATGTGCCCCTGATTCTGAAACAGTGCTATTACTCATGGATTTCAGGATCTGCTTTTTCCATTTTTTGAATGTATGACTCATGGAGTTGTTAGGAAACCACTTATGAGGGCCCCAGTCACTTGGATAATTAAAGTTCCTGCTGGGTAAGAACAACAGTCCCTATTTCTGGAGAGACTGGGGAGCCCAGTGAGCAACTATGAGCACAATCAAAGCCTTCCTGCTGTGAGTCTTTGCTTTACCATGTTCTGATCCAGATGGACCCAGAGAGTAGGATACAAAGATGCCTAAAATGGGACTAAAGAAAGAATTGAACAGGCCTGACAAGGCCACTTCACCAAGACTGGGACAGAATAGGGCAGAGGGAAGCACCGTGTAAGCCCAAAGACTTTTTTATCCTATTTATCCTAAACTCTGATCCAGGTTTAGCATCTTTAACATCCTGTATTAATGCACTTGGTACAAATATGATTCAGAGAAGGCAATGGCACCCCACTCCAGTACTCTTGCCTGGAAAATCCCATGGACGGAGGAGCCTGATGGGTTGCAGTCCATGGGGTTGCTAAGAGTCAGACCTGACTGAGACTTTGCTTTCACTTTTCACTTTCATGCATTGGAGAAGGAAATGGCAACCCACTCCAGTGTTCTTGCCTGGAGAATCTGAGGGACAGGAGAGCCTGGTGGGCTGCCATCTATGAGGCTGCACAGAGTCGGACATGACTGAAGCGACTTAGCAGCAGCAGCAGCAGCACAAACATGATTACCTCTAAGCAAGGGAACATAGATGATTACAAAATGAGTGATTAAAAAAATATTATGTGAGGGGAGCAACAATTTCCTTTTCCCTTCCTCTCTTTGTCCTTCTCTCTCTTCCTTGTACTAAAAAACAAAGTCAACCCCCAGTAAGTTGGAAGATCTAATTGGCTATATGAGGTGATTTGTGAAAGGAAAGCAGCCCATCGAGGAACCAAAAGGGGCCTCAGAGGAGCAGTGCAAAATGGACAACTTTTCTAGAAGTGGAGGCGGGGGCAAGGAAGCCATTAGCTGGAAAAATAAAAAATAAAAAGATCATTTGGGGCCAGGATATCATCTTTTCTGGTGCGGGGAAGAGCAGAGGTCTTTATCATACAGGTCATTTCACTGTTGCTAATCAGGAAACTTCAGATGGACTATTTTAAAGGCCAAATTTCTGGGAAGGGTTGAGATAGCAATTAAGTCCTGATTTGCTGTAGTAAGGGGCAAATTATCCCATTTGGGGCTTCTTATTTCTTTTTAACACTTGGTTTTTAAAGATTAAAAACAAAACAACCCTACCTTTTGCTGTGGGAGTGTAGTTTCATCAACTCCCTTTCATTCCAGACTATCCCAGCTGTCAATCAAAGCCAAATAACCAAAGCTGGCCCTAATTCAAAAGAAAAAAATGTCTTCTGTGATACACTCTGACATGCGTTGAATGATTTAGTAAGATCATGGTTTCTCATCCCATTTTCTAAGATCTTTCTTAGTTCATCTTTCTCCCATATTTCATTATTTTCACTGGCATTGACTTCTAATGTCCCCAATATTATCTTTTTTCTGCTCTTCTTACAGAAGAGTTACTAGTTGAGTGACTCTGGCCAATAAATCTTCAAATAACAAAACCGAAAATTTTTTTTTGAATTTCGACTGAAGAGATATTGACTGAAGAAAACCTCACAACTTAAAAGTTGGGAGTTAAGTTTATAACTTACTGTACTGAGGACTCTAGCCAGGGTTATAGCCTTTCAGGTAGATCTGAGGAACTGTTGTGAAGAGAGAAGGGAGGAGTCAGGCTATATAGTGGGCTTTGGGCTGGAAAAAAGCATGTAGTTGAACAATAAAACGTTACTGCAAATGACAAAAGACTACTGCTAATCACAAAAAATCATCTCAAGCTTATGCTTTAAGTGCTTTTCTTTGTATGGGAAGATGAAAAAACTGGATTTATTGAAATTATTCCTTAGATATGCATCTTAGCTATTTAAGACCAGTCCCCAAAGCATAGAATGCTTCCTTTTTCTCTCCATCCTGAATGCCCCTGAGGGTGCACCATTTGTGGGTGGCTACAGTGACTAATGGCTTGATCCTTGTAGAACTGGGATGGCAGACAACATCCTTTGTTTACCGGAATGGCAGTTCCTTGTCCAGAGATATATTAGTATCAGTTCAGGTGCTCAGTTGTATCAGACCCTTTGCGACTCCATGAACTGCAGCACATCAGGCCTCCCTGTCCATCACCAACTCCCGGAGGTTACCCAAACTCATGTCCATTGAATCAGTGATGCCATCTAACAATCTCATCCTCTGTCATCCCCTTCTCCTCCTGCCATCAGTCTTTCTCAGCATCAGAGTCTTTTCAAATGAATTAGCTCTTCACATCAGGTGGCCAAAGTATTGCAGTTTCAGCTTCAACATCAGTCCTTCCAATGAATATTCAGGACTGATTTCCTTTAGGATGGACTGGTTGGATCTCCTTGCAGTCCAAGGACTGCAAATCCAAGACTCTCAAGAGTCTTCTCCAATACCACAGTTCAAAAGCATCAATTCTTTGGTGCTCAGCTTTCTTTATAGTCCAACTCTCACATCCATACGTGACTACTGGAAAAAGCCTTGACTAACTAGATGGACCTTTGTTGACAAAGTGATGTCTCTGCTTTTGAATATGCTCTCTAGGTTGGTCATAACTTTCCTTCCAAGGAGTAAGCATCTTTTAATTTCATGGCTGCAGTCACCATCTGCAGTGATTTTGGAGCCCCCCAAAATAAAGTCAGCCACTGTTTCCACTGTTTCCCCATCTATTTGCCATGAAGTGATGGG
>SJYW01017671.1:4210-16080 GCA_006410735.1 Raphicerus campestris | reverse complement strand
TCTTTTACTGAGTACTCATATCCAGCTTTCAACAAAAATTACAAGGTATATCAATAGGCAACAAACAGAGTTTGAGGAGACAAAGCCAAACTTAGATATGGCAAGAATGTTAGAACTGTCAGTCCAGGAATTTAAAACAACTGTGGCTCAGTGGCTCTGTGGTAAAGAATCTGCCTGCAATACAGGAGAAGCAGATTCAGTCCCTGGGTTGGGAAGATCCCCCCTGGAGGAGAGCATGATAACCCACTCCTGTATTACTGCCTGGAGAACTCCATGGACAGAAAAGCCTGGTGGGGTTATAGTCCATAGGGTTGCAAACTTTAGGACGTGATTAAAGTGGCTGAGCACACATGATTAATATGCTAAAAGTGTTAATGATAAAAGGAGACAATATGCAAGAATAGATAGGTGGAAATCCAGAGATGGAAATCCCAAGAAAGAATCAAGAAGAAATGCTAGAATTCAAAAATACCAATAGAAATGAAGAATGCCTTTAATGGGCTCATTAGTAGACTGGACACAACTGAGGAAAGCGTCGGTGAGCCATGAGAACATGCTAACAGAAATTTCCAAGACTAAAGCAAAGAGAAAAAAAGATGGAAAAAAGCTGGAACAGAATATCCAAGAACTGTGGGATAACTACAAAAGGTATAATGTACCAGAAGAACGAAAGGAACAGAAAAAATATATCTGAGGCAATAATAACTGAGAATTTCCCCAAATTAATGTCAGACACCAAACCACAGATCTAGGAATCTCAGAGAATAGCAATTAGAATAAATTACAAGAATGTTTGGGTTGTTTTCAGTTTAGAATGAATAAACTACTAATATACAAACATTAGCAGCATATAGGTTTTTGTGTGAATGTAACTTTTCACATTTTGGAGTAAACTAAGGAAAATTTCTGGTCGTAAAGTAAATCCATATTTAATTTTATAAGAAACTTCCCAATTGTTTCCCAAAGTATCTGTATGATTTTGCATTCCCATCAGCAATAAATGAGAACTCCAGCTTCTACATCCTTACCAGCATTTGGCATGATCAATTTCTTGATTTTAAAATTTTAGTCATTCTAATAATGGTATTTTAATCAGTTATTCTAAAAAGTGGTTTTAATTTGCCCTTCTTAGTGAATAATGATGTTGAAAATCTTTTTATGTCCCATCCATATATTTTCTTTGGTAAACTGACTATTCAAATCTTTTGCCTATTTGAAAAATTGGATTATTTTCTTATTGTTGAGTTTTGAAAGTTCTTTATATATTCTGGATACAAGTTCTTTATCAGTTATGTTATTTTCAATTATTTTTGCCCAGTCTGTGATGTTCTTTTCATTTTAAAAACATTTTTAAAGCCTTCTATGAATGTGTGAGCATGTGCTCAGTTGCTCAGTCGTGCCCAGCTCTTTGTGATAGGAGCCACAGAGTGTGGCTCCTCTGTCCATGGGACTGTCCAGGCAAGAATACTAAAGTGGGTTGCCATTTCCTCCTCCAGGGGATCTTTCCAACCCATGCATCAAACCCTCGTCTCCTGCGTTGCCGAATTCTTTATTGCTGAGCCATGGTGGAAAGACATTTTTTTTGTCCCAAAAGCCTTTTATGATTCTGTATTTTTCATTTTGATGGAGTCCAGGTTAAAATAATGTCTTTTGTTACTTATGGATGTTTTGGGGGTTGTATTTAAGAAATTTTCCTTACTCAAAATAACAAAGATTTTCTCCTATGGTTCCTTTAAGGTGTTTGAAAGGTTTATACTTTATATTTGGGCATATTATCCATATTGAGTTTATTTTTGGACATGGCATAGGGTGTATGCTGAGGTTGACTCTTGTGGGTATGGATGTCTAACTGTTCCATCACCACTTGCTGAAGTGACTATTCTTTCTCCATTAAAATTTTTTTGCACTTTTATCAAAAAATTGTATTGCGTTAATTGACCATATTTGTAAGAGTCTATTTCTGATCTCTCTGTTGATTCTGGGTACCTCTAAATTCTCTGGAGAATGCTAATTTTTGTTTGTGTTATTGAGCCCATCCAGTGAATTTTCTCTGTTTTAGAAACTATTTTAAGGGTCTAAAATTTCCACTTTGTTCTTCTTTATCATTTCTATTTTTTTCTGGTGAAAATAGCTATATTTCCATTCATTTCAAGAGTGTCCAACTTCATGGATCATGGTTATAATCATCACTTTAAAATCTTTATAATTCCAACACCTGGATTGTCTTGGGTCTGGTGTCTGTTGATGCTCTTTTCCTTTGAGAATTGAGCAGATTTTCTCTTTTCTTTGTTGCTTTATTTGTGAGTCAAGTAATTTTGAATTGTATTCTGGAATTTTGAATATCATGTTGTGAGACTCTGGGTTGTATTAAGATCCTCTGGGGAACATTGATTTCTGTTGGTTTATTTTAGTAGGCAATGTGCCTGGTTAGGCTCATAGCCTAAGTTGTGTTTTGCCTTCTGAGAGTGGTGGTTCCAGTGTCAGCTCAGTTTTCAAAGCTTTTGCTGTGCTTTGTGTGTCTGCCCAACACATGCACCATTCAGGTGTTTATCTGTTCCTTGCGCAGTGATTTATATCATTAGTTTTCAAAACCTTTTCCATTATTCTTTGGGTCTGTGTTGTGCAATGTGTAACTCAGGAGTGAGTCTGAGACTGGTAATAGTTCATCTTCAGAACTAATGGATTTCCTTCTCCAGTTTTCTCATCCTCGGACTTTCCCTGCCTCTCTCTGGCTCCCAATGGTCCTTTTTGGCAGTCTTCTGGCTAGAAATCCACTGTTTCCCCCAGAATTTTAGCCCATGCACTTTCTGAGCCGCTGTGGTGCTTCCTCGGCAACATGAAGAGAAAGAAGACAGAAAAATACCAGGAATCCTGCCACACTCTTCAGACCATTGGGCCTTCCTTTCCCAGTTTTGTGTAACTGAGAGATGGTTGCTTGAGTTTTGGGTGCCCACACCTCTGTGGCCCCCATCGTGACAGTGAAGCGTTGAGGTCTGGGAGGGAAAGAAAAAGAAAAGGGGATTCTCTCCCATCTCCTTTGCTTGATAAGCACCCTTTCCTGATCCTTTGGTTAGAAGAGGGGGCTTCTTATTTATTTATTTATTTATTTTTGCAGTCTATACCTGGTGGACAGTTGCAGGACTTAACCCATCCTCGGATCAAAGCCAAGAGATACAGGAAAGAAAAACCAAGTAATCTCACTGCCATACCAGTTGCTCTTCAGATTTTGACTTCCCTTCTCAATCTACTTGCTACTGTTCATTTTTCAGAGTTCTTAGCTAGTTGCTACTGTGTTCTCTCCGGAGGTTTTAGTTATAATCAATGGGAGAGGCTATAATGGGCTCGCTCTGTCTTGATCAGCACCAAAAGATCTGTAATGACAACGTACATGCCTAATGATGGTCCTTCTAGAGAGTTATTCTCAAACCTAGCACCAAATCTGAATTAGCTGGCAAGCTTAAGAAGAAAATTCCAGAGACACAGACATAGAGAACAAATGCATGGGTCCCGGGGGCGGGGGTAAGGGAAGATTGGGATTGGTATTATTGCTCCTATGCATAAAACTGATAACTTATGACAACCTACCTTCCAGCACAGGGAACTCTGTTGTGCTCTGTGGTGACCTAAGTGGGAAGGAAATCCAAAAAGGAGGGACGATATACAAACATACAGCTGATTCACTTTGCTGTATAGTAGAAACTAACTCCAATAAAAATGAAAAAAAAAAATCTCAGACTCATCTCTTGAAGATACGAAGCTAAGAATTTGTAAAAGATGCTTCTGAGTTTCTGATATAGCCAACCTGGCGCCAGTTTTGGGAGCGGGGCGCTCAGACTTAGGGTCCGAGCTGAAGTGTGAGCAGCCCTGGATGAGATGATTTCTAAGGTCCTTTTCAACCCTGAGATCCTCAGGCTTTATGCTGATAATATTCCATTCAGAAAGCTGCTCGTTAAGGGAGGTGCCTGTCTATCCATTTCCCTCAGATATGTAACTGTTGCTCTGGGTCACATATGTCGTCTCAAATGATGCCACAGAAGAGACCAAAAATATGTAGAACCGATAGGCAAAATCAGATAGTGATACCAACAGGAAAACGAACAGACTTTCAACCTGTAAGACGCGTTTCACTGGAAATGAGAGCTTCTTGTAATAACAGCAGCAACAAATTCTCAATCTGCTTCCTGTGGTGTTAGTCAGGAGGGGAGACCATGTATTTTCAGGTCTGAGGATTAGTGGTTTCATTAAGTGGCTCCTTTTCTCTCTAGGATCATCCCTTTCCCATATATTTGATAAACTTCTTTTGGCTGAGTGCAGTTTGTGCTTATGTGCTAGGAATCGCTAGTGACTTTCAATTTGCTTTTCATAACATGCTTCCAAAATTTATTTCTAAGGGACCTCAGAAATCATTTCCTTGGGCTTCCACCTCTAATGATACAAGAGGAAACGAGGCCTGCACAGTTATGCGTCTTAATTAGGGGGTCAGAGCTAGGGCCAGAAGCCAGCCGTCGGCTCCCAAGCCACATATTTTCTGTCTGTCTGAGCTGAGGCAGGTGAGGTCTCGGATGCAGAGTCTCCTGGCATCGTAACTGAGCCGGGTCAGATGCTACAGTGGGTACACAGTGATCAAGTTACATGCAGTGCACTTGTAAAGGGCATGTTGACCTAAAAATGCTTTAGCTCCTGCATTTGCAGTTACGAAAATCTTGGCAACCAAAATGACCCACAGCTTATAAAGTGCCAACATACTGGCACATCCTATTCTCTGTACACTGGGCACTAGACAGCCCTTGGTCACCTCTGGAACTCCCCCAATCCCATTTCCTTTTAAATGTGCTACATAGTGTCTTATAGTCAGGGTTAAATCAGAGAAGCAGAACCTTGATTAGGGATATATATATGGTTTTTTTTTTTTTTCTAATTCCTAAAACAGGAATTAGACCTTGCAACATCATAGGAGGAGCTGGAGAGTGCAGATTTGAAAGGGTGAAATGAGAATCAGGATTGGCACCAACCAGTCAGTCCAAGGAGCCAAGCACTCCTCTTTTGGTGAACTCAAAAACATAACCATTACATGAAGGGGTTTTTGTGAAATGGTGTTTTGGCTTAAGCAACTTGATACAGCATTAATCACTATAGGTAGGGAGCCTAAAATAGAAATAGCTGTCATGATTTGAGAGTAATGTTCCTGGCTCTGTTCTCATTTGTCATGAACAATCTGGAATCAGCCTTTCACCACAGTCTGAAAATGTGTGACAGCTTTGGTGTGACGGAGTGCTGGGACGTGGGGCCCTGGCATCAGAATAGCTTTGTTCCCAGGCTGACCTGCATGTGCATGCTGGCTTTGCACACTTACTGTGGGGTTGGAGCTATACTTTCTGAAAAGCTACGTATTTGCTTTCTCATTTGTAAATGGGGCCATTAGTAATCACCCCATAATACTGATTTGGAGTAGATTACTAGTAGATGCTCTAATAAAAATGATTCCTTTTATTTATCTAGTTCCATCCTTTCACCTAGTACATCTAAGACATGTGCTATTTCTCAGAATATCTCTGTGTAGGAATGTCCTTATTGGCTATTGGATTTTGATCATGAATTTAGGTATATAATTTATATTCAGCATTCCTGGCACTCCATCATGTCCCAGATTCCTAGTATCAACAATTTTGGATTTGTACTGACAGTGAAAGGACCACTATTTGGCAAGAGAAACATGTGATGAAGCTCATGGACCCCACAGGAGAGAAATAGAGCACTCTGTAATTAATTAGTTAGGAATCTATTCAGTTCAGTTCAGTCGCTCAGTCATGTCCGACTCTTTGCGACCCCATGAATCGCAGCACGCCAGGTCTCCCTGTCCATCACCAACTCCCAGAGTTCACTCAGACTCGCATCTATCTATTGACTTGGCTTATTTATTTTTGAACTTTTTATTTTGTATTGAGCTATGGCCAATTACAGAGAAGGCAATGGCACCCCACTCCAGTACTCTTGCCTAGAAAATCCCATGGATGGAGGAGCCTGGTGGGCTGCAGTCCACGGGGTCACTAAGAGTCAGACACGACTGGGCAACTTCACTTACTTTCAGGGCCAATTAACAATGCCGTGATGGTTTCAGGTGACCAATGAAGGGACTCGGCCATACACACACGTGTCCATTCTGCCCCAAATTCCCCTCCTGTGCAGGCTGCCTCATAACACTGAGCTGAGTCCCGTGTGCTATATAATAGGTGCTTGTTGGTTAACCATTCCAAACTCCCTTTTAACCATTCCATTTTAACCATTCCAAACTCCCTAACTATCCCTTCCCCCTGGCAACCATAAGTTCATTTTCTAAGTCTGTGAATCTCTTTCTGTTTTGTAAATTAGTTCATTTGTATCATGTCTTTTTAGATTCTACATATAAGGGATGTCATGTGATATTTTTCCTTCTCTGTCTGACTTACATCACTCAGTATGACACTCTGAGTTTATCCATGTTGCTGCAAATGGCATTATTTCATTCTTTTTGATAGCTGAGTAATATTCCATTGTATATATGTGCCACATCTTTATCCATCCCTCTGTATTGACTTGGTTTATAAAAGTGAGTGGGGTAATATCAGCTCTCCTGGAATCCTTCCATTTTCCTAGTTTAGGAGAGAGATTCATTAATCATGAAGTTAGAAGGAAGAGGCAAGTTGAAGCTGATATCAAAAGGAGAAAGAGAACCAGAACAGAACTTGAAAACTGAACAACTGATTGACTTGCATGCCCTGAACAGAACTTTGAGATATAAAATCACTCTCTATAAGCTGATTAAAAGGTTGATACTTTTTTTCAACCTAGAATAATGATAATTTTCTTTCCAGCTTATCTCTTATTTTAGGTTCTCAAGATTTAAAAACTACCAGTCAGTGGTAAATACAGTAAAGAATCTGCAGTTAACCCACACTCTTCTGTATAATTAATAGGATTGCTCAGGCAGCTTATCTGCTTAAATTCTGAAAATCTCTTTATCCTTTTTCTGCAGAAACACTAATCGCTTGAAAAGGACAGGCTGAGGAAAACTTGTTTTAAAGCTGGGTTTAAATAAATTTTTTTTTTTCCGCAGCAAATTCTGTTGCTCTAATTCCCTGGGTTACTTGCATCTCTTCTTCATACTATCACTACCCTTCTAGGTATTTTGAACAGCATATTGCTTTCATTTGAGCATATGTGAGTTGCTTACGTTTTCTGGTGAGATAAGCATTTCTTAAAGTGAAAGTGTAGTTGACCAGTTGTGTCCACCTCTTTGTGCCCCTATGGACTGTTGCCCGCCAGGCTCCTCTGTCCATGGAGTTCTCCAAGCAAGAATCCTAAGTGGGTTGCCATTATCTTCTCCAGGGGATCTTCCCAACCCAGGGATTGAACCTGGGTTTCATGCATTGCAGGCAGATTCTTTACCATCTGAGCCACCAGGGAAGCCCAAGCATTTCTTAAGGTCTCTTCTCTTCAGCCTTTGGCTGGATTTCACCAGGCTCATGGAACAGGGAACTAACTGGTCTGGGAACTGGGAAACCTTGGCTCTGAGTTTCACTCTGTGATTTGGCAAGGGTCCTTTGTTTGCCAGTCACAGGTGTGATCAGCAACTTGTAGCAAAGGAAATTTCTTGGAAGGATAGCGAAGATGTGCAGAATCAGCAGATGACTGAAAATCAGGCTTGAACTCCAGCAGATGTCATGGCTTTTCCAGAGGCTGGGAAGCAGGAACCCCAGCAGCAGTCTTGTGGTGGGGACAGAGTAGTAAGAATGCTCCTGCAAGGATGAAATGAATATCAGATTCCAGGGAGGCTGGTTTAGCCTGGATGACAAGCCTGCTCTTATTCGATATCAGTTGGGAACCCCAGTTACAGTCTGCTGGGCTCCACCCAGTAATTCCTTAAGAAGAAATTCAGGAGGCAGTTTGAGGAAGAAATTTCGTGCTGGGCAGGTAACTTTGTCCACTCTACTATCTGGCATCTTTAAAGTTGCTTCCAGCTTTAAAAATGGAGAGTGATTCTCCCATGAAACCTTTTGGGGTTTCCATATCCCAGTGATGTTTGTTTCTATGAATGTCTATAAAACCAGTAAACAATAATAAGATAAACTGGAAGAAGACATTTATGAAGACCAGTGGGTTATGTAGCTGTGTGGGTTATCTATTGCTGCATGACAATATCACTGCAAACTTAGTGTCTTCAAACAGACTGAATTTATTATCTCTTAGCTTCTGTGCGTCAGGAATCTGGGAATGGCTTAGATGGGTTTTCTTATAAGGCTGTAGTCAAGGTGTCATGGCTGAATATTCACTGGAAGGAATGAGCCTGGACATGACTTAGCGACTCAACAATGTATATGCATAACTGATACACTTTGCTGTACACCTGAAACTAATGCAACATTGGAGGTCAACTATACTCCAATAAAAATTTAAAAAATGAAAGAAAATCTGTCCTCTTAGCTGTACTTGGTTGTTCAAACAAAATGTATTTGAAAGGGGGTGAGTTTATAAACATTCAGATTACCCTGAAATGATGTGCCTGGTTCTCCTAGAGCTGCTGGGCATGCATCTGGGGCAGATGGGCAATAAATGGATAAAGACATGGGTTCAGTCCTTGCATAGAGCTTGCAGTGTGACCCTGGACTTGCTGCTTGAATCTCTGATAGCCTCAGTGAACTTGTCATACTAGCTTGTAGAGGTAATGCCTTTAAAATATGTAGGGTGATGCCTGGCATGTAGTAAACATGCAGGAAATAGATATGATGATGATCCTTTAAGAACCCCAACCAGAGAAGGCGCGTGTCAGTTCTTAAGGTACAATTCGTCACATAACCAGAGGATCAAGAAAATGCATGCTGAACACATTGTAGCTCATTCCTTTTCTTGAAGCTCCTGGAGGGTTTCATGTGGTAATTCCTTGTGTGTATAGGATTCGAAATCAGAATCCTATTTGCCCATCCCTGGAGCTGGGCCGTTTGGGGAGAGGACTGTAGCTGCAGCCTCTCTTCTCTTGACAGAGGGAGGCGGGGTGGATACTGGCCATGCCAGGGCAGGGCAGGGAGCACCCCAGCTCCCACCCCTCATTTCCAACCTCCCAGGGTGTGGTGCAAAGCGCACAGGACTAAGCTGGTTGTCCTTGGCCAGGCAGCGGCTTCTCCGAAGCCATTGTCACTTCTGTAAATGTGGAACCATATGCAGGACCAAAAGAGGGGAAGAACATGGCAGATAAGCTTGGCTATCTAAGGGGAACCAGGATGCATGCTCCATACCAAGACTTTCTTCCAACAGGCCAAATGAAGATGTTAAATATATTTTAGAAAAGTTTTAATTTGAACAACTTATGATTAAAAATACATTTTATAAATAATTTTTCCATAGACTTGATTAAGGATTGTTGTGAACTTTACAAAAAGACATACAGCAACAACAGTGGAAAGAATGACAAAAAAATATAGCTACAGTCCTCCCATTTAAAAATACATTATACATCACAGCGTTTTCTTTGTGCAAAGTTGAAGAGAGCGCTGTGTTAGGCCTGTCACAGGTTCACCCAAAGGGAAGTAAACTTTAACACAGTTACTCGGCATAATAGGATAGGCACAGCTGAAAAAACGAACCCCTTCCCCCAGAAGTTAAAATACCTTGGTTCAACATTTTATTTTGCAGGACTGATGGCCGAACTTAGCTTAATACAAATATATATTTATATGTCTGTGTGGATATATATATATTTAAGTACGAAAATAAGCGTCTGTTTTGCAAATAAGTAAACCCTCAACGTATTTACAGTATTTTCAGAGAACATGTTCTCCAAATCAGTCTGAGGCCATCTTTTCTGTTAAACAACTCTTCAGAAGATTAAACAAAGCCAAATATGTTAATTAATGGACATCCTCCGTTGAGACCTCCAGTTTTCGCTGTGGGACGAAGAGAGCTCCTATGGAGGTGTGATTAGCACCATCAAAATCCATGCAGGTGGAGCCTGTTGGCTTTGCTGGTCCACCTGGAGTACGGAAGAAGCTTTCAGCCACTGGCTGGGACCCTTTGGGTGTCACAGGAACAGGCTGATTGGAAAGAGAGGAACAGAGAAAAGTCAGACCTAGAGTGAACTGGAAGTACGTGTCACATGATGGGAACCTGAATGCCCTGAAATCTGCTAAGTGAGCCTGCCTGAGTCTCACACACTCAATTATTTTTTTAAAGAGGAAACAAAAAGCTCATGATAATCCCATAATCTGGACTCCTTGAGCACTCTTGCTGGATTTACAAGGAAGGCAGGCCTTTAAGCATTTCCTTCTCCCATCCTTTCCTTGTCCGAAAGCAAAAGTGAGTCTCCCATGATACTGATATTTGGGACTTAAGAACTAAAAGAGAAAAAAAATCAATGAATGGACACACTCTCACCTGTTGTGCCCCTGTCCCTGCAAATGATTGTCCGTTTGTTTGGTTCTGGCTCAGGATGGATGCGTCACACTTGGTGGCCCTTCCTTGCTGAGCGCCTGCATTTTCGGGTGTGACACTAACAGCCTCTATTCTTGGCGACACAGCAACGGTTCCGGGTGCAGAGCTGGTGGACACCTGGACACCGGGGGAGATGAGGCCCAAGTGCTGCAGGGTGAAGTTTACAATGGCTGAGCTCGGGTTCTGGATGGGAACTGGGTGGCTCGAAGAGAGAGCCGGGCTGTTCCCGACAGGGACGGCTGCCATGGAAGTTGGTGAGACCATTAGCTTCAAAGGTGTTACTTGAAAAGAGGGAAAATTAACAGCAGTGAGTTCAGATGATGTCACTGGAATAACACCTGGAAGGAAAAGGCAGGAGAATATCTTAAAGGCACAGGCATTTGTCCAAGAAGTATATAAGGCTTGAGTGAGCTTGAGAATGACTGTGTTTGAAAGATGTTTTTAAGTACACTCACCTGCAATCGGGGAGCTGTAGATCCTGTGATTTGGGGAAAGTGTACCTGAGTTTTCATTACTAGACAGAATGGACTCTGCCCCCAGGGTTGAGCACTGGGTGAGAGGGATTAGGTATCCTGATGGGAACAAGGTCTAGAAAACAAAGAGGAAGGGTTTATTTTACACACAAATACAGAAAGAAACAATGGAAACAGTGACAAGCTTTATTTTCTTGGGCTTCACTGTAGATGGTGACTGTAGCCATGAAATTAAAAGACGCTTGCTCCTTGGAAGGAAAGCTATGACAAACCTAGACAGCCTATTAAAAAGCAGAGACATCACTTTGCCCACAAAGGTCTGTCTATTCAAAGCTATGGTTTTTCCCAGTAGTCATGTAGGGATGTGAGAGCTGGACCATAAAGAAGGCTGAGCACCAAAGAATTGATGCTTTTGAACTTTTGGTGTTGGAGCAGACTCTTGAGAGTCCCTTAAGCAGTTTTCCTGGGTTTGCAAGGAAGGCAGGCCTTTAATCACTTCACTCTCCCATCCTTTCCTTCTCCCAAAGAAGATGCTCAGCCTTCTTTATGGTGAGACAAACAAGTCAATCTTAAAGGAAATCAATCCTGAATATTCATTAGAGGGACTAATGCTGAAGGTGAAACTCCAGTACTTTGGCCACCTGATGCGAAGAGCTGACTCATTAGAAAAGACCCTGATGCTGGGAAAGGTTGAAGGCAGGAGGAGAAGGGGACGACAGAGGACGAGATGGTTGGATGGCATCACCGACTCGATGGACATGAGTTTGAGCAAGCTCTGGGAGATGGCGAAGGACAGAGAATCCTGGCGTGCTGCAGTCCATGGGGTTGCAAAGAGTCGGACACAACTGAGTGACTGAACAAAAACAAGAAAAATGACCACATGCCTCTTCTGGGACTAATATCCCTTGGTGGTTGTTTGTCTCATCAGACCAAAGC
>SJYW01017661.1:65347-108734 GCA_006410735.1 Raphicerus campestris | reverse complement strand
TCTTTAATCCAACAAAGACTGAGTGGAGGCATATGCTTTTATCTAACAATGTTTTTCTAATACATTCTAAGGATGGCCTATTCTCTTTCTTACAGAGCTTGATGGTTTAAGCTCCTAACTCAATTACATAAAGAAATATATCTTCACTCTGTCTTTTACAAAGTGATTGCTTCTTTTATGACATGCTGAATGTCTGTGGTTTGATAGGGATAGAAACTATATATTATTTCTCCATAAGCTAGTAAATATAGCAGATATTCTTCATACTCTTTAGGTTGCCTGTAAATCACCAGGCCCTTAATGTCAGTCTACATGTAAGTGAGTAAAAATGGTTGACATCCAATTAACACAGGCT
Source organism: Raphicerus campestris (assembly GCA_006410735.1). NCBI lineage: Eukaryota > Metazoa > Chordata > Mammalia > Artiodactyla > Bovidae > Raphicerus > Raphicerus campestris. The sequence continues at coordinate 108,379 of SJYW01017661.1, read as the reverse complement.
TTTACAGGTTTAATGAGCAGTAATAAATTTAAATCCCTTCTTTGGCACTTTTAAGGAAAGTGTAATAATAAGTGGAATGAGCTAGAGGGAATGTTGTGCCATTGATTCTTGATAAATTATTTCTAAATTATTTGTTTTCAGACAGGAGAAATTTTCTTTGCAATGAAAGCCATAGGTTATTCAAACATTTCTGTCTGTTGTAAAGCCAAATAATAAAACAGAAATCCTTATACTATAAAATAAAATCACAGGGTCCAAGTCTGGACTTGCTATTTTATTTGATTTTATTTTCAGTCATTCAATTTGCAGCTGTTTCTTGATTCCACTTTATTATTTTACTGCCACTATACAGAAGGTTTCATATTGTCAAGCTAACATCAGAAATTTTTATGAAATGTAACACTGAAGTTTTAATTACCAAGTTAACTTTTTGCATACAAATCATTGTCTCAAATTCTATCCTTATTTAAAAATGTGTTTTCAAAGTGATAGCATAAAGGGTTTATTTTGCTTGTGTGGATTGATATAAACTATTGTAACTCCAATATAGGAATAATTAATTCATCTTTTTGTGTATAATATAGCATTTTGAAATGATAGTAACCAATTACACTTATCCCAAGGATAAATAATTTTGAAAGTCGTTTAGTGTATATTTGATGGTAGCATGAATAAAGCTTCCATAATTGTTTTATTATTTGAAGTGATTTTGGTAGTTTTCTAAGAGAAATGTTTCTCTAAGAATTGAGTCTTCATCATTTTTATCATCCTTCCCTTTTAAAGTATGCATCTTATGTATAAGTATTCAAATGTATAAGTTTTTCAGTTTTAGGTTCTTTGAAAAAATCATAATATGAGCGATGTCTTGGTCATCATCATCTGTATTATCATTAAATGAGGTACATACTNTTCATCATTTTTATCATCCTTCCCTTTTAAAGTATGCATCTTATGTATAAGTATTGAAATGTATAAGTTTTTCAGTTTTAGGTTCTTTGAAAAAATCATAATATGAGCGATGTCTTGGTCATCATCATCTGTATTATCATTAAATGAGGTACATACTCATTAAATGTTTAATAAACTTAAAAAAAGACTTTTTGTTGTCTCACATATTACCAGAATTAATTACATGTGGATTGTAACTCTGAAAGAGAAAATAAAAATTACAGAAAAAAATACATAATAGGATTTTAATGAAGTTGGAGTAGAAAAAAGAAGTTTGTGTGCATTCTAAGTCACTTCAGTTGTGTCTGACTCTTTGTGACCCTATGGACCCTAACCTGCCAGGCCCCTCTGTCTTTGGGATTCTCCAGGCAAGAATACTGGAGTGGTTTGCCATGTCCTCCTCCAGGGAATCTTCCTGATCCAGGGATCAAACTTGCATCTCTCGCTTCTCCTGTTAGGTTGGTCGTTAGGTTCTTTAACACTAGCACCACGTGACAAAAAAATGTTTGAAGGATACCAGAAGCATGATAAGTTAAAGAAAAATGAGTTATAAATTGAATTTTGTTAAAATTAAAAATTTCTGTTCACCAAAAGATATACATATACATATATACATATGTGTGTGTGTGTGTGTGTATATATATATATATATATGCCTTCAGTCTTTCCCAGCATCAGGGTCTTTTCCAATGAGTCATCTCTTATGAGGTGGCCCAGTATTAGTGCTGAAGCTTCAGCACCAGTCCTTCCAATGAATATTCAGGGTTGATTTCTTTTAGGATTGATGTGTTTGATCTCCTTGCTGTCCAAAGGACTCTCAAGAGTCCTCTCCAGCACCACAGTTTGAAAGCATCAGTTCTTAGGAACTCAGTCTTCTTTATGGGCCAACTCTCATATCCTTTCATGACTACTGGAAAAGCTGTAGCTTTGACTATATGGACCTTTGTCAGCAAAATGATATACATAGCACAAAAGAGCAGTACTGTCCTCTCCTTGTCTCCACAAGTGCCTGCTGATAATTTGTTTCTTTGGACCTCCTGGATTCTGTCCAGCAGACCAAATCAATAAATTACTCCTGCTTTACGATCACACCTAGGCCAGAACAAACTCTTTTCTTGAACATAGACGAACTCAAGCCTGAATGCTATGATGAAATTCTACTAACCGTATTTTGCTGACAAGCCTCTTAAGAGCTGGCTACTCCTTACTACAGTGAATAAAAATCCCAAGTATGTTTGATAACAAAAGTACTCCTAGTGATCTCTGGCTGATGGGCAGCAGTAATACACAGGATATTTTAAAAGCAAGCATATTACAATAAGCACAGAAACACATGCTGAATATCATTATTTTGCAGAGAAATTAAAAGTACAGTGAAGACATTTAGGTTGCTTCCATGTCCTGGATATTATAAACAGTGCTGCAATTAACATCAGCGTATATGTGTCATTTTGAATTATAGTTTTCTCAGTGTATGCCTAGTAGTGGGATTGCAGGGTTGTATGGTAGCTCTATTTTTAGTTTTTTAAGGAAACTTCATACTGTTTTCCATAGTGGCTACACCAATTTACATTTCCATCAACAATGTAGGAGGGTTTCCTTTTCTCCATACTCTCTCCAGCATTTATTGTTTGTAGATTTTTTAATAACTTCCATTTTGACAACTGTGAGGTGATATCTCATTATAGATTTGATTTGCATTTCTCTAATAATAATTTAAAAAGCTGCAATGAGGATACCTAAAATTTAAAAGCCTGACAATACCAATGTTGGAAAGGATATATAATAACTAGAAATTTCCCACAATATCAGCATAAGCAAAATATATTTTACTTAAATGATTTTTGATATTTTATTTAATTAACATTTATAAAGTATGCAATGTAACATATAATGTATGCAGTTTAGTATTTTGATGCTTTTACATGTGTAAAATCATTACCAAGTTTAGGATAGTGAACTTATCCATCTCTCTGTCTTCCTCATGCTCTTTTGTCATCATTCTCTTCCTCTCATCCCTGTTCCTGGAACTGCAATAACCACTGATATACTAATACTATTACTTTGAATATCCTAAAATTTTATGAAATTGGAATCATAGAGTACTAATGCTTTGGGCTCCTGTTTATTTCTGTTAGCATAATTGTTTTCAGATTTATCAATATTATTAGACTTAGATCAATATTATTCATAGCTCATCCATTTTATTGCTGCGTACTGTTCCATTAAATGAATGCACCATGGTTTCTTTAATCATTCACCTGCTGATTGGCATTTGCTTTGTTTCCAAACTTTTATAAATATTTATGTTAAAGTTTATGTATGGATATCTTCTTTCATTTATCAACCTAAGAATAGAATGACTAGATGATTATTTAACTTTAATGAACTTTCAAATAGTTTTCCAATTTTGTTGAACCATGTTCACTTCCCACCAGAAGTGTCCAAGTTCTCTTTGCTCATGACATTGCAAATATTTGGTGTGGTCATTAAGTTTTAACCATTCTGATAAGTAGGTGGTAGTGTCATTGGGGATTTTCTTTACATTGTTCTGATAAGTAAAGATATTTAACATATTTTTATGCACTTACTTGTCAGCCATATATTCTTTTTGATGAATTGTATATTAAAAACTTAACACAGCCCAAAAATCTATCAACAAGAGAGTGAAAAATAATTTACAACATATTCATTAAATAAAAAATCATGCAATAACAAAGAATGAACTATTGATACAACATGGATATATCTCACAGATGTTTATGTTAACAACAAGCAGCAAGTTCAAACTTAAAGGAAAATATATTTGATATGATTTCGTGATGCTCAAGAATAGGTAAGCTACAATAATAATTCTTCTGGGCATTTGCAACAGGACCTAAGGAAATCTTTTGAAGTAATGAAATACTATATTTCTTGATTTAAGTAGCATATGTGCATAAGTGAATATTTTTCAAAGTGTACACTTAAGATTGTTGAACTCTGCTCTATCTATGATCTACATCAATTTTCAAAAAAAATTTTTTGTGAGATATTCATCTTTGATCACCAAGACAATATAGTTTTCATGGGCCACTTACTGAAGAACTATCAGGACTGAATGTATGTAACCATCTGCTTTATCNCACTTAAGATTGTTGAACTCCGCTCTATCTATGATCTACATCAATTTTCAAAAAAAATTTTTTGTGAGATATTCATCTTTGATCACCAAGACAATATAGTTTTCATGGGCCACTTACTGAAGAACTATCAGGACTGAATGTATGTAACCATCTGCTTTATCTTACATTAAATATCTCAAAATATATATGTGTTTGTCTGTCTATTTAGCTATTTAACTTTTTCACCTGCTGTAGATTAAGTTCCCAGGACTTATTCACTGTATAATTTCAGTTTATACTTTTGAATCCTTTGACCATTCCTTACCCTCTGTCTCTGTCATCAATCTGTTCTCTCTATCTAAAGTTTAGTCTTGCTTTCCCCACCCCCCCTTATTTTCTGTTTTTAGGATTCAACATATAAGTAAGGTCATATAATATTTGTATTTTCATACAATACTTGATTTATTTCACTTAGTATAATGCCCTCAAGGTCCATCTATGTTGTCATATATACGTTGGTTCCTCCTTTTTTGGCTAATATTTCATTTCGTATGTCACATCTTCATTTTCCATTCATCTTTCAATGAACACTTAGGTTGTTTCCATATCTTGGCTATTATAAGTAAAGTTACAATGAACTTGACAGTGCAGATGTCTTTATTAGGTAGAGATTATATTTTGTTTATTTATTTTAATTGGAGGCTAATTACTTTACTATATTGTAGTAGTTTTTGCCATGCATTGACATGAATCAGCCATGGATATACATGTATTCCCCATCCTGAACCCCCCCTCCCAGCTCCCGCCCCATCCCATCCCTCAGGGTCATCCCAGTACACCAGCCCCAAGCACCCTGTCTCATGCATCAAACCTGGAATGGCAATATGTTTCACATATGATAATATACATGTTTTAATGCCATTCTCTCAAATCATCCCACCCTCGCCTTCTCCCACAGAGTCCAAAAGACTGTTCTATACATCTTTGTCTCTTTTGCTGTCTCACATATAGGGTCATCATTAGCATCTTTGTAAATTCCATATATATGAGTTAGTATACTGTACTGCTGTTTCTCTTTCTGACTTATTTCACTCTGTATAATAGGCTCATTTCATCCAACTCATTAGAACTAATTCAAATGCATTCTTTTTAAAAGCTGAGTAATATTCCATTGTGTATATATACCATGGCTTTCTTATCCATGTAGACATCTGCCAGTAGACATCTAGGTGGCTTCCATGTCCTGGCTATTGTAAATAGTGCTGTGATGAACATTGGGATACATGTGTCTCTTTCAATTCTGGTTTCCTTTGTGTGTATGTGCAGCAGTGGGTTTGGGATCATATGGCAGTTCTATCTCCAGTTTTTTAAGGAATCTCCACATTGTTTTCCCTAGAAGCTGTACTAGTTTGTATTCCGACCAACAGTGTAAGAGGGTTCCCTATTCTCCATACCTTCTCCAGCATTTATTGTTTGTAGACTTTTTGATAGCAGCTGTTCTGACCAGCATGAGATGGTACCTCATTGTGGTTTTAATTTGCTTTTCTCTGATAATGAACGATGTTGAGTATCTTTTCATGTGTTGTTAGCCACCTGTATGTCTTCTTCAGAGAAATGTCTGTTCGGTTCTTTGGCCCATTTTTTGATTGGGTCGTTTAATTTTCTGGAATTGAGCTGCATGAGGTGCTTGTATATTTTTGAGATTAATTCTTTGTCAGTTGCTATGTTTGATATTATTTTCTACCATTGTGAAAGCTGTCTTTTCACCTTGCTTATAGTTTCCTTTGTTGAGCAAAAGCTTTTAAGTTTAATTAGGTCCCATTTGTTTATTTTTGCTTTTATTTACATTACTCTAGGAGGTGGGTCATAGAGGATCCTGCTGTGATTTATGTCAGAGAGTGTTTTGCCTAAGTTTTCTTCTAGGAGTTTAATAGTTTCTGGTCTTACATTTAGATCTTTAATCCATTTTGAGTTTATTTTTGTGTATGGTGTTAAAAAGTGTTCTAGTTTCATCCTTTTACAAGTGGTTGACCAGTTTTCCCAGCACCATTTGTTAAAGAGATTGTTTTTTCTCCATTGTATATTCTTGCCTCAATTGTCAAAGATCTGTCTATAGGTGCATGGATTTATCTCTGGGCTTTCTATTTTGTTCCATTGATCTCTATATCTGTCTTTGTGCCAGTACCATACTCTCTTGATAACTGTAGCTTTGTAGTATAGTCTGAAGTCAGCAGGTTGATTTCTCCAGTTCCATTCTTTCTCAACATTGATTTGGCTATTCAAGGTTTTATTGTATTTCCATACAAATTGTGAAATGATTTGTTCTAGTTCTTTGAAAAGTATCATTGGTAGCTTGATAGGGATTGCATTGAATCTATAGATTGCTTTGGGTAGCATACTCATTTTCACTATATTGATTCTTCTGATCCATGAAAATGGTATATTTCTCCATTTATTTGTGTTATCTTTGATTTCTTTCATCAATGTTTTATAGTTTGCTCTACATAGGTCTCGGAGAAGGCAATGGCACTCCACTCCAGTACTCTTGCCTGGAGAATCCCATGGATGGAGGAGCCTGGTAAGCTACAGTCCATGGGGTCGCTAAGAGTTGGACACAACTGAGCGACTTCACTTTCACTTTTCACTTTCATGCATTGGAGAAGGAAATGGCAACCCATTCCACTATTCTTGCCTGGAGAATCCCAGAGACAGGGGTGCCTGGTGGGCTGCCGTCTATGGGGTTGCACAGAGTTGGACACAGCTGACTTGACTTAGCAGCAGCAGCATACATAGGTCTTTTGTTTCTTTAGGAGATTTATTCCTAAGTATTTTATTCTTTTCATTGCAATGGTGAGTATAATTGTTTCCTTAATTTCTCTTTCTATTTTCTCATTGTTAGTGTACAGGAATGCAAGGGATTTCTGTGTGTTGATTTTATATCCTGCCATTTTACTATATTCATTGATTAGCTGTAGTAATTTTCTGGTAGAGTCTAGTAGTTTCTATGTAGAGGAAGATGTCATCTGCAGTGAGAGTTTCACTTCTTCTTTTCCAATCTGAATTTCTTTTTCTTCTCTGATTGCTGTGGCTAAAACTTCCAAAACTATGTTGAATAGTAGTAGTGAGAGTGGGCTCCCTTGTCTTGTTCCTGACTTTAGGGGAAATGCTTTCAATTTTTCATCATTGAGGATAATGTTTGCTGTGGGTTTATCATATATGGCTTTTATTATGTTGAGGTATGTTCCTTCTATGCCTGCTTTCTGGAAGGTTTTTATCATAAATAGATGTTGAATTTTGTCAAAGGCCTTCTCTGCATCTACTGAGATAATCATATGTTTTTAATCTTTCCATTTGGTAATGTGGTATATCACATCGATTGATTTGTGGATATTAAAGAACCCTTGCATTCCTGGGATAAAGCCCGTTTGGTCATGGTGTATGATCTTTTTAATATGTTGGATTCTGTTTGCTAGGATTTTGTTAAGGATTTTTGCATCAGTGTTTATCAGTGATATTGGCCTATAGTTTTCTTTCTTTTTTTTTTTTTTTTTTGGTAGTGTCTTTGTCTGGTTTTGGTATTAGGGTATGGTAGCCTCATAGAATGAGATTGGAAGTTTACCTTCCTCTGCAATTTTCTGGAAGAGTTTGAGTAGTTTAGCTCTTCTCTAAACTTTTGGTGTAATTCGTTTGTGAAATCGTGTGGTCCTGGGCTTTGTTTTGCTGCAAGATTTTTTATTACAGTTTCGATTTCCATGCTTGTGATGGATCTGATAAGATTTCCTATTTCTTCTTAGTTCAGTTTTGGAAAGTTCTCCTTTTCTAAGAATTCATCCGTTTCTTCCAAGTTGTCCATTTTATTGGCATAAAGCTGCTGATCGTAATCTCTTATGATCCTTTGTATTTCTGTGTTTTCTGTTGTAATTTCTCCATTTTCTTTTTTTTTTTATTTGATTCTTCTCCGTTTTTGTTTTTTTTTCCCTTGATCAGTCTGGCTAACAGTTTGTCCATTTTATTTATCTTCTCAAAGAACCAGCTTTTAGCTTTGTTGATTTTTGCTATGGTCTCCTTTGTTTCTTTTTCATTTATTTCTGCCCTAATTTTTATGATTTTTTTTCCTTCTACTAACCCTGAGGTTCTTCATTTCTTCTTTTTCTAGTCACTGTAGGTGTAGAGTTAGGTTATTTATTTGATCTGTCTCCTGTTTCCTGAGGTAGCCTTGTACTGCTATGAACATTCCCCTTAGCACTGCTTTTACAGTGTCCCATAGGCTTGGGGTTCATGTGTTTTCATTTTCATTCATTTCTGTGCACATTTTGATTTCTTTTTTTGATTTCTTCTGTGATTTTTTGGTTATGCAGAATCGTGTTGTTTGGCCTCCATATGTTTGTATTTTTAATAGTTTTTTTTTTCTTTTTTTCTGTAGTTGACATCTAATCTTACCACATTGTGATCAGAAAAGATGCTTGGAATGATTCTCATTTTTTTTTTAAATTTACCAAGGCTTTGTGGCTCAGAATGTGATCTATCCTGGAGAATGTTCCGTGTGCACTTAACAAAAGGTAAAATTCATTGTTTTGGCATAAAATGCCCTATAGATATCAGTTGGGTATAACTGGTCCATTGTATCATTTAAAGTTTGTGTTTCCTTGCTAATTTTCTGTTTAGTTGATAGATCCATGGGTGTGAGTGGGGTATTAAAGTCTACCACTATTATTGTGTTACTGTTAATTTCCCCTTTCATACTTGTTAGCATTTACCTTACATATTGTGGTGCTCCTATGTTGGGTGCATATATATTTATAATTGTCATATCCTCTTCTTGAATTGAGCCTTTGATCATTATGTAATGTCCTTCTTTGTCTCTTTTCACAGCCTTTATTTCAAAGTCTATTTTATGTGATATAAGTATTGCTACTCCTGCTATCTTTTGGTCTCCATTTGTGTGAAATATTGTTTTCCAGCCCTTCACTTTCAGTATGTATGTTTCCCTTCTTCTGAGGTAGTTCTCTTGTAGACAGCATATATTGGAGTCTTATTTTTGTATCCTTCAGCCAGTCTTTGTCTTTAGGTAGGGGCATTCAACCCATTTACATTTAAGGCAATCATTGATAAGTATGATCCCATTGCCATTTACTTCATTGTTTTGGGTTCAAGTTTATACATCTTTTCTGTGTTTCCTGTCTAGAGAAGATCCTTTAGCATTTGTTGAAGAGCTGGTTTGGTGGTGCTGAATTCTCTGAGCTTTTGCTTGTCTGTAAAGCTTTTGATTTCTCCTTCATATTTGAATGAGATCCTTGCTGGGTACAGTGATCTGGGTTCTAGATTTTTCTCTTTCATCACTTTAAGTATGTCCTGCCATTCCCTTCTGGTCTAAAGTGTTTCTACTGAAAGATCAGCTGTTATCCTTATGGCAATCATCATGTGTGTTATTTGTTAATTTTCCTTTGATGCTTTAAAATTTTTTATTTGTATTTGACCTTCATTAATTTGATTAAGTGTCTTGGGGTGTTTCATCTTGGGTTTATCCTGTTTGGCACTCTGCATTGCCTGGACTTGGATGGTTATTTCCTTCCCCATTTTAGGGAAGTTTTCAAATATTATCTCCTCAAGTATTTTCTCATGGTCTCTCTTTTTGTCTTCTTCTTCTGGTACTCCTATGATTTGAATGTTGAGGNTGGGTACAGTGATCTGGGTTCTAGATTTTTCTCTTTCATCACTTTAAGTATGTCCTGCCATTCCCTTCTGGTCTAAAGTGTTTCTACTGAAAGATCAGCTGTTATCCTTATGGCAATCATCATGTGTGTTATTTGTTAATTTTCCTTTGATGCTTTAAAATTTTTTATTTGTATTTGACCTTCATTAATTTGATTAAGTGTCTTGGGGTGTTTCATCTTGGGTTTATCCTGTTTGGCACTCTGCATTGCCTGGACTTGGGTGGTTATTTCCTTCCCCATTTTAGGGAAGTTTTCAAATATTATCTCCTCAAGTATTTTCTCATGGTCTCTCTTTTTGTCTTCTTCTTCTGGTACTCCTATGATTTGAATGTTGAGGCGCTTAACATTGTCCCAGAGGTCTCTGAGGTTTTCCTCATTTCTTTTAATTCTTTCTTCTTTTTTCCTCTCTGTTTCATTTGTTTCCACCATTCTATCTTCCACCTCACTTATTCTATCTTCTCCCTCAGTTAGTCTACTGTTGTTTCCCTCCAGAGTGTTTTTTATCTCAGTTATTGTATTATTCACTATTGATTAACTCTCTTTCATTTCTTCTAGATCCTTGTTAAACATTTCTCGCATCTCTTCAGTCCTTGTCTCCAGACTATTTATCTGTAACTCCATTTTGTTTCAAAGACTTCTGTTCATTTTCCCTATCATTATTCTGAATTATTTTTCAGGTAGATTCCCTATCTCCACCTCTTTTGTTTGGTTTGGTGGGCATTTATCATATTTCTTTACCTGCTGAATAATACTCTGCCTTTTCATACTGTTTAGATTGCTGTATTTGGGGTGGCCTTTCTGTATGCTGGAATTTTGTGGTTCCTCTTTATTGTGGAGGTTCCTCCCTGTGGGTAGGGTTGGATGAGTGGTTTGTCAAGGTGTCCTGGTTAGGGAAGCCTGACCCGGTGTTCTGGTGGGTGGAGCTGGATCTCTTCTCTCTGGAGTGCTTTGAAGTGTCCAATAGTGAGTTGTTTATGGGTTTGGTGTGACTTTGGGCAGCCTGTATAATAATGCACAGGGCTATGCTCCTGCATTGCTGAAGAATTAGCATGGTATGTCTTGCTCTGGAACTTGTTGGCTTTTGGGTGGAGCTTGATTTCAGTGTAGGTATGGAGGCTTTTGGTTGAGCTCTTGTCAATTAATGTTCCCTGGAGTCAAGGGTTTTCTGGTCTTCTCATGTTTTGGATTTAAGCATCCTGCCTCTGGTTTGCAGTCTTGTTCTTACAGGAGACTCAAGACTTCTCTATCCATACAGCACTGATGACAAAACATCTAGGTTAATGTAGGAAAGATTCTCCACAGTGAAGGACACCCAGAGAGGTTCACAGAGTTACACTGAGAAGAGAAGAGGGAGGAGGGAGATAGAGGTGACCAGGAGGAAAAGAGAGGGAATCAAAAGGGGCAAGAGCAATCTAGCCAGTAATAAATTCCCTATGTGTTCTCAACAGTCTGGAACATCCAGAGAGGTTCACAGATTTACATAGAGAAGAGAAGAGGGAGGAGGGAGATAGAGGTGACCAAGAGGAGAAGAGGGGGAGTCAAAAGGAGAGAGACAGATCCAGCCAGTAATTAGTTCCCTAAGTGTTCTCCACAACTTGGAACACCCAAAGAGATTCACAGAGTGAGTAGAGAAGAGAAGGGGGAGGGAGGAGATAGAGGTGACCTGGGAGAGAAAAAGGAGAGTCAAAAGTGGTAGAGGGCAATCAAGCCAGTAATCATACTCCTAAATAAAAATGGGTACTGAAGATTGGCTTCTTAAACGTATAAAATTGATAACAAATACCAAAAAGCAAAGACTAAAAATCTAGAGTAGAAGTTAGACTCTTAAGAATACAATATTTTTTTAAAAAATTAAAATATTAAAAAGATATATGAACTTTGCTTGAAAAGTATGGTCTTTTTTTTGCAAGGTAATAGTAGGTTCTAAAAATGAAAATTAAAGGAGTAATAAAGGACTTATTTTTTTAATTTAAAAAATGACAATAGTAAAATATATCTAAGAATTTCTCTGGAGCTGTTGCAGGCATTGGGGGGTCAGTTCAGTTTCAGATAGTTCCTTGTTCCAGCTTATATTTCTTCTCACGGTCTATAGGCCCCTTCCAATGTACTTGGTGCTAACTACAGGATTTTAATTTGTTGCACCTGTCAACAAATTTAATATTCCAAAGCCACTCCTTCTGTTTATCTTGACTTCTGTTTGCAAGTCTCTTCAGTGTCTAATTTCCACCCTGACACAAGGGGGTGAAGGTGGAAATTGTTTAGGCCCACTTATTTAGGCTCACTTGTTCAGTTGTGCTGTGGAGAGGGAGAAACACTGCAAACAAATATTATTGGCATTTGGGGGGAGTGCTCACAGTGCCTGGGCCACACTGGGTTTGCCCCTGCTCACGGTGGCATGTGTGCTTTCCCAGTCTACACTGCTCAGGCTCCAGGTTGCTCTGCAGGGGAACTGTCTAAAGCTGGCCCTGGGTTGCGTGCATTTCCCAGGTTTGAGCCACTCAGGTTCACGTTCTTGGGTACTCCACAAAGGCACAGACGGGTGGGTCTGTGTTTTGTGCCCTTCCCAGGTCCAAGCAGCTCAGGCGACTAGGTGTTTGGTGAGTGCACTCTCCCCAGGTGGGGCAATGTGTCTTATCACCTCCTGGTCCCAGCCAATAGGTTTCCTGGGTGTGCAGCAGGAGCGCCATCTCAGGTGTGACATGTGTCTCATCTGGGGAGCTGATCTCTAGCCACAATCCTCCTGGTGGTTGTCAACTGTCCAGGATCCCATGAAGACTTGGTTAGCAACTGGGAGCCTGCTTGCTGTTTGGTAGAGGATGACGTCTCTGAGGCTGAGTTAGCCCCTTGCCTTCAGGCTCTGACTGTCGCCTGCCTTCTTCCACCGGTGGAGGGGCTAGCTGGCTCTCCTCTGGTGATTGATCACTCAGTCCTTTGTTCTGTGAGCAGGCCTGGCAGGGTTTTAGTTTAGAGCTTTTCGTGGGATAGTTCTCTCTCTTTCTCTCTCCCCTCTTCTCTCTTTCTTTTTTCCCCCTCTCTGGCTATCCTATGGTTTGGGTTGCTATCTCATGTTAGCTCCTTCAGATTGTCCTCAGGGCATTCATTGCCCAGACCTAAGCAATGCAGCCCACGCCTCCTATTCAACCCCTACTCATGGTGGCAGAGCGTCTCGGCTACTTTTCCACTGGGAGTTGCAGTTAGGCATGTAATCTGTGGGTTTTATTTATTTTTCCACCCAGTTATATTGCCCTCTGAGATTCCAAAACTCCCCACGGTCTGAGGGGGGAAAACCCATTGAGAGGGTTTTCTGGTGTTTGGAAACTTCTCCTCTTTTACAACTCCCTCCCTGGGATGGATCTCCATCCCTAACTCTTTTGTCTCTTTATCTTTTATATTCTGTCCTACCTCCTTTTGAAGACAATGGGCTGCCTTTCTGAGTGCCTGGTGTCCTCTACCAGCATTCGGAAGCTGTTTTATGGAATTTGCTCAGCGTTCAAATGATCTTTTGATAAATTTGTGGGGGACAAAGTAGTCTCCCTGTCCTATTCCTTTGCCGTCTTATTGAATTCTAGGTAGAGATTTTAATGCCTTAGAATATACTCCCAAATGTAAAATTTCTGGAAACTATGGTAGATCTATTTTTCACTTTTTTGAAGAACCTCCATCCTGCCTTTCATGGTCGATGCACAAATTTACATTCCCAGCCACAGTGCACAAGTGTTTCTCTTTTTCAATAACCTCAACAACACTGTTATTGAGGTTATTGACAGGTTATTCCCTGTCCTTTTTATAATAGCCATTCTAACATTATGGTTTTAATTTGCATTCTCCTGATAATCAATGATTTTGAGCACCCCTTTTTGTTGGCTATTTTATATCTATGTCTATTTTTTATAAATGTCTATTCAGATCCTATGCCCATTTTTAAAATCAGGGTTTTTTTTTTATTTTTCGGTTGAGTCTTATGAATTATTTTATTTTAAAGATTTGTCCCTTATCAAATATAAAATTTGCAAATGTTTTCTTCCTTTTAGTAGCTTGCCTTTTTATTTGATGGGTGGGTTCCTTTGCTGTGCAGAAACTTTTTAAATTTTATATAGTCCTATTGTTTATTTCTCCTTTTGTCTTTCTTTTGGTGTCAAATGCAAAAATCATCACCAAGACTAGTGTCAAAAAGCTTATCCACTATGTTTTATTCTATGTTTTATTGTTTCAGATATATGTTCAAGTCTTGAATCAATTTGGAGTTGATTTTTGTGCCTGCTGTAAGATAGGGATCCAACTTTATTCTTTTGCAGATAGACGTTCAGTTTCCCCAGTACCGTTTATAATAGAGACTGTTATTTCCCTGTTGCATATTCTTGGCTTCTTTGTCACAAGCTAATTGATCATACACCCATGAGTTTATTTCTGGGCTCTCTTGTTCTGTTCTACATAGGCATGTTCACATGTAAGTCAGTAGATAGTATTTGTGTAATTGCCATAAATCACTTGTTATATTACCATCAGTATCTTTTTTATAGTTTGTATAACTAGTTTGATTTTTATCTTTTATCCATGAAGTGTTTAACTTTGTATGGCTGTTGAATCATTTTTTTCCCTGTTCATAGTTTTTACTTGTCTGATAGTTATTAGCCAAGAATACTTATCACAGTCTAGATGACTGCATGTGACAGAGCATCACCAGTATGCAGTCACTGTAGGAGAAGCAGAGACATACACACCCAGGCTTAGAAAACTGTCAGTCCTTGTTGTGTGGGATGTGGAGTTAAGTTCACACACCACACAGCATCCATCTGGCTCCTGTTTCACATTTACATCTGCAGCTGATGAATGGGATACACATATACATAAGACAAAGATAAATGTATTCTACCAAGAGAAAAAACTTAGTCATTTTTGGAATAAAAGCTTTATTGTCCATATCCAGATTTTAAGGAATTCTCATTTGTTGATTTTCCTCCTCATGTTTCAGAAGTTCACAGATGAATTTTTTGTTTTGGTCTGAAGTCTTTGTACAGGAATTCAGATGCATGATTGTTCAGTTTTTAATCTTAGAAAAGGAGAATAATATCTTGTAATTCTCTCCCTCATCTTTGTTACTCTCCCTGCCTTTTTGCTTCAACTACTAATTCATTTATTTATAAGTTTCTAGGCCTCAAAATCCCAACTCAACTTGTCTTTCCTCAGATATTTTTAAAGCAATTTAAAGTGTTCAATTTTAGGATTCCCTGGTGGCTCAGACAGTAAAGTGTCTGCCCATAATGTGGCAGACCTGGGTTCAGCCCCTGGGTTGGGAAGATTCCCTGNTCTTATCACCTCCTGGTCCCAGCCAATAGGTTTCCTGGGTGTGCAGCAGGAGCGCCATCTCAGGTGTGACATGTGTCTCATCTGGGGAGCTGATCTCTGGCCACAATCCTCCTGGTGGTTGTCAACTGTCCAGGATCCCATGAAGACTTGGTTAGCAACTGGGAGCCTGCTTGCTGTTTGGTAGAGGATGACGTCTCTGAGGCTGAGTTAGCCCCTTGCCTTCAGGCTCTGACTGTCGCCTGCCTTCTTCCACCGGTGGAGGGGCTAGCTGGCTCTCCTCTGGTGATTGATCACTCAGTCCTTTGTTCTGTGAGCAGGCCTGGCAGGGTTTTAGTTTAGAGCTTTTCGTGGGATAGTTCTCTCTCTTTCTCTCTCCCCTCTTCTCTCTTTCTTTTTTCCCCCTCTCTGGCTATCCTATGGTTTGGGTTGCTATCTCATGTTAGCTCCTTCAGATTGTCCTCAGGGCATTCATTGCCCAGACCTAAGCAATGCAGCCCACGCCTCCTATTCAACCCCTACTCATGGTGGCAGAGCGTCTCGGCTACTTTTCCACTGGGAGTTGCAGTTAGGCATGTAATCTGTGGGTTTTATTTATTTTTCCACCCAGTTATATTGCCCTCTGAGATTCCAAAACTCCCCACGGTCTGAGGGGGGAAAACCCATTGAGAGGGTTTTCTGGTGTTTGGAAACTTCTCCTCTTTTACAACTCCCTCCCTGGGATGGATCTCCATCCCTAACTCTTTTGTCTCTTTATCTTTTATATTCTGTCCTACCTCCTTTTGAAGACAATGGGCTGCCTTTCTGAGTGCCTGGTGTCCTCTACCAGCATTCGGAAGCTGTTTTATGGAATTTGCTCAGCGTTCAAATGATCTTTTGATAAATTTGTGGGGGACAAAGTAGTCTCCCTGTCCTATTCCTTTGCCGTCTTATTGAATTCTAGGTAGAGATTTTAATGCCTTAGAATATACTCCCAAATGTAAAATTTCTGGAAACTATGGTAGATCTATTTTTCACTTTTTTGAAGAACCTCCATCCTGCCTTTCATTGTCGATGCACAAATTTACATTCCCAGCCACAGTGCACAAGTGTTTCTCTTTTTCAATAACCTCAACAACACTGTTATTGAGGTTATTGACAGGTTATTCCCTGTCCTTTTTATAATAGCCATTCTAACATTATGGTTTTAATTTGCATTCTCCTGATAATCAATGATTTTGAGCACCCCTTTTTGTTGGCTATTTTATATCTATGTCTATTTTTTATAAATGTCTATTCAGATCCTATGCCCATTTTTAAAATCAGGGTTTTTTTTTTATTTTTCGGTTGAGTCTTATGAATTATTTTATTTTAAAGATTTGTCCCTTATCAAATATAAAATTTGCAAATGTTTTCTTCCTTTTAGTAGCTTGCCTTTTTATTTGATGGGTGGGTTCCTTTGCTGTGCAGAAACTTTTTAAATTTTATATAGTCCTATTGTTTATTTCTCCTTTTGTCTTTCTTTTGGTGTCAAATGCAAAAATCATCACCAAGACTAGTGTCAAAAAGCTTATCCACTATGTTTTATTCTATGTTTTATTGTTTCAGATATATGTTCAAGTCTTGAATCAATTTGGAGTTGATTTTTGTGCCTGCTGTAAGATAGGGATCCAACTTTATTCTTTTGCAGATAGACGTTCAGTTTCCCCAGTACCATTTATAATAGAGACTGTTATTTCCCTGTTGCATATTCTTGGCTTCTTTGTCACAAGCTAATTGATCATACACCCATGAGTTTATTTCTGGGCTCTCTTGTTCTGTTCTACATAGGCATGTTCACATGTAAGTCAGTAGATAGTATTTGTGTAATTGCCATAAATCACTTGTTATATTACCATCAGTATCTTTTTTATAGTTTGTATTACTAGTTTGATTTTTATCTTTTATCCATGAAGTGTTTAACTTTGTATGGCTGTTGAATCATTTTTTTCCCTGTTCATAGTTTTTACTTGTCTGATAGTTATTAGCCAAGAATACTTATCACAGTCTAGATGACTGCATGTGACAGAGCATCACCAGTATGCAGTCACTGTAGGAGAAGCAGAGACATACACACCCAGGCTTAGAAAACTGTCAGTCCTTGTTGTGTGGGATGTGGAGTTAAGTTCACACACCACACAGCATCCATCTGGCTCCTGTTTCACATTTACATCTGCAGCTGATGAATGGGATACACATATACATAAGACAAAGATAAATGTATTCTACCAAGAGAAAAAACTTAGTCATTTTTGGAATAAAAGCTTTATTGTCCATATCCAGATTTTAAGGAATTCTCATTTGTTGATTTTCCTCCTCATGTTTCAGAAGTTCACAGATGAATTTTTTGTTTTGGTCTGAAGTCTTTGTACAGGAATTCAGATGCATNATTTTTGGAATAAAAGCTTTATTGTCCATATCCAGATTTTAAGGAATTCTCATTTGTTGATTTTCCTCCTCATGTTTCAGAAGTTCACAGATGAATTTTTTGTTTTGGTCTGAAGTCTTTGTACAGGAATTCAGATGCATGATTGTTCAGTTTTTAATCTTAGAAAAGGAGAATAATATCTTGTAATTCTCTTCCTCATCTTTGTTACTCTCCCTGCCTTTTTGCTTCAACTACTAATTCATTTATTTATAAGTTTCTAGGCCTCAAAATCCCAACTCAACTTGTCTTTCCTCAGATATTTTTAAAGCAATTTAAAGTGTTCAATTTTAGGATTCCCTGGTGGCTCAGACAGTAAAGTGTCTGCCCATAATGTGGCAGACCTGGGTTCAGCCCCTGGGTTGGGAAGATTCCCTGGAGAAGGAAATGGCAACCCACTCCAGTACTCTTGCCTAGAAAACTCCATGGATGGAGGAGCCTGGTGGGCTACAATCCATGAGGTCACAAAGAGTCAGACACGACTGAGCGACTTCACTTTCATTTTAATTTTGCCACAATTTGTGCCAAAATGTACCAGATTGTTTTCCTCTTTAAATATGTTGATATTTCTTATATTTTACATAGTGGGGTTAACTGTATTATTACTATATAAAGCTCACTTACATGTATGCTTTAGTTTTATTTCATTTATGAGAAATTATTTTACACTTTAGTTATTAAGCAATTCATGGTTTAAATAGAAAGACACACTTTCTTTGAAAAAGAAGTCCTTGTGAATAAATGACAAGATGCATATTCTTTTGGTAATCTCAACATATTTCTAAAATGTAACTTACATGCATGCAATATTTGATCAAGGTAAAAAGGTCTGATTTTAAGTTTCTTCCACTATATAATGCCTTGCTGGTTTCTTTTTTTTTTTTTTTTAATTTCTAAAAGAAAGCAGTTATGATATACATATTTATCTTATTATCTGATTTAAGTACTAAAATAGGCTCCTAAAGATCTTTTTCCTCAAGAAAATATTATTATAGTTTTACAATTGTTTAAAGAGAAAGAATTCTTTCTGCTCCATATTAAAAAATCAAGTTTAATTTGAATCTCATGACATTATCACTACATTTACCCTTTCTGTAAGTTTCCCATTGGGCAAGCCATAATAAAATACAGTGACTTATGTACTTTTTTTTTTTTTTTGAATGAGACAAGGAACGTGTAGCTAAATGATTTAACAAAAAAAATTAAATACATGAAAAGTAAATTGAGGTGATTCTAAGAAGCTTGAGTGGAAATTTATCAGTTTCTTGAATTTGACTTCTGATTTCCATTTAGCAATGTTAACGCCTCCTCATCTATGAAACACTCTAGTCATTTACCTGAATCCTGTTGCATTATAGCTGGCTACAAATTATGTTATGGCTCCAACAATAATTTAATGTTTTATCCACTTAAATCTGGATTGGCTTATGTCTTTCTTGACCTATAGTATATGGTGGGGTTAAAGCTGTGCCACTTTTTGGTGCAGGCTTGAAGATGACTGGCAGGTTTTGCCTGTTTTTGTGGAATGCTGGCTGTTTAGTTGCTCTGTGGGCAGCTCCTACTACCGTGTACCAGGTCAGTAGACAGTGTCCTGTGTTGGCCCAGTGAGCAAGCCACCCTGGGCAATCAAGTCTTTGGGTGTTTCAGTCCCAGCTGCCATCCAATCAGACCATAGAAAACACCAAGAAAGAGCCTCCCAGACAACCTCAGTCAATCCACAGATCCACTAGAAACAAAAATAAATGTCATTTTAGGCCACTATTTAAGGGGTGTGTATTTTTACACAGTGCAAAAGCCTGTCCAATAGTTTAACAACAGTGTTAACACATTATTTTCCTTTTTATTATAGAAGAATAATTGGTTTACTATGTTTCAGGTGTGTAACAAAGTGAATCTATTATATGATATATATTTCTGATTATTTTCCATTAAAGATTATCATAAGATATTGATTATAGTTCCTTGTTTCAGCACATTTTTTAACTTAATTTTTTTTCTTTTTAATTTTTAATTAATTATTTACTTATTTTTGGCAGTGCTGGGTCTTCATTGCTGTGTGGGCTTTTCTCTGCAGCAAGTGGCGATTACTCTTCATTGTGGTGAACAAGCTTCCCATTGTGGTGGCTTCTCGTATTGTGGAGCACAGGCTCTAGGGCACATGGGCTTCAGTAGTTGTGTCTCCTGGGCTTTAGAGCACAGGCTCAGTAGTTATGGAACATAGAGTTAGTTGTTTCACAGCATTTGGGATCTTTTGGGTCCAGAGATCTATGCTGTGCCTCTGCATTGGCATTGAGCCGTCAAGGAAGCCCTTTAATTAATTTATTTTTTTAATTGGAGGAAATTTGCTTTACAGTGTTGGGTGATTTCTGCTGTACAACAATGCAAATCTGCCATAACACATTATTGACTGGGGGATTTTTGCAGAATTATTGCCTATGGCTGACAATGTTATGTAAGTGAATATTGAAATACCCAAGTTTGAGTAGATAACAAATTTTATTTTATTTTTTTATTTTTTGGACTTAAGAGCAGGACACTATCTAGTTGCTCTTTCATACCTCTGGCTGCCCATCGTTAATAACTTTAACAGATTTATCCACCCATATTCAGCCAATAGATGCTGGAAGTTCCAATATTAAGCTCTTGCAGTCTACTTTTTCCAATTAACATCTTATGCTCTGAGACTTTCATCCTTATTTGTGCTTTTATGATTATCTATATGTCTATGAGGGACCTAACTTCCTCCTGAAAACTTGAGATTCAAAAATCTCACTGCCTACTTGATAATCTCTTTCTCAAGGAACCTGCCTAATCAGTGTAGCTCAAAAATCTTTTCTTTTTTTTTCTTTTTCCATTCTTCAGATTAGGTTTTGTCCCAGTGTTTCCCAAATCAGTAAGCATTTCTACCATCCATCCACTGGGCGAGTCAGAAAACTAAAAGATGTGCCGGGGTGGTCCTGTTCCATCATGTCCTACTAGCCATCCAACACCCATAGTGTTATTATTAACACTATGCTATTAAATATGTTATAAAATACATTCTTTATTTTTTTTATAACTAAAGTGTAGTTTATTTACAATGTTGTGTTAATTTCTGGTGTACAACAAAGTGATTCAATTATATAGGTATTATTCTATCATGTATATAAATGAAATTATATATATATATATATGATGTTCCCTAGTGACTCAGACATTAGTCTACCTGTAATGTGGGAGACCCAGGTGTGATCCATGTGTCAGAAAGATCCCCTTGAGAAGGGCATGGCAACCCATTCCAGGATCCTTGCCTGGAGAATCCCATGCACAGAGGAGCCTGTCAGGCTACAGNCATATTCTTTTGGTAATCTCAACATATTTCTAAAATGTAACTTACATGCATGCAATATTTGATCAAGGTAAAAAGGTCTGATTTTAAGTTTCTTCCACTATATAATGCCTTGCTGGTTTCTTTATTTTTTTTTTTTAATTTCTAAAAGAAAGCAGTTATGATATACATATTTATCTTATTATCTGATTTAAGTACTAAAATAGGCTCCTAAAGATCTTTTTCCTCAAGAAAATATTATTATAGTTTTACAATTGTTTAAAGAGAAAGAATTCTTTCTGCTCCATATTAAAAAATCAAGTTTAATTTGAATCTCATGACATTATCACTACATTTACCCTTTCTGTAAGTTTCCCATTGGGCAAGCCATAATAAAATACAGTGACTTATGTACTTTTTTTTTTTGAATGAGACAAGGAACGTGTAGCTAAATGATTTAACAAAAAAAATTAAATACATGAAAAGTAAATTGAGGTGATTCTAAGAAGCTTGAGTGGAAATTTATCAGTTTCTTGAATTTGACTTCTGATTTCCATTTAGCAATGTTAACGCCTCCTCATCTATGAAACACTCTAGTCATTTACCTGAATCCTGTTGCATTATAGCTGGCTACAAATTATGTTATGGCTCCAACAATAATTTAATGTTTTATCCACTTAAATCTGGATTGGCTTATGTCTTTCTTGACCTATAGAATATGGTGGGGTTAAAGCTGTGCCACTTTTTGGTGCAGGCTTGAAGATGACTGGCAGGTTTTGCCTGTTTTTGTGGAATGCTGGCTGTTTAGTTGCTCTGTGGGCAGCTCCTACTACCGTGTACCAGGTCAGTAGACAGTGTCCTGTGTTGGCCCAGTGAGCAAGCCACCCTGGGCAATCAAGTCTTTGGGTGTTTCAGTCCCAGCTGCCATCCAATCAGACCATAGAAAACACCAAGAAAGAGCCTCCCAGACAACCTCAGTCAATCCACAGATCCACTAGAAACAAAAATAAATGTCATTTTAGGCCACTATTTTAGGGGTGTGTATTTTTACACAGTGCAAAAGCCTGTCCAATAGTTTAACAACAGTGTTAACACATTATTTTCCTTTTTATTATAGAAGAATAATTGGTTTACTATGTTTCAGGTGTGTAACAAAGTGAATCTATTATATGATATATATTTCTGATTATTTTCCATTAAAGATTATCATAAGATATTGATTATAGTTCCTTGTCTCAGCACATTTTTTAACTTAATTTTTTTTCTTTTTAATTTTTAATCAATTATTTATTTATTTTTGGCAGTGCTGGGTCTTCATTGCTGTGTGGGCTTTTCTCTGCAGCAAGTGGCGATTACTCTTCATTGTGGTGAACAAGCTTCCCATTGTGGTGGCTTCTCGTATTGTGGAGCACAGGCTCTAGGGCACATGGGCTTCAGTAGTTGTGTCTCCTGGGCTTTAGAGCACAGGCTCAGTAGTTATGGAACATAGAGTTAGTTGTTTCACAGCATCTGGGATCTTTTGGGTCCAGAGATCTATGCTGTGCCTCTGCATTGGCATTGAGCCGTCAAGGAAGCCCTTTAATTAATTTATTTTTTTAATTGGAGGAAATTTGCTTTACAGTGTTGGGTGATTTCTGCTGTACAACAATGCAAATCTGCCATAACACATTATTGACTGGGGGATTTTTGCAGAATTATTGCCTATGGCTGACAATGTTATGTAAGTGAATATTGAAATATCCAAGTTTGAGTAGATAACAAATTTTATTTTATTTTTTTATTTTTTGGACTTAAGAGCAGGACACTATTCTATCTAGTTGCTCTTTCATACCTCTGGCTGCCCATCGTTAATAACTTTAACAGATTTATCCACCCATATTCAGCCAATAGATGCTGGAAGTTCCAATATTAAGCTCTTGCAGTCTACTTTTTCCAATTAACATCTTATGCTCTGAGACTTTCATCCTTATTTGTGCTTTTATGATTATCTATATGTCTATGAGGGACCTAACTTCCTCCTGAAAACTTGAGATTCAAAAATCTCACTGCCTACTTGATAATCTCTTTCTCAAGGAACCTGCCTAATCAGTGTAGCTCAAAAATCTTTTCTTTTTTTTTCTTTTTCCATTCTTCAGATTAGGTTTTGTCCCAGTGTTTCCCAAATCAGTAAGCATTTCTACCATCCATCCACTGGGCGAGTCAGAAAACTAAAAGATGTGCCGGGGTGGTCCTGTTCCATCATGTCCTACTAGCCATCCAACACCCATAGTGTTATTATTAACACTATGCTATTAAATATGTTATAAAATACATTCTTTATTTTTTTTATAACTAAAGTGTAGTTTATTTACAATGTTGTGTTAATTTCTGGTGTACAACAAAGTGATTCAATTATATAGGTATTATTCTATCATGTATATAAATGAAATTATATATATATATATATGATGTTCCCTAGTGACTCAGACATTAGTCTACCTGTAATGTGGGAGACCCAGGTGTGATCCATGTGTCAGAAAGATCCCCTTGAGAAGGGCATGGCAACCCATTCCAGGATCCTTGCCTGGAGAATCCCATGCACAGAGGAGCCTGTCAGGCTACAGTCCATGAAGTCGCAAAGAGTTGGACAGGACTGACTGACTTCACTTTTACTTTCAAATATATATATTATTTTTCATTATGGTTTGTCCCAGGGTATTGAACATAGTTCCCTGTGCTATACAGTAGGACTTTGCTTTTCACCCAGTCTGTATATAATAGTTTGTATCTGCTAACCCCAAACTCTCAATCCAATCCTCCCATCCTGTCACTCACATTTCCTCCCTCCCCCTTAGCAACCACGAGTCTGTTATCTATGTGCCTGTCTCCTATTTAGAGATAAGTTCATTGGTCATATTTTAGATTCTACATATAAGTAATATCATGTGCTATTTGTCTTTCCTTTATTATCCATTCCTTTGTGTTGGACATTTAGGTTGTGTACATGTCTTGGCTACTGTAAGTAGTGCTGCAATAAACATAGTGGTATGTATCTTTTCGAATTACGGTTTTCTCTGGATATCTGCCCAGGTATGGGATTGCTGAATCATGGAAACTCTATTTTTAGTTTTTTGAGGAAACTCCATGCTGTTCTCCATAGTGACTGTACCAATTTACATTCCCACCAACAATGTAAGAGGGTTCCCTTGTCTCCACACCCTCTCTATCCCTTCAATATTTATAGACTTTTTAATGATGATCATTCTGATTGGTCAAAACCCATATTATTAATGCTGCTTCGGTTCCTGAAGCTTTCCTGACTCTTACCACTATCTGAATACTAGTAGCTGTGATTCTTACTGGAACCATCATGATGGTCTCCCAAATGACCTATCCACATCAACTCTCCTCCACTCAAAACTGCATTTGGGTCCATCTGTAAAGCACAGATCATTTTAAGACCTGTTCATGTATAAAGCATTTAGTCCATATCAGTGGTTAAGATAATGTCTGTTTCTGTTTTCTATGAAATTCCCAGTCCAGGGCTTTCTGTGTAGTAAATGGGGAAAAATTAATCAAGTGTAGCTTTACCACTGGGTTTCCTTAGTGGCTCAGATGGTAAAGAATCTTCCTGCAATACTGGAGACTCAGGTTCCATCCCTAAGTTGGGAAGATCTCCTGGAGAAGGGAAGGGCAAGCTGTTCCAGTATTCTTGCCTGGAGAATTCCATGGAGAGAGGAGCTTGGTGGGCTATAGTCCACAGGGTTGCAAAGAGTAGGACATGGCTAAGTGACTAACAGTTTCACTTTCTCACAGCTTTACCATTATGAAGAAAGATAATTTTTAAGAGATGAATATAAAACCCTATCTTTCTTATCTTTTTTTCAGCCTTCTGTTTCAGTTTTTGTTTTGTTAAATGATATAAGTAGTGTATGTTATCCAGTTGCATCACTTCAAGGCAAATAGCAGGGAAAACAATGGAAACAGTGACAGACTTTATTTTCTTGGGCTCCAAAATCACTGCAGATGGTGACTGAAGTCAAGAAATTAAAAGACTCTTGCTCCTTGGAAGAAAAGCTGTGGCAAACTAGACAATATATTAAAAAGCAGATACATTACTTTGAAGACAAAGGTCTGTATAGTCAAAGCTATGGTTTTTCCAGTAGTCATGTGTGGATGTGAGACTTGAAGCATAAAGAAAGCTGAGCGCTAGAGAATTGATGCTTTAGAACTGTGGTGTTGCATGACACACTTCAGAGTCCCTTGGACTACAAGGAGATCTAACCAGTCCATCCTAAAGAAATCAGTCCTGAATATTCATTGAAAGGACTGATGTTGAAGCTGAAACTACAGTACTTTGGCCACCTGATGCGAAGAACTGACTCCTTAGAAAAGATCCTGATGCTAGGAAAGGTTGAAAGCAGGAGGAGNTAAAGAAAGCTGAGCGCTAGAGAATTGATGCTTTAGAACTGTGGTGTTGCATGACACACTTCAGAGTCCCTTGGACTGCAAGGAGATCTAACCAGTCCATCCTAAAGAAATCAGTCCTGAATATTCATTGAAAGGACTGATGTTGAAGCTGAAACTCCAGTACTTTGGCCACCTGATGCGAAGAACTGACTCCTTAGAAAAGATCCTGATGCTAGGAAAGGTTGAAAGCAGGAGGAGAAGGGGATGACAGAGGATGAGATGCTTGAATGGCATCTCTGACTCAATGGACATGAGTTTGAGCAGGCTCCGGGAGCTGATGATGGACAGGGAAGCCTGGCATGCTTCAGTCCATGGAGTCACAAAGAGTCAAACATGACTGAGCAACTGAATTGAGTGTATGTTATGAAAAAATATGCATATACAATTATATGTCTTCATGAGAGTTTGTATAATGCCAGATAAAATGAAATACATTCAGATTTACAATAAGCTTCTACATGTCACAGTGTATCATGAGCCCCTGTAGACATCATTGTTTACACATGGACCGTATTTTTAATAGATCAGCAATATTTTCTTGTACTGACAAATTGTTCTTATTTTACTGGCTTCTAAATTGATGAATATTTCTGTTTTTCTGCTTATATTTCTTCATGCTATGTAATGTGTATCCTCATAAATATCTTCCATCCTTTCTCAAGATTCTGTTCTAATAAAAATTCTTAGATTACTCCCACATCCTCTTCAAAACTGACTTTAGAATCTGAAGTTCTAAAAGCAAAAATATGTCCATTGTCTTCAAGGAAATAAGAATCAGAAANCCGTATTTTTAATAGATCAACAATATTTTCTTGTACTGACAAATTGTTCTTATTTTACTGGCTTCTAAATTGATGGATATTTCTGTTTTTCTGCTTATATTTCTTCATGCTATGTAATGTGTATCCTCATAAATATCTTCCATCCTTTTTCAAGATTCTGTTCTAATAAAAATTCTTAGATTACTCCCACATCCCCTTCAAAACTGACTTTAGAATCTGAAGTTCTAAAAGCAAAAATATGTCCATTGTCTTCAAGGAAATAAGAATCAGAAAAGCTTCACAGCCCACAGAGTTTCCAAGTTTAGTAGACTGAGTTTGAAGGAGTCTTCACCGTGTGATGTTAGGAGAGACAGAGGGTTAAAAGGTCCAGAATTTACAGAATTGTAAGAGGTAAAATAATGTGTGTTTATAGAAAATGAATCAAACTCTCATGGATAGGGTCATGATGAACAAATTACACAGAATTATGCATACAAAATGCTCTTAATTTATAATTAGTACAATTGTCTCATTAACTTTAACTCTTTCTCTTTATATGATAATGTGTTTATGGAAAAAATTCTGAAAATTGCTTGGTTGCAAGTGTGTCATAATAGGGAAAATGAACTGAATAATTATGTCTAAGTAATCTATCTCTTTTCCATATCAGAATAGTTTGGCTAGCAGGATGACTGTATTTTATATCAATATCTAAGTTGCTGGCTGCCCTGTACATATTTGGAAGGAATTATTGCTATAACTATACAGTTTCCAAGATAATCATGATGGTGTGATCACTCACCTAGACCCAGACATCCTGGAATGTGAAGTCAAGTGGGCCTTAGAAAGCATTACTATGAACAAAGCTAGTGGAGGTGATGGAATTCCAGTTGACCTATTTCAAATCCTGAAATATGATGCTAAGAAAGTGCTGCATTCAATAAGTGAGCAAATTTGGAAAATTCAGCAGTGGCCACAGGACTGGGAAAGGTCAGTTTTCATTTCATTCCAATCCCAAAGAAAAGCAGTGCCAAAGAATGCTCAAACTACTCTACAACTGCACTCATCTCACACACTAGTAAAGTAATGCTCAAAATTCTCCAAGCCAGACTTCAGCAATACGTGAACCATGAACTTCCTGATGTTCAAGCTGGTTTTAGAAAAGGCAGAGGAACCAGAAAGAAAATTGCCAACATCTGCTGGATCATCCAAAAAGCAAGAGATTTCCATAAAAACATCTATTTCTGTTTTATTGACTATGCCAAAGCCTTTGACTGTATGGATAACAATAAACTGGGGAAACTTCTTCAAGAGATGGTAATACCAGACCACCTGACCTGCCTCTTGAGAAATCTGTATGCAGATCAAGAAGCAACAGTTAGAACTGGACGTAAAACACCAGACTGGTTCCAAATAGGAAAAGGAGTATGTCATGGCTGCATATTGTCACCCTGCTTATTTAACTTATATGCAGAGTACTTCATGAGAAACGCTGGCTGGAAGAAGCAGAAGCTACAATCAAGATTTCTGGGAGAAATATCAATAACCTCAGATATGCAGATGACACGATCCTTATAGTAGAAAGTGAAGAGGAACTGAAAAGCCTCTTGATGAAAGTGAAAGAGGAGAGTGAAAAAGTTGTCTTAAAGCTCAACATTCAGAAAACGAAGATCATGGCATCCGGTCCCATCACTTCATGAGAAATACATGGGGAAACAGTAGAAACAGTGTCAGACTTTATTTTGGGGGGCTCCAAAATCACTGCAGATGGTGATATCAGCCATGAAATTAAAAGATGCTTACTCCTTGGAAGAAAAGTTATGACCAACCTAGATAGCATATTAAAAACAGAGACATTACTTTGCCCACAAAGGTCCATCTAGTAGACAAGGCTATGTTTTTTCCAGTGGTCATGTATGAATGTGAGAATTGGACTGTGAAGAAACCTGAGCACCGAAGAATTGATGTTTTTGAACTGTGATGTTGGAGAAGACTCTTGAGAGTCCCTTGGACTGCAAGGAGATTCAACTAGTCCATCATAAAAGAGATCAGTCCTCGGTGTTCTTTGGAAGGAATGATGCTAAAGCTGAAAGTCCAATACTTTGACAACCTCGTATGAGGAGTTGACTCATTGGAAGACTCTGATGCTGGGAGGGATTAGGGGCAGGAGGAGAAGGGGATGAAATAAGATGTGATGGCTGGATGGCATCACTGACTCAAAGAACATGAGTTCGGGTGAACTCTGTGAGTTGGTGATGGACAGGGAGGCCTGGCATACTGCAATTCATGGGGTCGCAAAGAGTCAGACATGACTGAGTGACTGACCTGAACTGAATAAAATAAATCCTATTTAACCATTTCCAAATATTTAAAAAGTGTCTCTGAATTTTTTTATATGATATATAAAAGTTTTGCCCTCATGTTATGGTGATTAATTAATTTTCATCAGTTCAATTCAGTTCCATTGCTCAGCCATGTCTGACCCTGTAACCCCATGGACTGCAGCATGCCAGGCTTCCCTGTCCATCACCAACTTCCAAACCTTGCTAAAACTCTGTCAATTGACTTGGTGATGCCATCCAACCATTTTATCTTCTGTCATCCCCTTCTCCTCCTGCCTTCAAATTTTCCCAGCATCAGTCTTTTCAAATGAGTCAGTTCTTCACATCAGATGGCCAAATATTGCAATTTCAACTTAAGCATCAGTCCTTCCAGTGAATATTCAGGACTGATTTCCTTTAAGATTAATTGGTTAGCTCTCTTTACAGTCCAAGGGTCTCTCAAGAGTCCTCCAACACTACAGTTCTAAAGCATCAATTCTGATGAATTCAGCTTTCTTTACAATCCAACTCTCACATCCATACACAACTACTGCAAAAATCATAACTTTGACTAGATGGACCTATTTCTGCAAAGTAATGTCTCTGCTTTTTAATATACTGTCTAGGTTGGTCATAGCTTTTCTTCCATGAATTAATGAATTCAGTGAAAATTAATTTTCATGCAGTTATGATAATCTGAAAGAATGAAAACTATTAAATGAATTCCTACTATCCTTATCATTTATGTCTTTTGTTTTTTTAATTAATTAATTTTATTATTTTTTTTTTTACTTTACAATTCTGTATTGGTTTTGCCATACATTGACATGAATCCACCACAGGTGTACATGAGTTCCCAACCCTGAACCCCCTCCCACCACCCTCCCTATATCATCCCTGTGGATCATCGCAGTGCACCATCCCCAAGCATCCTGTATACTGTATCAAACATAGACTAGTGATTCGTTTCTTACATGATAGTATACATATTTCAATGCCATTCTCCCAAATCATTCTAGCCTCTCCCTCTCTCACAGAGTCCCAAAGTCTGTTCGCTACATCTGTGTCTCTTTTGCTGTCTCACATACAGGGCGATCATTACCATCTTTCTAAATTCTATATATATGTGTTCGTATACTGTATTGGTGTTTCTCTTTCTGGCTTACTTCACTCTGTATAATCGGCTCCAGTTTCATCCACCTCATTAGAACTGATTCAAATGTATTCTTTTAAATAACTGAGTAATGTTCCATTATGTATATGTACCACAGCTTTCTTATCCATTCATCTGCTGATGGACATCTAGGTTGCTCCCATGTCCTGTCTATTATAATCAGTGCTGCGATGAACATTGGGGTACATGTGTCTCTTTCAATTCTGGTTTCCTCGATGTGTATGCCCCAGCAGTGCGAATGCTGGGTCATAAGGCAGTTCTATTTGCAGTTTTTTAAGGAATCTCCACACTGTTCTCCATAGTGGCTGTACTAGTTTGCATTCCCACCAACAGTGCAAGAGGGTTCCCTTTTCTCCACACCCTCTCCATCATTTATTGCTTGTAGACTTTGGATCACAGCCATTCTGATGCAATGGTACCTCACTGTGGTCTTGATTTGCATTTTTCTGATAATGAGTGATGTTGAGCATTTTTTTCATGTGTTTGTTAGCCATCTGTATGTCTTCTTTGGAGAAATGTCTATTTAGTTCTTTCTCCCAGTTTTTGATTGGGTCATTTATTTTTCTGGAGTTGAGCTGCATAAGTTGCTTGTATATTTTTGAGATTACTCGTTTGTCAGTTGCTTCATTTGCTATTATTTTCTCCCATTCCGAAGGCTTTCTTTTCACCTTGCTTATAGTTTCCTTTCTTGTGCAGAAGCTTTTAATTTTAATTAGACCCCATTTGTTTATTTTTGCTTTTATTTCCAGTATTCTGGGAGGTGGATCATAGAGGATCCTACTGTGATTTATGTCGGAGACTGTTTTGCCTATGTTCTCCTTTAGAAATTTTATAGTTTCTGGTCTTACATTTAGATCTTTAATCCACTTTGAGTTTATTTTTGTGAATAGTGTTAAAAAGTGTTCTAGTTTTATTGTTTTACAAGTGGTTGACCAGTTTTCCCAGCACCACTTGTTAAAGAGATTGTCTTTTCTCCATTGTATATTCTTGTTTCCTTTGTCAAATATAAGGTGTATGGTGTGTGGATTTATCTCTGGGCTTTCTATTTTGTTCCATTGATCTATATTTCTGTCTTTGTGCCAGTACGACACTATCTTGATGACTGTGGCTTTGTAGTAGAGCTTGAAGTCAGGCAAGTTGATTCCTCCAGTTCCATTCTTCTTTCTCAAGATTGCTTTGACTGTTTGAGGTTTTTTGTATGTCCATACAAATTTTGCAATTATTTGTTCTAGCTCTGTGAAAAATACCGCTGGTAGCTTTATATGGATTGCATTGAATCTATAGATTGCTTTGGGTAGTATACTCATTTTCACTATATTGACTCTTCCAATACATGAACATGGTATATTTCTCCATCTATTAGTGTCCTCTTTGATTTCTTTTATCAGTGTTTTATAGTTTTTGATATATAGGTCTTTACTGTCTTTAGGTAGATATATTCCCAAGTATTTTATTCTTTTCGTTGCAATGGTGAATGGAATTGTTTCCTTAATTTCTTTTTCTACTTTCTCATTATTAGTGTATAGGAATGCAAGGGATTTTTGAGTATTGATTCTGTATCCTGCAACTTTACTATATTCATTGATTAGCTCTAATAATTTTCTGGTGGAGTCTTTAGGGTTTTCTATGTAAAGGATCATGTCATCTGCAAACAGTGCGAGTTTTACTTCTTCTTTTCCAATTCGGATTCCTTTTATTTCTTTATCTGCTCTGATTGCTGTGGCCAAAACTTCTGGAACTATGTTGAATAGTAGTGATGAAAGTGAGCACCCTTATCTTGTNTACAAACAGTGCGAGTTTTACTTCTTCTTTTCCAATTCGGATTCCTTTTATTTCTTTATCTGCTCTGATTGCTGTGGCCAAAACTTCTGGAACTATGTTGAATAGTAGTGATGAAAGTGAGCACCCTTATCTTGTTCCTGATTTAGCGGAAATGCTTCCAATTTTTCACCATTGAAGATAATGATTGCTGTTGGTTTGTCATATATAGCTTTTATTATGTTGAGGTATGTTCCTTCTATTCTTGCTCTCTGGAGAGTTTTTATTATAAATGGATGTTGAATTTTGTCACAGGCTTTCTCTGCATCTTTTGAGATAATCATATGGCTTTTATTTTTCAATTTGTTAATGTGGTGAATTACATNTACTTCTATTTTCCAGTTAAATCTTTTCACAGAATTATTTTTCCAAACTTTTAATTTAATGTATATACATCATCAGATCAGGTATTAACTGAATTTCTTGCAAACAACATATCTTTGGGTCACACTATTTTTAATCTACTCTGCAAGCCTCTCTCTTTGATTGGTTTATTTAAATGTTTACATTTAAGCCAATTATTGCTGCTGCTGCTGCTAAGTTGCTTCAGTAGTGTCCAACTCTGCAACCTCATAGATGGCAGCCCATCAGGCTCCCCCGTCCCTGGGATTCTCCAGGCAAGAACACTGGAGTGGGTTGCCATTTCCTAAGATAGCACTGAAGTCTGACATTTTATTATTTCTTTCTATTTGGTTCCTCTGTTGTTTGTTCCTTTGTTGGTGGAATTCTCCATCTGCCCTCTTGACAATGGTTCAAAATTCACCTTGTTCTTTTGGGAAGTTTCCCACTTGGTCTAGAGGATGAATGAGCAGATTTGGACTGTACTCTGCTGTGAGGTTGGGAGTGGGGACATGCCAGATACAGGTCACTTTCTTTTGTAGAACTAGGGAATATTTGACACCTCGCTCCTCTGATGTTCCTCTGGTCCTGGCATCCCAAGACAGTTCATGTTCTCCTTCCTATTAGCTTTTCTTTGGGTTTGAATTTGTTTAATATATATTCTTCCATCTTCTTACTTACAATCTCTGTGTGTGTATTACATGTCTCTTTGGACTTCCCTAGTGGCTCAGATGGTAAGCAACCACCTACAATGCAGAGACCCAGGTTTGATCCCTGGTTTGGAAAGATCCCCTGGAGAAGAGAATGGCAACGCATTACAGTATTCTTGCTTGGAGAATCCCACGGACAGAGAAGCCTGTAGGTTGAAGTCCATGGGGTCACAAAATGTTGGACACAACTGAGTGACTAACACTGTCACTTTCTCCTGAATTGACCCAGTTACCATGAATGAGGGAACCCCAGAAATTCCCTCAGACCCTTGAGAGGATATTAAAGAGCTCACTGAGAATCTGCTAGGGAACTTGTCAGAGAAAGAAAGGTACTTTGAAGTTCAAAATGTCTTATATGGATTAAATGTATTAATCAAGTAAAACTCCTAAAAGCAATACTTGCCTCATAGTGCATTAAACCTCAGCTGTTATGACCATTGGCTACCTACTTTGTGTCAGACAGCCTTCTGTGTATCTACCCTAAAAATACATTTTAGAAAACCTAAATTGAATCTAGTTTAAAGTAGCTAAAGGGAGAACTGTCTCCTTCATTTCAAATATGAAGAATTCACACTGCTTTCATATGCAGTTAACAGGCTAGATATTAAGGCACTAGAGTGTGTACATGCTCAGTTCTATCCAATTTTTTGCGACCCCGTGGACTTCAACCCACCAGGCTCCTCTGTCCATGGGATTTCCCAGGAATGAATACTGGAGTGGGTTGCCATTTCTTATTTCNTATTAAGGCACTAGAGTGTGTACATGCTCAGTTCTATCCAATTTTTTGCGACCCCGTGGACTTCAACCCACCAGGCTCCTCTGTCCATGGGATTTCCCAGGAATGAATACTGGAGTGGGTTGCCATTTCTTATTTCAGGGGATCTTCCCAACCCAGGGATTGAACCCAAGTCTCTTACATCTCCTGCATTATCAAGCTTTATCAGGACTGTATTTTCATGATTCTTTATCACTGCACCACCTGGGAAGCCCCAAGGCCCTAGAGACTTGGTTTGAAAGATAGTTAATAAAAGTTAAATATATTAGATATTCTACCTCATACATACTAATCACAAATTTAGTTATATTGAGAGCAAAAGCACCTTTGATAATTCTTAAATTTATAGTTTCTGTCTCAGTTAAAATAAGATTATGCTATACATTAGATAAATCCTGAAATGAAAAATGATTATATAATATAGAATTAGTATGTGTGGAGATAGGCATCCTGCCTTAAGTGGGTTCATTGGCTTTGTTCCATGAAATCCACAATTACAGGCTTTTTATACCTTAATGTTAGGTCCTTTCTAAGACATAGACTTCATCTTCATGGACCTTTGGTCCAGAGTCCAGATTCTAGACAGCAGAACAAGGAAGAGGGCCAAGGGCTTGAGCCAGTACATCCAATGGAAGATTCCAGGAGGAAACCACATGAGACCCTGTTGTCAGGACATAGTCATGTGGATGTGGCAATTTTCAAAAGACCCTATGCAATGAACTGTTTATGCTGTGTGGCCATGGGACCAGCTTATAGAGAAAAGAGAAAAAAGACATAGAGTGACAGAGAGAAGTTGCTAGAAAACTTCACATAGTTTTTACTTAAGAAAATGCAAAATGTGGAGAATAGACACTTAACTCACCATATGTTATGCACTTCAGAATTTTAAAGCCTAAATTCAAAATAGCATCCTCAAATTTACATATAAAGCATACATTGCCCAGATAGATACTTATATACCATTTCTAATTTGGGTCAAGGGAACATGAACCCCAGAAATTATTTTAAGGTGAATTACCCCTTGAATTATTTTTAGCCTGGTGATCCTTTCTTATTTGCCAACTCTACTGTGTGAATTATTGTTGCTCAGTCACTCAGTCGTGTCCTATTCTTTGTTGACTCCCATGGGCTGCAGCACGCCAGGCTTCCCTGCCCTTCACCATCTCCTGGAGTTAGCTCAAACTTATGTTCATTGAGTCACTGATGCTATATAATCATCCCATCCTTTGTTGCTTGTTTTTCCTGCTATCTTTCCCAGCATCAGGGTCTTTTCCAATGAGCTGGCTACTGTGTGGGTAAAGTGGGACTTAACAGGAGTGATTTTATATGTGGGCTAGAAAACAACCATTATATATAAACTCATTCAACTAAGAGAGAAAACTTTGTGGGCTTCATCTTATTTGTATAAAGGTATAAAATAAAGGAAATAAGATGGCTGACAAATTTAACACATAGGAATTAGTCAATGTTTGGTCTTGGCAAAAGTATGGACCACAGACTTTCAATATAAGAAATGTTTTCTAGAGCATCTGTAGAATCTGAATCAAATCATTTTATTAACTATTGGAGGTAACAGATATATTTCAGCATAAAATCAATTATAAGTACTGAAAGGAAATGATTTCTTTTGTCTATGGCAAAAATCTTTTGTAGCTAGAGATGACAATGTTCTTGAAACTGTTTATAAGATAAATTATGCCCAGATGGAGAGAGTGGCAAAGAACCCATGTATCAATGCAGGAGACATGAGAGAAGCAGGTTCAACCCCTGAGTTGGGAAGATACCCTGGAGGAGGGCATGGCAACCCACTCCAGTATTCTTGCCTGGAGAATCCCATGGACAGAGGAGCTTGGTGAGTTACAGTTCATGAGGTCACAAAGAGTTGGACATGACTGATGCAACTTAGCATGTGCACACACACTCATGTATAATACTATCATTAAGGGGTTAATATTTTCGGCTTGATATTGGGACATGGGAACTGGCAAATTCACATGTTCACACTCCAAACCAAAGACTTTAAATAAGATGCAAAGATATTGATAATGTGAAGATGCTATCAGTCAAAGCTGAGGAAATTTTATATCCAGTATGATACTCTTAGATAATTATTTGCTGCAAAATTGCAGACAGATTCCCTTTGAAAAACTGAGACCATGAAAACAATTGTCTGAGAAACAGCATTTTGGTGAGATTAGAGCTGTTAAATCAAATATACATTATGTATAATGGGGATTTTATGGAAGATAATGGAATATACAAATTGGTCACTCAAAGCATAAATTTAATTAACTGCCCAGTAAAGAAGTTTCTCAACTGTTAAAGAAACTAAAATCACCTAGGTGCAGACAGATTATAGCTGCAAAAGGTGCATTTAGAAAAGATGAACACTTTGAGTGACTATATAATTTGGTATGAAAAAGCTTTACAATGATGCATGAAAAAGCATAAAGAGTTTTAATGCCCTGGACTAAATATATATATATATAAAACTTTGTTAATAAGTAGTATCTAACGGAGAGGTATTTATTTAGAACGCTGACTGTATGGTGGTACAGTAGAGACTTTAGCAGTAACAATACATCTTCTTTAATCATTTGCACAGAAAAGAGCAAAAGGAGATGTGCTAAAGTCATGTGTTTATTTTTTTTTAAAGATTATTTTTTATTTTTAGTGGGCTGAGTCTTTGTTGATGCACAGCTTTTCTCTATTTGCAGTGAATGGGGGCTAATTTCTAGCTGCAGTGCACAGGGTTCGCAGAGCAGCGGCTTCTCTTGTTGCACAACATAGGCTCTAGAACTCCTGGACTTCAATAGTTGTGGCTCCAGGACTCTAGAGCACAGACTCAGTAGCTGTGGCTTATAGATTTAGTTGCCCCAGGGCATGTGGAATCTTCCTAAAGCAGAATTCAAACATGTGTCCCCTGCATTGGCAGGTGGTTTCCTTACCACTGGACCACCAGGGAAGTCTAAGTCATGTGATTATTAATGGACAGGAAATTCATTTTCCTTCTTCTCCCCACTGTTAACTTTCACACTGGTGGAGGGAGAGAGCAGCTAGATTGAAGTCTGAATCTTCCCATGTGTCAGCTGAAGGGAACTTGGCAAGTCATTTAAGGTCCAGTCAGGAAGTAAGCTAGAGAAGACTCTTGAGAGGAGAGCGAGGAGGTCAAATCAGTCAATCCTAAGGAAAATCAACCTCAGATATTCATTGGAAGGATTGAAGCTGAAGCTGCAATACTTTGGCCACCTGATGCAAAGAGCCGACTCACTAGAAAAGACCCTGATGCTCCGAAAGGTTGAGGGCAAAGAGGAGATGAGGACAACAGAAGATGAGATGGTTGGATGGCATCACTTGCTCAATGGACATGAGTTTGAGCAATCTCTGGGAGATAGTGAAGGACAGGGAAGCCTGATGTGCTACAGTACATGCAGTTGCAAAGAGTCAGACACAACTGAATGACTGAACAACAACAACAGGAAGTAAAGCCATCTAGAATGACAGTGAATAAGAAATTGATCAGTGAGATTAGACCTTACAGTCAGGGAAGCTGATAAGGACTTGGCTGAGCTGGACAAGGACTTCCTGCTCTAGGAGCTGAGCTGCTGTGGGTCTGGCCCCACATCCACTAGTGACCAGCAGAGCCCATAGATGAATGTGAGCCACACTCTCACTGGATTCCAGAGGGTGGGGGTTCTGCCTTCAGTTTCACCTCCCATGTTTCACACTCATTTCCTACTGAGGACCACACAGGGCAGGGCAGGGGATGATGGAAAAGGCCATCTTAACTTAGCTGAGTTCCAGCAGTGCAAAACCACTATGGTATTTCATGTCTGAGCCTCCGTGTTACCTTGTCTATAATGGAGGGAAAAGAGCTCCCTGAGATCATGTGAGTGTGTCAATATGGAAATTGGCAAGTACGGTGGCTCCACTCACTGCCAGAGACAGGTATGTGTCTTTCTTCCTTGACCAAGGATACCTTAGCTGTGAGAAGCAGATGATAATAGGAGCAACAGCCACAGAGACCCTGAGAAGTGCCCCTCCTGCTCCTCTGAGAGGTAAATCCCCCCACCCTACACCTGGGTGCCAGAGAGACAGCCAAATGGAGCCATGTGGAAATGGGCGTTTGATTTTCCAGGCTGTGCATTCAAGGCAAATTCCCAAAGCAACAGCAGAGTAGCAGATGGATAGAGTCAGACTTTTGAGTCAGAAAGACTTGTAAAGAAACTCTGCTTCTTTAAAAAAATATATATTTTTTTGTTTTAGTGAAGTATAGTTTCCTATACTGTATATATTTATGTTGTATAGCAAAGTGATATGTGTGTGCACACAGGCATTTTCATATCCTTTCCTATTATGGTTTGTCACAGGATATTGAACACTGTCCCTGTACTTCACAGTAGGATTTTGTTGTCTATCCATTCTGTATATAATAATTTGCATCTGCTAGTCCCAAACTCCCAACCCATTCTTCCTCCACCTCCTACCTCCTTGACAAACAAAAATATCTTCTCTATATCCATGAGTCTGAAGAAACTTTTTCTTATTTAAAGAGAAACACCTTGGTTATCTGGTATATAGAAAACAATGTTAATAGATAATAATCACTGTCATTCAGAGGGCTTTTTTGAGGGATGATGAACTTCTTTGAGTAGCTAGCATAATGTCATGTACACACTGTGTTTTAACAGTCAACCTCTCTTTCCCTTCCATATTTCCATGGACCAGATAGATAAGATGCTGGGCTCTTAAACAGAAAGCACTCCCATTACTGCATTGCTCTTGTAGAATTTACTCTCACTGAGTTGAGCTCAAAATAACCTATTGCCACGTAAACTTTTAGAGGTAAAAGTGAATGTCTGCTGAAATTTAAAGGTTACAGAAAGCATAAAAGGAAATAAAATGGACTCCTCCAAAAGATGCAAATGAGTGAGTTAAAAAAATCAGAAAAGAGAAAAGGCTTTTGTAGGTCAAACAACTCACTTCTATGATTGTCAAGAAATGGTCTTAGTCTTTGTGATAATTCATTTATCTCCACATCAAGCTTTCATTTGTAGTGTTATAATTGGAATTAGAGTCCTTCATTCTTCTTTCAAAATGGGGAACCAGTAAATCATTTTACAGCAAACGCTCAGGTATTAGAGGTAAGCACTAGGAGCAGTAGAACAGATAAGACCTCATAGAATATTACAAAACCATTTTTGAACAGAAAACTAATTATTTTTAGCTAGTACTCATAAAGATTTAGACAAGAAAAGATGGTATATCTTCTAAATTAAGTACAAGAATTCAAATTTTATGCCATTCACTGAAGTGAGCCTGAAACACTAGCAAGTAAGGAAGTGAATTTAGGAGCAGATAAAGGCTATAGAAATTTTCTTTAAGAAACAAACTTTATATCCAAAGGAAGATAAATGAAAACCTATATATTAGTAGGTTTGGTATAATCAAATAATTATTTTTTTTCTCAGCCTTAGAGGATTGAAAATTATTTGTAGAACTTATTTCTGTAGAGCTGGTAAAGTTAGATCAGAGATAAATTAATTTTATTCTTTTTCTTAAATCGTTGTCTCTTAGTACTTTCCCCAAGAGTATGTAGCATGCCTTTTTATGTCAGGGGTCTGGTTTCTTTCTGGTGCCATAATTTGTTTTAAATCATAAACTAGGATCAGTTATTTATATTATGTATCATTTAAAAAAATTATTAGAGTACAGTTGATTTATAAAGTTGTATTACTTTCTGCTTTATAGCAAAGTGAATCATTATATACTTAACAGGGTGAAAGATGGGACAGATACATGGCAGGTTTGGACCTATATATGTATATATATATATACACACACACATACGCTGACTTCCCTGGTGGCTCAGATGGTAAAAGCATCTGTCTACAATGCAGCAGACCTGGGTTCAATCCCTAGGTTGGGAAGATCCCCTGGAGAAGGAAATGGCAATCCACTCCAGTGCTATTGCCTGGAAAATCCCATGGACAGAGGAGCCTGGTAGGCTACAGTCCATGGAGTCGCAAAGAGTCAGACACAACTGAGTGACTTCACTTCACTTATATATATACACACTGTTGCTGCTGCTGCTGCTAAGTCACTCAGTTGTGTACGACTCTGTACAACCCCATAGACAGCAGCCCACCAGGCTCCTCTGTCCCTGGGAGTCCTCAGTCAAGAACAGTGGAGTGGGTTGCCATTTCCTTCTCCAATTATACACTGTTATATATAAAATAGATAACTACTACAGTACAGCAGAGGGAACTCTATTCCATGCTCTGCAATGATCTATATGGAAAAAAAATCTAATAAAGAGTGGATATATGTATATGTATAGCTGATTCACTTTGTTGTGCAATGTGTTTTTAATTTAAAGTTTTAAATTTGTGCTTACTGTTATTAATAGTATGGGTTTCCCCAGTGGCTCAGTGGTAGAGAACCACTTGAAACACAGGAGTTATGGGTTTGATCCTTGGGTGGGAAAGATCCCCAGGAGAAGGAAATGGCAACCCATTCTGGCATTCTTGCCTGGAAAATTCTATGGACAGAGAAGCCTGGCAGGCTCTAGTCCATGGGATCACAGCGTCAAACATGATTGAAATTTATAGTATAGGCTTCATTTCATTATTGGATAGTTTTAGCTTCTGTTATGGTCAGATGTTTATTTATTCATTTGGTTTATGGCACATAAGTTTTCTGATTAAGTAGACAGGGTTATATAGTTAAGAGCTCAGTTTTTGGAAGACTGCCACTTTCAGATTGTGATGCGTGCACTTACTTATTCAAATTTTCTCAGCCTCAGTCTTCTCACCTATAAAATGGAGGCATACACATATATATGGAATTTAGAAAGATGGTAATGATGACCCTGTATGCAAGACAGCAAAAGAGACACAGATATGTAGAGTGGACTTTTGGACTCTGAGGGAGAGGGAGAGGGTGGGATGATTTGGGAGAATGGCATTGAAACATGTATACTATCATGTAAGAAACGAATCGCCAGTCTATGTTTGATTCAGGATGCAGGATGCTTGGGGCTGGTACACGAGGATGATCCGGAGGGATAATGTGGGGAGGGAGGGGGGGTTCATGTCTGGGAGCTTATGTACACCCATGGCGGATTCACGTCAATGTATGCCAAAACCAATACTGTACTGTAAAGTAAAATAAAGTTTAAAAAAAAAACTTTTAAAAAAGTGTTTATTAAAAAAAAATGGAGGCATAATACTTACCTTAGAGAATTATTGTGAAGATTAAGTGACATAAAGTACACAAGAATATGTAGCATTATGCTTGGTGTACATTGAATTATGGTTATTGTTATTTGCATATTTCATGAAATTTGAACAACATGGATATTGTCTATCATATTGATTTGTGAAATCAGTTCTATTTAAAGTTCCTTTTTCCAGGAGCCTGTGTTCATCTGCATATACTTTTTTGAGTGGAATAATAGGGAACTCTTCTTTGTATTTCCTTTTAAAATTTCTCCCTATTGTACTTAGTCCAGTTATAAGTGGTCCTTGAACACCTCTTGCCCCTTGTAGACATTCAAAACCATTTTTCGTAGGTATACATGTCCCCTTCCTCTGGCTGATTCATGCTGATGTTTGCCAGACATCAACACAATTGTATAAAGCAATCATCCTTCAATTAAAAATAAATGTAAGAAAAAGCTATTTTCCAAATGTTTGATGGTAACTAGTATTCTAGTCACCTTTATGTTCATCTTGTATCTTGGTGTTGTGTATTTAATTGACCAATCATGTCTGAATCTTTGTGACCCCATGGACTGCAGCCTGCCAGGCTCCTCTGTCCATGGGATTCTCCAGGCAAGAATACTGGAGTGTGTTGCCATTTCCTCCTCCAGGGGATCTTCCTGACCTGGAGACTGAACCTGTGTTTCCTGCACTGCAGGCAGACTCTTCACCCGCTGAGCCATCAGGGAGGCCCTGTGTATTTGGTGCAGCACAGTAGCTAGCGCCCATAATCCAAAAGGCAAGAAAATTCACAAACCATTTTCTTCTCCTGCATCACAGCCCATGTTGACCATACTATTTCTTCTGAGTATACAGGAAGAATCTTGAATAAAGAATAGTACTTGACACAGTGAAACCTGGAAAGATGGAAATTGTGACATGTTATTTAAATAAGTGTATTCAAATGGTATGAGTAAGATGTCAGTTGCTCTCTAATATTTCAAGTATTTACAAACACACCCACAAAATATGAGGAAGCAACTAACCTAGAAATACCCAAAAAAACAGTTGAAACAAAACCAAGTGACAACGAGTCACCATGAAATACCAAAGAGGACAAACTATCATTAGCAGTGATGCTCTAGGAGAAGGCAATGGCACCCACTCCAGTACTCTTGCTTGGAAAATCCTATGGAAGGAGGAGCCTGGTAGACTGCAGTCCATGGAGTCACTAAGAGTCGGACACAACTGAAAGACTTCACTTTCACCTTTCACTTTCATGCACTGGAGAAGGAAATGGCAACCCACGTCAGTGTTCTTGCCTGGAGAATCCCAGGAACAGGGAAGACTGGTAGGCTGCTGTCTCTGGGGTCACAGAGTTGGACAAGACTGAAGTGACTTAACAGCAGCAGTGATGCTCTGTGCCTTCAGCAAGTAGACAGGACACAAAAAGCAGGGGAGGGGGGAAGCAGGAGAACCCTCACAGGCTAAGAATTCCCAGCTTGCCAAAATTCACTAAGGAGAAAGGCCAGTGAGACAGACAGAGAAAAGCAGCTGAGATTAAAAGGAACATTTTCAGCACAAACTTACAGAAGAAAGCATAGAGTTTTCTATAATGTTTGATTGAAGTGAAGTGGTTTGGATCCTATGAATTCTTAAAATTAACTTCTTAAAACCCTAATTAGGACTAAAATGGAATTCATAAGCCACCAGAATATAAAACCATCATAAAGCAACTAGCTCTATATGAAGAAATGGATGATTCCAGGTTTGGCATAGAAGATATAAAATGTGAATTTAGAACTCTTTATAGTAACACAAAGCTAGGAAAATATATATTCTAAACCACTAGAATTATGACAAAAGTGACTGAAAGCAAACTCAACCACTCACTGGCCAAACATAAAATAATTTGAGCAAAAAATAGTCATAGTTTCAAAGTATTACACCATATAAAATTTATTGAAATTCATGAGTTCAAAAGAAAACACCACCACACTGCTAATAGATTCATAACTTAAAAAACATTTCCTACCTTTAGAGAATGTTGATAAATTTATAGTCATTAAATAGAATATGGAAAATAATGGGAAAGAATCAAAACTGTCTTTCCTATAAATAGTTCATCATCATGCCTCTATCAAAATCTTGATGAGAGGTATTTTCTTCTTAAAATGATTGATAGAAAGTATTAGAAAAGTTACTTATTTACAACCCCCAGTGAAATGATAAACCTGAGCTCATATAATCATTGACTGGCCACATCATAAAAAACAAAGAAAAGATGAGAGACTATGACTTTGTTTCCTATGACTGTGAATCTTTAAAAAAAAATAAACTTTGAAGAAATGAGAGAGGGAGGGAGAGTGGGAAAAAAGAAAGAAGGTAAGAAAGAACAGGCAAGAAGAAGAGACAATGACTTTTTTTCTTCTGACGTACACACCTATTATGTATAAATTCTCCTCAGTAAAAAACTAAACAAGAAATAGATCAAAATTTAAAATCTAACAGCTTGTTGTTGCTCAGTTGCTAAATTGTGTCCGACTCTTTGTAACCTCATGGACTGCAGCCCTCCAGGCTTCCTTGTCCTTCACTGTCTGCTAGAATGTGCTCAAACTCACATCCATTTAGTTGGTGATGCTATCCAACTATCTCATCCTCTG
>SJYW01017661.1:0-46807 GCA_006410735.1 Raphicerus campestris | reverse complement strand
AAAAGAGACACAGAGGTATAGAACGGACTTTTGGCCTCTGAGGGAGAGGGAGAGGGTGGGATGATTTGGGAGAATGGCACTGAAACATGTATACTATCATATAAGAAATGAAGTGCCAGTCTATGTTCAATACAGGATACAGGATGTGTGGGGCTGGTGTACGGGATGATCCGGGGAGATGGTGTGGGGTTGGAGGTGGGAAGGGGCTTCGGCATTGGGAGATCGTGTACACCTGTGGCTGATTCATGTCAATG
The DNA here is from genome assembly GCA_006410735.1 of Raphicerus campestris. Taxonomy (NCBI): domain Eukaryota; kingdom Metazoa; phylum Chordata; class Mammalia; order Artiodactyla; family Bovidae; genus Raphicerus; species Raphicerus campestris. The sequence goes on along the minus strand of SJYW01017661.1, from coordinate 46,553 downwards.
TATGACAAAACCAATACAGTATTGTAAAGTAGAATAAAGTATTTAAAAAATAAAAATAATAAAAAATTAAAAAAATAAAGTTACTATAAAAATGTTGCCATACAAAAATATCCTAGAAACTTTAGAAAATAAGATTACAAGATGACACTTTCCCTATCAGATATTAAAACATTTAATAAAGCCTCATGAATAAAACAGAACAGCAGTTAATGCAACAATAGACACATCTATGACACAAGAGAAGATTCACACATTCCCATTGACAGAGGAGCCGGGTGGGCTCCATGAGATCACAAAGAGTTCAACAAAACTGAGAGACTAACCACACATGCCACACATGCATACACTGTAAAAACCTATATTTTCTTAAATATCAAAGACAAATTTAATAGTATTTATTTTTAAGAAGAAATATTCTTATAGTATCTTACTAACAATTGTGGTTTGTGAATTGTAAGTCCTCTTACCAACTTGAATGCAGTAGAATAGTATCAGGGCAAAGATATATTGTGATTTGCTTTTATCTGAGATGTAGTTTCCAGTAATTCTGAGAAAGATAAACAGAGAAGGTGGGCAATGATCTGAGCCTGGCAAATGAAGTACCTGAGTTCAGTTCAGTGCAGTTCAGTCGCTCAGTTGTGTCTGACTCTTTGCAACCCCATAAATCACAGCACACCAAGCATCCCTGTCCACAGCATGCCAACTCCCGGAGTTTACTTAAACTCATGTCCATCGAGTCAGTGATGCCATCGAGGCATCTCATCCTCTGTCACCCCCTTCTCCTCCTGCCCCCAATCCCTCCCAGCATCAGGGTCTTTTCCAGTGAGTCAACTTTTTGCATGAGGTGGCCAAATTAGAGTAGTGAAGATCAACTCCAGAGTTTCTTTCACTTCAAGCTTTTTTTCAGTTTTAAAAGTTGATTATTGACCATGCTTTGTGACCCAGTAGGCAGAAATTTCAAGAAAAAACTGGATACAGCTGCTGTGTCAGCTAGGATGAATTGCTGTTTTATCAGAGAATCTTTTTCTGAATCCATCTTTCTTATTTTGGTTAGTTGATTTTTAACATGTATTTAAGGAACTCACAAAATCCCCCCATCGGTATTTATGCTATATAAGTATTATTTTCTGAGGCATCACATTTATTTTATTTAAAAGCAATTAGGATGTCCACTAATATCTCATGTAATTTTCACCTATATATTATCTAAGTTAATTTCAGCCCTGTAGCATATGTAATATCCCTTTGACCATTAGACTTCTGCTGTAATTCATGGGATCGCAAAGAGTCGGACATGACTGACAGACTGAACTGAACTGAACTAATCAAATTGTAGGGTGCATGAATTGATAAATCCTAAGTGATAACTTGAAAAGAGTCATCACCTGGATTATGCATCAGACTTTGATTTCTCTGAGACCTTTTGAAAAATAGAATCTGCAGAAGTAACTCACTTGATAGATTTTATAATGTCGCCTCATATAACTTTTCTTTCATTCTCTGACGGAAGGGTTAATAAACACTGGAGATGTGAAGAAAAAAATAATGTCCAGAGCAATTAGAAATCTTATTTCTTGATAGTTGATGTTTCACTTTCTATCACTAGGCAAAGATCCATTTTAGAACTTTATAGTTCAAAATTAATGGTTGAAATAAAAACTGATCTTAGGTCATTTTATCTGGATGAGTCAAAATAGCTGCTCTTCTAATTTTATTGATTAATTGATTATTAAATTGACTGTTTGCTAAAATGGAAGTGAATTACTCTTGTGTTTGAAAAATTAATCCCCTACAGGTGGTTATTTTCTTTTCAGTGTAGATTAGTCAACATAAATGCAATATCACCCAGAGATACATGACTACCTATTCCCTTTTATGATGCAAGTCATTTTAAATTTTGAGAGAACACTCAACCTGACTGAAGTAGTGTTGGGAAGAGGTAGGTGTGGGACCAAATTCGAGCTGGTCTTTGAAAGATACCTCCATGGTTCCCATTGAAAATAGTCAGTTTGGGATTAATTTGGGTTAGTGCTAATTTACTTAGAAGTTTCCACTTTTTGCGAAGGGTCTCTTCTTGCTGCCTTCCCATGGTGCTGTCTGTCTTCTGAAACAAGCAGTCTCAGTGGTGGGAGTTTTGGTGGCTCTGGTCTCGCCTGTGTGAACTGTAATCTCTTGTGTGCCTGGCTGTTCTGATCTGCCTGTTGAGCATCCTACCATGGTGCACAGTGGTAAGTCTCTGGTTCAGGGTTCTGTCGGTCTGGTAACTGTGATTCTTGGCTTTCTCTGGAGCTGAGGAACGCACCTGAACTTAGGTCTCCAGAGTCTCCGTTGTGCCCCGGGCCTTTCCTTCCCATCTGCCGCTAAGCATTTCTGGGACGCTGAGGGCATTCTGGCCTGTTGTCTAGCCACCATTGTGTAGGATGCTGGATTTGAGGGAGCTCCCCTAGAGATTCGCCAGTGCTGGCTACTCTGTCATGGATGGGGCTATGTTGGCTATGATACCACATGAGATAGCTGGGTCACTGACTATAAGAACTTCCCATAGGCTATGATGGGGAAGTGAAACACCAGCTCTGGTGTTCTGAGAAGTCCTGCAAATTATTGTGCATTTTCTATGAGAGATTCTGTTGCCTCTCCCTTCCACAGGCTAGGCTGTGACACAAGGGAGCAGCAGCCCTGGGTTCACTGGGGGAAACTAGGTGGTGACTCTATACGTCCTTCCTTAGCTACTTCTCTCTGGAGGGTCCTTAGCTGCTACCTCTCTGGTCTGCCAGGAGGGTTTTCCGGGTACAGGGACTTTTCTGTTAAGGCTGTCACTTTAACACTTCTCCTGTCTGAGGGGCTAACCTGCACAGGTTACCCTTAATAGAAGAAAAGGAAATGCTCAATGAACCAGCAGTCAAAATAGAAAAGTGACAGATCATGAATTATTGTTAAAACCTTATTTCTTTTTCTAGTTATACTATTGCTGCTACAGAGTCCACCTGTTTCTTTACTTCATTTTGGCCCTGATAAAACTCTTCCTTCAGGTATAAACAACTTGAAAAATCAAGAAGATTCTAGACTCTGGAATCAGAACTGGATGTCAGCACCAAGCCTGTCTATTTTAGCACTGTGACCCTCAAAAAGCCATTTGAATGATGTCAGTCTGTTACTTCAATGAAAAAATTAATATTTTACTTGATAATTCTGACCTCACAAGCATATTATGAGAATAAAGTAAAGTAATGTAATGGTGCCAGTTTTAGCAGTCTGCTGTTTAAACTCTGAGCACTGTGAATCATTGTCATATTGCTGTCATTAGCATCTAGTGAATTGTATCTGTGCTAGTAATAGTAGCAGAAAAAGAAGGGGAAAGAGGAGAAAGAGTGGAAAGGGAAAGAAAAAGAAGAGGCAAAGAGAAGAAGGACAAATGGAAAAGAAATTTCAATATGACAAAATGCATGTTTAAGCTGCTTCTATCAAATCAAGTATCAATTTATCAGAGGAAGTGATACAACTTCTGTTTTACCTCCCAAGTGTTGCTTATTCTAGATGTATGTATTTAATTGATTGGCCATTATTTTCTTTTATTTTTCACTTCACATCTTTCAAGTTTACTTCAAAACTTTTTCAAAATGAATAAGATAAAAATGATCATAGAATTTTGGATTTCATTTATTATTCTTTTTAAAGTCAAGTCAACACATGTATATATCTTTTATCTATGGCTTATGAAAATCATCATCTTCAAAGAGGACCTGCAGATCACAGGATGCCGGTGTCATGTGTTTGTGCCACTCTGCCATCAGAAAGTTTACATCCATTGACCTAGAGACTGTCATACAGAGTAAAGTTAACCAGATAGAGAAAAACAAATATTATATATGAATTCATGTATGTGGGATCTAGAAAAAAGGTATAGATGATCTCATATGCAAAGCAGAAATAAAGACACACACATAGCAAGCAAACGTTGGACAACAAGGGGGGAAAAGTCTGGGAGTGGGAAGAATTGGGAGATTGGGATTGAGACATATACATATTGATACTATGGATAAAATTGACAGCTAATGAGAACATACTGTATAGCCCAGCAAACTCTCCTCAGTGTTCTGTGGTGACCTAAATGGGAAGAAAATCATAAAAAGAGGGTATATATGTGTGTATATATATATATATGTATATTTATATATATATAGCTGATTCACTTTGTTTTACAATAGAAACTAATACAACATTGTAAAGCAACTATACTCTGGTAAAAAGTAATAAAGAGAAAGTTTGCATGCATTGGAATTGAGCAGAGTCTGTTAACCCAAACCATTGCAATAAAGATTTAATGATGATACAGAAATAATTATCATAGGCCCTGTGTTGCCTGAAAATATGCGCAGTATGGCGACCTAGACCCTAAATAGTCATTATGCACGTTTAGTGAAAGTGAAGTATCTCAGTCGTGTCCGACTCTTTGCGACCCCGTGGATGTAGCCTACCAGGCTTCTACGTCCATGGGATTCTCCAGGCAAGAATACTGGAGTGGGTTACCATTTCCTTCTCCAGGGGATCTTCCCAACCCAGGGATCGAACCCAGGTCTCCTGCATTGAAGGCAGGTGCTTTAACCTCTTATTATTAGTCTGAATCAGACCCCTGTTGATTTTGACCAAAAGTGGTTTTCATTTGACAGCTGTTCAATGTCTTTGTGAAATAATTTGTTTAGCTCATTTTTGGACAAAAAATTTCCCACATTGTAATGAGATATGTATGCTAATATTATCCCCTTCTGAAAGTCTAAGTATTTATTATTGTGATGACTGAAGTGTGACAATTACAGATATATTTTATGTAGATCATCATTGTGTGTCCATGCATTGGCAATAGTTTCATAACTGGAGATTAGCATGAATGATGTTTTGCCTATAAAATAGATAGAAGTAGTTAGTGTATCATTCAACCTCTAAAATGCATTTTTGTAGGTGAGACCACAGTACTTGTATACGATATTTAGTCAAGTGTCTCTTCTCACTAACTCCCATTTCCTTCTAACTCTTTAGTTTTGTTCTTTTTGACCATGTTGTTCAATCACTAAGTCATATCCAACTCTTTTGCAACCCCATCGACTGTAGTCCACCAGGTTCCTCTGACCATGGAATTTTCCAGGCAAGAATAATAGAGTGGGTTGCTGTTTCCTTCTCCAGAGGATCTTTTCCACCCAGGGACTGAACTTGAGTCTCCTGCATTACAGGCAGATTCTTTACTGATTAAGCCACCAGGGAAGCCCCTTTTTGACTTAGGTATAAAAATAAATAATTTTATTAAAATTTAGTTTAGGTTTCCTTATTGTTCCTGCTGGAGAGCTTCTGTTGATTTCTGTGCATGTGGGCTCCATGGTTGGCAATATCCCTGGTGATTTGAGCATAAGACATGGTTGGAGAGTAAGCAGAGGGGAAGCTCTGTAATTGGTGTTTCATCTCTAACTCAATCCCTGTGCTGCCATCAGCAAGATCTTACTAAAATACCAACATAGCTTTGTCACTTATCTGCTTGAAACCCTAAAGGCTCTTGTTGCCTTTGGGAGGGTTTCCCAGGTGGATCAGTGGTAAAGAATCCACCTACCAATGCAGGAGATGCAGGAGACAAAGGTTCCATCCTTGTGTCAAGAAGATCCCCTGGAGAAGGAAATGGCAATGCACTCCAATATTCTTGCCTGGAAAATTCCATGGACAGAGGAGCCTGGCAGGCTACAGTTGATGGTGTCGCAGAAAAAGTCAGATAGGACTGAGCATGCATACTCCTACCTATTGTCTTGGAATAAAAGCCAAATCACTGAGCTTATCTTAAAATATTATTTTCCTGTTCACTCCTGTTTTTTAGACTCTTGTTTTGCCAACTTTTTGCCTGTAATGTGAGAGACCCAGGTTCAATCCCTGGGCCAGGAAGATATCTTAGAGAAGGGAATAGCTACCTACTCCAATATTCTTGTTTGGGAAATCCCATAGGCAGAGGAGCCTGACAGTCCATGGAGTCCCAAAGCATTGTACACAACTGGGCAACTAGCACTTTCACTTTTATTTTGCCAACTCTGTCCCCCACATCTCATTTGTATTAGACTTTCCAGTTCCTCAGATGCATCTGCCACTTCTCACCTTCAAGCCTTGGTGCATATTCTTCTCTTTAATATAAACACTTTCTCTGTGTTTGCAAGTGCCTCATTCTGACTCATCCCTTAGGTTTCAGCTGAAACTTTCTTTAGTCTCCCTGCAGTTTCTACTCACAGTACATTTCATTAACTCTGTCTTATTATGCATTCTTTTTTTGGTAATTACTTGGTTATTGTCTTTGATAAATTTTAGGCTCTGTGAGAGCAAAGGCCTTGTCTATCAATTTTACTGTTATCCTTACCTTTTTATTTTAATACCTAGAAGACATAAGATGATCAAAAGTTTGTTCTCAGTGAATTCACAGATGGATAGATGGATGATTTTCATCACCATCCCCTGACCTCATTTGCAACTGAATTGATCTAATATTGATATCTTTTTAAAATTTTGAATCTGTTTAATATTAATCCATTATTTCTTTCACATTAATTGCTGAGCTCTGAATATTTTGTGAGAAACTGTAATAGGTAATGTAAATTAATTAATAAATTAATAAACAAAATCTCATGTAGTTCACAGTCTACTTAACAAGCAATAGAATATTCAAGTGAGATTTTAAATCAGTTTAAAACATAACAACTGTATACTTGAGTTGGATGCCTTTTAATCATGTGGATACAATGAGGTATTATTCTCTGCTTTTTTAAACATTTCCATCTTTAAATTGTCATAATTTTCTCTATAAATTTGCCCATATGGCTTATTTTCTAAGGAAAGTCTGTCAAAACAAAATGAAGCAAATTCATCTCTGGTTCTTAGTGGCAAATTCTTGAAGAAGATTGGTGGTTGTTTCACCGGAAGTAATAAGGAAAAAATGTCCTTAGGCTGGTACTCCATAGAAGAAGCTGTGTAGGTGTGGCCTTGTTAAATCATGGCTTGATTCCTTCCTCAAGAAAGTCAGCCTGCAAACATTGAGCTGATCGTGAAAATCAGACTTTCCTTTTTAATTGCTTCCAATGTCTAAGTTTCTTTTGTCTCCTTCAGGAGATGCAGAGTAAACTCTTCAGGCCGCCTTATGGCTGGAAATTGCTGCATTGTTCGCTGCAACTTTAGCTTTCTTTGATCCGTATTTTAAGCATTATTTTAATATCTGTGAACATTAATTTACTGCTTTAAATTTGTATTGTTTTATGTCTTAGTTTTATATTATTAAGAAAAGCAGGAAGGGTTGACACAAAGAAATAGTTCATTACAAAGCAGTTGAACAAAAAAGAAAAGCCAATGAATGGTCCCTTTTCCAATGTCTGTTGTTGTTTCTTTGTGTTGATAACTCATGTCCGGCTCTTTGTGACCCCATGAACTGTAGCCCGCCAGGCTCCTCTGTCCATGGGATTGTCCAGGCAAGGATACTGGAGGGGGTTGCCATTTCCTTTTCCTGCGATCAACCATGTCTCTTATATAGGCAGGCAGATTCTTTACCACTGTGCCCCCAGGGAAGCATTTCCTTTGTTTGCCCATTGGGGTTTTCTTTGCAGCCTCAAATAGATCATCCAAACAAGTGTCTGTCTTGGTCACCACATTAAAAGAAGAATAACTAAAAAGGAACACAACAATATGTACTTATCTTCCTCAGTGACCTCCAGCGATCCTTAGTGAGGACATGCAGTTGATGTGTACAGTTTCCTTAATACATAACTTTAATCAAGGTAACTGTATACAATTCTGACTCCATTGTAATTTGTGGTATTTTCAATGAATCATTTCTATTGACCTTAAAAAATCATTTGCTAAAATAACTCTAGATATTATTATAGATAAGGATCTCCAGGCACTAACTGACCTTTGACCTTAAGAAATTAGCATCAACAAAAGAATTTATTTACAGAACAGAAATAGACTTTTATGATTACCAAAGTGGGGAAGGAGGTGGGAGGGATACATTAAGAATGTGGGATTAACTGATACATAACCACTACATATAAAATAGACAAAAAAGAAGGACCTACTGTAAAGCACAAGGAACTATATTCAATATCTTGTTGTTCAGTCACTGTCATGTCCGAATCTTTGTAACCCAATGGACTGTAGCACGACAGGATCCTTTGTCCTTCACTATCTTCTAGAGCTGGCTCAGACTCACGTCCATTGAGTCGGTGACGCCACCAATCATCTCATCTCTGTTGCCCTCTTCTCATCCTGCCTTCAATCTTTTCCAACTTCAGGGTCTTTTCCAGGGAGTCAGCTCTTCACATCAGGTGGCAAAAGGATTGGAGCTTCAGCTTCAGTGTCAGTCCTTACAATGAATATTCAGGGTTGATTTCCTTTATGATTGACTGGTTTGATCTCCTTGCTGTCCAGGGGACTCTCAAGAGTCTCCTCCAGCACCATAGTTTGAAAGCATCAGTTCTTCAGTGCTCAGCCTTCTTTATAGTCTAACTCTTACATACATACATACATGACTACTAGAGAAACCATAGCTTGGACTATAGGGACCTTTGCCAGCAAAGTGATTTCTCTGCCTTTTAATACACAGTCTAGGTTTGTCATAGCTTTTCTTCCAAGGAGTAAGAGTCTTTTAATGTTATGGATGCAGTCACTATCTGCAATGATTTTCGAGCCCAAGAAAAGAAAATCTGGCACTGTTTCCATCTTTTCCCCCATATATTTGCCATGAAGTGATGGGACGAGGTGCATGATCTTAGTTTTTTGAATGTTGAGTTTTAAGCCAGCTTTTTCAACTCTTCTTTCACCCTCATCCAGAGGCTCTTTAGTTTCTCTTCACTTTCTGCCATTAGGGTGGTGCCATCTACATATCTGAGCTTGTATTTTGTAATAACCTATAATGGAAGAGAATTGAAAAAGTACATATATAAATATGTATATATATATATAAATAAAGTAATAAAGTATTTATATAACTGAACCACTTTGTTATATACCTGAAGATAACATAGTGCTGTAAATCAACTACACTGCAGTTAAAAAATAAATAAGTTAGCCTCATCAGAGGTAGACAGATCAAGTAGACAATTTATCTTCCAGACAAAGTATTGCAATGAGAACTAATCATGCAGCAGGCTGTGTTTAAAGCTTAGGAAGTCTTTTTTTCCACCCCCATTGTCTTCACTGCATTATATTGAATTGTATAACTTTCTTGTTTGTAAGGATCTATGTCCTTCACATTATTGAATTCTTGGTTTCTTTTAGTGAAAATGTCTGGAAGTAGGATATATACATATATATACATATATACATACATATACATATACATATGTATATATGTATACATATATACATACGTATATATGTATATACATACATATGTATGTACGTGTGTATATATGTACATATACGTATATGTATATACGTATATGTATACATACGTATATACATATATATATCCTGAATTAAGTCAGGGAAAGCATCTTATAGAGAACAGCATGATCTAGGCCTGTTACTTTTTTATTATCTATGTAAATTTTCAGAGGAAGATGTAGGTAATTTTGAGATTCAGGTCTCAATTTTTCTCTTTCTCTCTTTCACATACACACACAGACATAAGACACACACAAATATATGCTAAATTGCAATACTATTAAATGGTATGCCAAATCTATAGTACAAATAGTACAAATAGTCTAGTTTTGGTTTGTTAAAATTAGACATTTCTTATTCAGGCAAATGAGGAAGGTAATTTATGAGTTGGCCTCTAAATACAATATTAGATTCATTTCTCAACTTTCAGACTCATACAGAATCCAGTATTTATATTATTTAAACACAAGATCATTTTGGACAAAGGAAATTTTTGTTGTTGTTGTTGTTTTATGCTTCCTCTGAACCCCAGAGTTTAGCTTAACATTTTAGCGTCTGAGACTCTTCTATTCTGGGCCCTAGCTAGCATAGAATCTGGGACAGAGTAGAAATGAATTCATAAACAGAGAAAAGTGAACTAATATGTATTTGTTCTCTTAATTATAAATGAGTGATTTTTATTTGGCATATACCCAATTTTTTAATAGCCTCAATTTCTTGGTATAGTAGTTTGAAATTCAAAGATAAGTATGCTTAGGTTAATTATCTGAGGGAAAACAACTGCCCAAAGGAAGTCCTTATCATCATATTATTTTATATATCAAAATTTGAATATGCTAAAGCAAGCAATGTTAAATTTTACCTAATTAATTTAAAATACTCTATGATAGCTACTCAACTTATGTCTTTTTGATAGTCTCTATCCTGCAGTTCATGGGGTCGCAAAGAGTCGGACATGACTGAGTGACTAAACTGAACTGATCCTTTATTTTTCATTAGTATAACAGTTAAAATGAAGCCTCAAACACTATTTTTTATTTGAAATATATCAATTTTAATGTACAGTATTATTTTAGTTTCATGATTATGTTTACAGTGTACTGCATAATAATTTGGCATTTGCATACATTATGAAATGATCACCACAATTAGTCTGGGCTTCCTGGTGGCTCAGAAGATAAAGAATCTGCCCGCAATGTAGGAGACTCAGGTTCAATCCCTGGGTTGGGAAGGCTCCCTGGACAAAAAAAAATGGCAACCCATTCCAGTATTCTTGCCTGGGAAATTCCATTAACAGAGGAGCCAGTTGGGCTACAGTCCATGGGGTCAATATGTCTAGTAACTATTTGTCTCCATGCAAAGTTATGACAATATTGCTGACCACTCAGTAACTTGAGTGAAGCTAAAATAGACCTATTTATCAAACTGACCAAAAGCCCATACCATATGATGAAGAGATAAATATTTGAACTAGTTAGGCCGTTAGAATTACTAAACATGAATTGCCCAAGTTCTTCCCATATCTCCAAGCTATATTATTCAGTTTAACTAGGTACCATTCTCAATTTTTACTGTTGTTTAGTTGCTCAATTGTAACCAACTCTTGTGTGACCCCACGAACTTTAGCCTGCCAGGCTCCTCTGTCCATGGGATTCTCCTGGCAAGAATACTGGAAGGCATTGCCATTTCCTCCTCCAGGGAATCTTCTTGACCGAGGCACCAAACCTGCATCAGATTCTTTATCACTGAGCCACCTGGGAAGCCCATTCTCAATAGTTTCATTGTATTCTGGAGCCTCCTCCTCAAAACTGACCATTTATAAGTACATTTTGCTCCATTTTCTTCTTTTATAAGACTTTGTTTTTCTCCTTTTCTGCCTGTACTATCTCTTCTATGGGGATTTTGAGGAAACCTGTTAAGGCCATATCTTTATTTTACCTCAATTCAGTGCTATAATCTATTTATCAACTATTTTCAGCAACATGCCAAGTTCAGGCAGTTGAAAGTCCTCAGATTAGTCTTTTTAATCTAATGAACTTTATTTAGAGTTGAGTAGTCATTAAATACATTATGATACGAATTCACTGATAACTCATTCTCTGTATACATTTTGTGTGAATTGCCCAAGAAAAGAGAATGTGTATTTTATGTCTAGGTCAACATCATCTAGGGCTTCCCAGGTGGTGCTACTGGTAAACAACCCATGTGCAATACAGCAGACCCAGGTTCAATCCCTGGATCAGGAAGATCCCCTGGAGGACGAATGACAACTCACTCTGGTATTTTTTGCTGGAGAATTCTATGGGCAGAAAGCCTGGGTCGCAAAAGAGTCAGGCATGACTGAGCCCACAGCACACACATCGTCATCTAGAATGGTATTCATAAAAACAACTAACACATTCAGCACTTATTATCTATGAAGCTCTTTACACATTTCTCCTCACAACTCTGTAAAGTGTGTACCGTTATTGTCCACCCTGCACAAATGGGGAAATTGAATGAGGATTTGATAAATGTCTGTTTCCATCATTCTCTAATCTTATGTCATTAAGGAAAGTGGACCTATATACATCAGTACAATAAAAATGCTTTTATGACTGAATTTGAAGTAATTAGATGTTTTCTCAGTAGTCTATAACTGCTGTTATTTGACATTTAATATTTATTATATTCACTCCCTAAGATTCATCTTTAAAAAGAAAATACCCATTGGCTTAGATAATTATTGGCCATCATTGACTAATGGGACTAAGTGATGGCAGGTGAAATTATAATATCATGCACCAGAAATAAAATAAAATAGATTGGATAGAAGGTAAAAAGGCATGATGTTCAGGAACATATCTGCTTATGATGTAGAAAGATAACTAAATTTGCTACTTATATAAAGGTCTTCCTTTTTTTAAAGAGAAACATGAAGACATCCATCGGTTTCCCAGGACTTGTTTGTTTGTTTGTTTGTTTTTTAAAGAAGATGTTGACTCAGTTTGAATCAGTTGGAAATTTCTAGTTGGATGACCGGTGTTCTCAGAAACACTTCCATCTCTTGCTGGAAGTGTTATGGTAATTATTTATTCCACTGTGATCCCAGCTGGGGAGGGAACTGACAGCCTCCACAGAGGCTTTGCCAGATGTCTCAGACATTTAGCCATTCATTTCAAACACCTGCATTTTTAAGGCATGCACCTGCACCCTCATCATCAACATGGAAGTTTACTCCTCCCTGATCAATAGTAAGTAGAGTTGATGGGATTGCCAGGTGGAGCTATGGTAAAGAATCTGCCTGCCAATGCAACAGACTCAGGAGATTCAGGGCAAACTTGATCCCTGGGTCAGGAAGATCCCCTGGAGAAGGAATTGGCAACCCACTCCAGTATTGTTGCCTGGAGAAATTCCATAAACAGAGGAGCCTGGTGGGCTACAGTCCAGGGGTCACAGATAGTGAGGCACAACTGAAATAACAGCACACACACAGATTGTATATGTAATATCCATCACTAAAATAACCTGTGTGTATTTATACACTCAGGTGTTTGTGTCTATAATATGTATGTATTTATATATGCATCAGTATTTCTGTGCTTATATCACTTCTCCACATGATACAAAGAGTCAACTCATTGGAAAAGACCCTGATGCTGGGAAAGATTGACAGCAGGAAGAGAAGGGGGCAACAGAGGATGAGATGGCTGGATGGCATCATTGACTCAGTGGACAGGAGTTTGAGCAAACTCCTGGAGATAGTGAGGAACAGGGAAGCCTAGTGTGCTGCAGACTATGGGGTTGCAGAGTTAGACATGACTGAACAACTGAACAACAAAAAATCCTTTCTCCATATTAAGAAATATGTCACCTCAGCATTTACTTGTTTACACAGTAAATTTCTTTGCTCAATATCTCAGCCATGCCGGAATGACAGCTCTCCATCAGTTCTAGACGCCCCCCTCCATCCCTCACACTGACTTTGTGCCAGTGCTTCACAGACTCCCCTGCACCCCTAAACCCCACCAAATTTCCAAAGTTCACTGATCACCAGGAACAATGCTGATATCCTTGTACCAGGAAGAAAGGCCAAGAATATTTTTTAAAATACTAAGAAGCAGTAAGTGATGAGATGCACTCACATTCTGTATGTATTTTTAAGAGAGTTGACAGAATTTTTGGATAAATTAAATGCATGTTGAAAGAGAATAGTCAAGGATGACTCAGACTGTTGGCCTAAGTGGATTATTACATTTCCATGATTGATATAAGGAATATTGTGGGAGACATATATTGGAGTAGATTGGAAACTGAAAACTCCTCTTGGAGCATGTTGAGATTAAGATGTCTGTTAAGTATTCAAATGAAATAACAGAGCTGGCAGCTGAGTAAGTGAGCATAGACTTGACAGAGAAGGCCAGGGAAGAAGACGTAAATTGAGATGCAACAGAATACCAATGATATTTATCACCATGGACTAGACAATTATCCAAGGGAATAGCTGAATGCAGACAGAGAACAGAAATAAACACTGCCAGATGCTAGTGAGCAGTGAAGAGAGGACTGAGAATTACATTTTAGATTAGACCTCTAATCTGCTTTTGTTATGGTTAGGGTGAGAGCTTGGTTAAGTGATAAAGGGAAAATGAACATGGGAAATTTAAGACAAAGTGAAACAAGCCTTATAAGGTATTATACTGAAGAAGGGCAGAGGAGTCTAAGCTGCAAATAATACAGTTGTCTGTTTTTAAGAATGAATACTTCATAGCATATTGGTATACTGATGAGACAATATTCATCAAAGGAAAATTGAAACTGAAGAAAGATTAGGTGGGATTAAGCCCTTTTCTAGAAAGGTGATCATGACCCATGGAGTTTTTCATTATAATGGAAAATAGGAAGTGCATCTTTTCTAAAAAATGTGCATGTGTGTGTGCTCAGTCACTCAGTCATGTCCTCTGCTCATTCACGACTCCATGAGTGTAGTCCACCAGGCTCGTCTATCAGTGGAATTTCCCAGACAAGAATGCCGGAGTGGATTGTCATTTCTTCTTCCAGGGTATCTTCCTTATCCAAGGATCAAACCCATATCTCTTGAGTCTGATGTATTGGCAGATAGATTCTTGACTACCATGCCACCTGGGAAGCCCTTCTAAAGAGGTTTGTGCATCTAAATGTGAGTGAGTTGTTAGATTTAGAAATAGGATGAAAATTCATTGTGTTTTTTTTTTTTTTTTCAGTTTTCTAAGAGGCAAAGATCAGCTGAGAGTCAGGAAGGAGAAATGTGTTGAATATTAATAAGAAGATGAGAAGTTTTAAGTAACTCTCTGAGAGTGGGTGAGTGAATGATTTGCGATAAATAACAGTGGCTTAGAATAGAACTAAGGGCACAGTGGAAGTTGTAGTGATGAATTTAAACTATTAAAAGCATTATGTATTTGTTCAGATTCAGAAGTGGGAAGGCAGGAAGTTGAATAATGAGGGTTGGTGTTTGGAGCACATAAATTCTCTAGAAAGAAGTGTGTGGGAATTGAGAAAGTGCTCATGGCTGTGCTTTTAATTATAAACACTGAGTGAAATGAAAAGGGATATTGACTGTGGTATATATAATGCCACAAAAGCTGTCAGTTTCAGTGGGTTATAGAGCCTACTTGGGGTGAAAATTTTAGGAATATGAATTCTAGAAAATTGTACTGAAAAGAAAAGTAGGAAGTGCTAAATTACTTGTAATTCAGATTTTTTTAAAACACTTATTGGAATATAGTTGATTTATGATATTGTTTTAGTTTCAGGTGTACAACAAAGTGATTCAGTTATACATACACATATATCTACTCTTTCAGATTCTTTTCTCATATAGGCCCCCACAGAGTATTGAGTAGAGTTCATTGTGCTATACAGTAGATCATTGTTGTATATCTATTTACAGTAGTGTGTATATGTTAATCCAAAACTTCTAATGTATCCCTCCTCCTCTTTTCCTTTTGGTAACCATTATTTGCTTTCAAAATCTGTGAGTCTATTTCTGTTTTGTAAATAAGTCCATGTGTACAATTTTTCTAGAATCCACATGGAAGTGATATCATACGATATTTGTCTTTCTTTTTCTAACTTACTTCACTCAGTATGATAACCTCTAGGTCCATCTGTGTTGCTCCAAAGGCATTATTTTGTTCTTTTTATGGTTCAGTAATATTTCATATGACATTGCATTTGCCCATTATCATCTAAAATACAGCTTTTGACATTATGTTGATATTGGTAATATCCAAATGGTTGTGTCTGTAGAGCATGATGGGGGAGGCATGGTGAGCAAACTCACTGCACAGGGTGAAGCCAAATCGGAGATACTAAACTCTGTCAGGTTCTGAGATGAGCAAGAACAATGACTTTGACCCAGCCAAAGTGGATTTTTGTTCATTTAAATATAGATACTGCTATCCAACACCCAAGGTAAGAGAAACACAAGTAAGAAGGTAGGTGTTGTGAGAGGGCATTAGAAGGCAGACACACTGAAACCATAATCACAGAAAACTAGCCAATCTGATCATATGGACCACAGCCTTGTCTACTCAATGAAAGTAAGCCATGCCGTGTGGGGCCACCCAAGGTGAGAGGGTCATGGTAGAGAGGTATGACAGAATGCAGTCCACCGGAGAAGTGAATGGCAAACCACTTCAGTTTTCTTGCCTTGAGAATCCCATGAACAGTATGAAAAGGCAAAATGACAGGATACTGAAAGAGGAACTCCCCAGGTCAGTANGAGTCAAATTTATTCTTTTTATGGGCTGAGTAATACTCCATTGTGTATATGTATCACAGCTTTCTTATCCATTCATCTATTGATGGGCATCTGGGTTGTTTCCATGTTCTGGCAATTATAAATAATGCTGCAGTGAACATTGGGGTACATGTGTCTCTTTCAATTCGGGTTTCCTTGGTTTTTGTTTTGTTTTGTTTTGTTTTTTACCACTAGCACCACCTGGGAAGCACCAATACTAAGAGCAAATTAATAAATTGGATTCTAAAACATGCACAGTTGTGGTTAAAACATTGAATACATTATATGTGTACTCTGTGTATATAATGGAGCAGACTTCTGTAAGTTTAAGTGTTCTTCCATATACAACGAAAATCTTTACTTGAATTTTAACCATTGATTGATGGTTATTGATTTTGAAAACTGGAAAATTTAGTTAAAGGCAAGAATAGTATGAGATTGCCTGGAGAATCGCATGGACAGAGGAGCCCAGCAGGCTACAGTCCATGTGTTGCAGAATCGGATATAACTGAAGTGACTTCACACACTCATGCGTACATATAATATACATATTATATACACTCTATATATAATAGCATGGCAGATCTTGTACTATGGACTAATGAATGTTTATTTTAAATGATGTTCTACCATCCTGTGGGTCCTGGGCAGGTAGTTTAATTCACAGCCTAGGAGAGAGAGGATACATGAGCCGTGTCCCCTGTGACAACTCAACACTGTCAGACTGACGCCAAGTGAGCATCAGGCTGTCAGTGCAGCTCCATGTTTCACTTCTGCAGCCACCTTTCTGCTGATTGGAACTGCACCACCAACTACAACAGAAACTGAAGCATTCATAGGTAATCCCTCTTTAGACAAGAGTATGTGAACCACTCTTCTGGGAATATTTAAGTCAAAATCCAATATCCTGTTTCTCCGCTGTAGTTTGACTACGACCATATCTATACTGCTGAGTGGACTGACCACTGGCTATTAAACCTGCTTCGTTGCAAAAAAAAAAAAAAAAAAGTAAGTAATAAATGTAGTTTCTCCTAGTAGTAAAATTCAGTTCAAGATCCAAGGTTTATATATATAGAAGGGGTTTTGCTCTCATTTCTATGGGGCCAGGCAGGCAGCCAAGTGGCACTCTGAACAAAACTGACATTCTACAATCAAATGTTTATTTATGGCCCTGCCAGAACACTTGCAAAATAAGAGAAAAAAATAGAATATATTTTGAGAAATTATTAATCGCCACATTAAGACACATTAAACAAAGTGATCATACCTTCAGGTCAGTGGGGGTATTACCTTCCAGAACACTGTGCCCTGGTGCCAGCCCAGATCTAATGGGACTCACTGGAAAATCTCAGACACAAAGAGAAGTTCATGATGGAGCCTAGTGGGGGAAATAAAAGAAAAAAACATATGGCCAGTGGAAGCAGTATAATTTTCTCACAGGAAGGGGCATGCACATGTCAGCAGCATCCACCGTGAAAACTAAATCACTGACATAGTGCTAGGATCCTTTATATCAGGAAGACTAAAGTATGATAGATTCAAAGTCTTACATGCTATTTGATTATTTAAATGCACAAAGGAAAGCTTGAAAACTCAAATAAAAAATTATTTTTCCATTTTTGAGAAAGGCAAAAATGTCATCTTAGAAGTACAGATTCAGCCCTTTGCGGCATTAAGACTGGAAAGTCTCGGTACTGTTTTTGGTAAGACTTCTTCTTAGCTCTGTAGCTTAAAGGTGTGTGACACTGGAAAATTACCAAACTTGCTTGGACTTCATTTTTTTTAAATGAGTTTTTATTGGAGTATAGTTGATTTACAGTTTTGTGTTTCTCCTGTACAGCATAGTGAATCAGTTATATATATATTATATATATCAGTTATATGTATATTCACTCTTTTTTAGGTTCTTTTCCCAGATAGGTCATTACAGAGTATTTCATAGACTTCTATGCGCTATATAGAGCAGATCTCTATAAGTTAGCTATTTTATGTATAGTAATGTGGATATGTTAATCCCAATCTCCCAATCTGTCCCTTATGCCATTTCTGCCTTGGTAACCATAAGTTTGTTTTCTACATCCATGACTATTCCATTATTGTACATCAGTTCACTTGTACCATTGTTTAAGATTCTGCATATAAGAGATACCATATCATGATACCATATCATATGTCTTTCTCTTGTCTGATTTACCTCAACTCAGTAAGAGGCTCTAGATTCATCCATGTTGCTGCAAAGAGTATTATTTTGTTCTTTTTATGGCTGAGTTCTCACATCCATATATGACTACTGGAAAAACCATAGCCTTGACTAGACGGACCTTGGTTGGCAAAGTAATGTCCCTGCTTTTGAATATGCTATCTAGTTTGGTCATAACTTTTCTTCCAAGGAGTAAGCATCTTTTAGTTTCATGGCTGCAGTCACCATCTGCAGTGATTTTGAAATCCAAAAAATAAACTCTGACACTGTTTCCACTGTTTCCCCATCTATTTTCCATGAAGTGATAGGACCGGATGCCATGATCTTTGTTTTCTGAATGTTGAGCTTTAAGCCAAGTTTTTCACTCTCCTCTTTCACTTTCATCAAGAGGCTTTTTAGCTCCTCTTCACTTTGTGCCATAAAGGTGGTATCATCTGCATATTTGAGGTTACTGATATTTCTCCTGGCAATCTTGATTCCAGCTTGTGTTTCTTCCAGTCCAGCGATTCTCATGATGTACACTGCATATAAGTTAAATAAGCAGGGTGACAATATGCAGCCATGACGTACTCCTTTTCCTATTTGGAATCAGTCTGTTGTTCCATGTCCAGTTCTAACTGTTGCTTCCTGACCTGCATACAGATTTCTCAAGAGGCAGGTCAGGTGGTCTGGTATTCCCATCTCTCTGAGAATTTTTCACAGTTTATTGTGATTCACACAGTCAAAGGCTTTGGCATAGTCAATAAAGCAGAAATAGATGTGTTTCTAGATCTCTCTTGCTTTTTCCATGATCCAGCGGATGTTGCCAATTTGATCTCTGGTTCCTCTGCCTTTTCTAAAACCAGCTTGAACATCAGGAAGTTCATGGTTCAAGTATTGCTGAAGCCTGGCTTGGAGAATTTTGAGCATTACTTTACTAGCATGTGAGATGAGTGCAATTGTGCAATAGTTTGAGCATTCATTGGCATTACCTTTCTTTGGGATTGTAATGAAAACTGACCTTTTCAAGTCACGTATGGATGTGAGGGTTGGACTGTGAAGAAGGCTGAGCACCGAAGAATTGATGCTTTTGAACTGTGGCGTTGGAGAAGATTCTTGAGAGTCCCTTGGACTGCAAGGCGATCCAGCCAGTCCATTCTGAAGGAGATCAGCCCTGTGATCTCTTTGGAAGGAATGATGCTAAAGCTGAAAGTCCAGTACTTTGGCCACCTCATGTGAAGAGTTAACTCATTGGAAAAGACTCTGATGCTAGGAGGGATTGGAGGCAGGAGGAGAAGGGAATGACAGAAGATGAGACGGCTGGATGGCATCACTGACTCAGTCGACATGAATCTGAGTGAACTCTGGGAGATGGTGATGGACAGGGAGGCCTGGCATGCTGCGATTCAGGGGGTTGCAAAAAGTCAGACACGACTGAGCAACTGAACAGAACTGAACTGAATATCCCATTGACTTATATGCAGCGTACATCATAAGAAACGCTGGACTGGAAGAAGCACAAGCTGGAATCAAGATTGCTGGGAGAGATATCAATAACCTCAGATATGCAGAGGACACCACCCTTAGGCAGAAAGTGAAGAGGAACTAAAAAGCCTCTTGATGAAAGTGAAAGAGGAGAGTGAGAAAGTTGGCTTAAAGCTCAACATTCAGAAAATAAAGATCATGTCATCCAGTCCCATCACTTCATGGGAATCAGATGGGGAAACAGTGGAAACAGTGTCAGACTTTATTTTTTGGGGTTCCAAAATCACTGCAGATGGTAATTGCAGCCATGAATTTAAAAGACGCTTACTCATTGGAAGAAAAGCTATGACCAACCTAGATAGCATATTCAAAAGCAGAGACATTACTTAGCCGACTAAGGTCCGTTTAGTCAAGGCTATGGTTTCCCCAGTAGTCATGTATGGATGTGAGGGACTGTGAAGAAGGCTGAGCGCTGAAGAATTAATGCTTTTGAACTGTGGTGTTGGAGAAGACTCTTGAGAGTCCCTTGGACTTCAAGGAGATCCAACCAGCCCATTCTGCAGGAGATCAGCCCTGGGATTTCTTTGGAAAGAATGATGCTAAAGCTGAAAGTCCAGTACTTTGGCCACCTCATGCAAGAGTTGACTCATTGGAAAAGACTTTGATGCTGGGAGGGATTGGGGGCAGGAGGAGAAGGGGACGACAGAGGATGAGATGGCTGGATGGCATCACTGACTCGATGGACGTGAGTCTGAGTCAACTCCAGGAGTTGGTGATGAACAGGGAGGCCTGGCATGCTGTGATTTATGGGGTCTCAAAGAGTTTGACATGATTGAGTGACTGAACTGAACTGAACTGAGTATCTCATTGTATTTATGCACCTCATCTTTATCCATTCTTCTGTCAATGGACATTTAGGTTGCTTCCATGTCTTGGCTGCTGTAAATCATGCCACAGTGAACACTGGGGTGCATGTATCTTTCCAAACTAGGATTTTCTCCATGTATAATGGCTTCATTTTTTTTTTAAACTGTACACTGGATTATATACGGTTCATGGTTTCCTTCCTCGATAAGATTATAGCAATCTCTTTCCAAAGAGGTCTTATAAAGAAAGTCTTTGCCCTTTCTCAATATAGATCAAATTATGGCAGACATACTTTTTCTTGCTCCATATGCTTCAAACCATTTCTAGCTTTTTTTTCCTCTACTATAGTTGATAAAGTAAGTACATGTTTTCCCAGATTCCTTACATGTATATGTAATCATGTGCAAATATCTTCACCAGCATATATATTTATACCTATATNTCAAACCATTTCTAGTTTTTTTTTCCTCTACTATAGTTGATAAAGTAAGTACATGTTTTCCCAGATTCCTTACATGTATATGTAATCATGTGCAAATATCTTCACCAGCATATATATTTATACCTATATCTGTCTATCCACTCTTCTGTTCATCTAGTTATTTACAACTATGAGTTTACACAAATACCTCCAATTGCAGTCAGACTCAACAGAATGTGCCCTTGCCTTGCCCCTTCTGTGGCGGCAGGAAACTCGTGTTTCTTTACTGCCACCGTATGCAGTTAAACACTCACACCTCCTTCTGTAACCAAGCTGCCCTCTAAGTCCCAGCAACCTCCCCAGCTCCTCACCTCCTGCCTCCTCACCTCAAACAAATCTTCAGCTTGGCCCCATCAGAGCTGCAAGCCTCCTAAGCTTCAGCTGTCCTCTCAGTATGCTCATCTGTGCCCTGGAGGACCCGCCACCTCCTGTCGCCTCACCCCACTTCTCGTGCAGCCCAGGCGTCCTCCCGGCATTGACCACATGCTCCACCCCAGCCCCCTATGCCCGGCCAGAGGCAGAGGCATCAAGAAACGGAGTATTCAGACATTTAAGGGCTCACCATGCCAGGTAGCTGAAAGAGTAGTGAGCATATTTGAAGCTAGATGTGGTGGTATAAATAAATGTCTTTTAATTTAATGAAAATATTGTTTGGTGTTTCCAAAAATTCTACCTGTTATGTGAATATAAACACTTTCTTCAGAGTATCTTCCAACTTGATCCATTTCCACTGTTCTCAGCATGCTCTGAGAGCCAGAAAGTTGGCTTGTATAGACTACCTCAGTGGGCTGACTCTTATTCTTCCTCTTAGCTTCCATTTGACAGTTGGAAACCCTGAGGGAGAGGAAGGAAAATGCTTTTCCTTTGCTTTCCCCTCTGCCTGTCTGTGCAGCTGCCTCTGGGCCTTTGTGCCTCCTGCCTGCATGCTCCTCCATCTCACTAGGTCTCTGCTCCTAGCTTTCTCCAAGAATCTCTCTCTTGCCTGTCAAGGACTGTTTGTCCCCCTCAGGCCTTCAAGTGTATGGACAGTAACAACTCTGTTTTACAAATCCTGGGAGGTGAAATTTCAGCCTGTGTTTTACCAAAATCTTCCCCACACATTTGCTCTATTCCTCTAATAAGTCCACTTTGATTATTCTGACGTGAGACTACTGCTGTTTCTGTTGGGACATCTGCTGCTGCTAAGTCACTTCAGTCGTGTCCAACTCTGTGCCACCCCATAGATGGCAGCCCACCAGACTCCCCCGTCCCTGGGATTCTCCAGGCAAGAACACTGGAGTGGGTTGCCATTTCCTTCTCCAATTCACAAAAGTGAAAAGTGAAAGTGAAGTTGCTCAGTCGTGTCCTACTCTTAGCGACCCCATGGACTGCAGCCCACCAGGCTCCTCTGTCCATGGGGTTTTCCAGGCAAGAGTACTGAAGTGGGGTGCCATTGTCTTCTACTGATACTTTTATTGGTATCAAGTTGGCATTCAAGACAGACCATCAAACCAGGCTTACCCAGTTAGGTTGCTCATGTATTAGAGAAGGACAAGGATAGCCTATTTCCTGAGTAGATGAGGCCACTCCATAAACTCAGGTGGCATCAAGTTTTGTGTACTGCTCTGGCATGGTTGCTATGGCAGTAGCAATGGTGACAAAGATCATGTAATCACTGCACTTCTGGCTGTAGCCCTAGAGACAGTTCTTAGAGAAAAAGAAGGATAAATACACAAGAATCAAGGTTAAAGCAAAGGACCAGTGACATCTCCATAAGCAGAGATCACTTGGGGATTGAGCCAAGCCTTGGACATTATGATGAACTGGCAAAATACCACTAAAGCCACTTAGGGTGAGATGGGAGTACTGGTGAGAAAGGAGTAAGGTGCAGAGAGATGGTATTGGGACTTTTGAGCAGACATAAATAATGTGTAGAACTGGACTCTCCAAATTCCCCTCAAATTATTCTGCTGGCAGAGGCAGTCCTGCCCCTCTCTAGTCTGAATCATCTGTTATCTGCACGGAAGCCTCTCACTCATAACGCCTGGGGCACCTGCACCATTTCCCCTCAAGTCCCATCCCCCACACACATCATTTTCTATTTCAGACTCCTGAGGAAATGTAGATATTTAGAGCATCTAGACAGAATTGTGCAAGGTCTTCTTTAAAAAGAGATAGCCTCTGTACTCGGGGAGTTATGGGATATAATCCCAATACTGTTGTATATACTAGGGAGACTATTAGATGTGAAATCTAAGGCTAAGCCAGGTGAATTTACCGGCAAGGGGAGATTCACTCAGGATTAAAGATTGCCTGTATTGTGCTCAGTTTTGGGAGGATGACATTGTGGTTTAGCAGGGGGCTAATAAACTCATGACTCAATGTATAAGTCACATAAGAAAGATGGTAAAAGATGGTATAAGAAAGATGGTAACTTTTTTTTTATTTTTTAAAGGAAAAAAATGCAGAGAAACAGGGAGATAGAAATACTGGTTGGNGGTGCCATTGTCTTCTACTGATACTTTTATTGGTATCAAGTTGGCATTCAAGACAGACCATCAAACCAGGCTTACCCAGTTAGGTTGCTCATGTATTAGAGAAGGACAAGGATAGCCTATTTCCTGAGTAGATGAGGCCACTCCATAAACTCAGGTGGCATCAAGTTTTGTGTACTGCTCTGGCATGGTTGCTATGGCAGTAGCAATGGTGACAAAGATCATGTAATCACTGCACTTCTGGCTGTAGCCCTAGAGACAGTTCTTAGAGAAAAAGAAGGATAAATACACAAGAATCAAGGTTAAAGCAAAGGACCAGTGACATCTCCATAAGCAGAGATCACTTGGGGATTGAGCCAAGCCTTGGACATTATGATGAACTGGCAAAATACCACTAAAGCCACTTAGGGTGAGATGGGAGTACTGGTGAGAAAGGAGTAAGGTGCAGAGAGATGGTATTGGGACTTTTGAGCAGACATAAATAATGTGTAGAACTGGACTCTCCAAATTCCCCTCAAATTATTCTGCTGGCAGAGGCAGTCCTGCCCCTCTCTAGTCTGAATCATCTGTTATCTGCACGGAAGCCTCTCACTCATAACGCCTGGGGCACCTGCACCATTTCCCCTCAAGTCCCATCCCCCACACACATCATTTTCTATTTCAGACTCCTGAGGAAATGTAGATATTTAGAGCATCTAGACAGAATTGTGCAAGGTCTTCTTTAAAAAGAGATAGCCTCTGTACTCGGGGAGTTATGGGATATAATCCCAATACTGTTGTATATACTAGGGAGACTATTAGATGTGAAATCTAAGGCTAAGCCAGGTGAATTTACCGGCAAGGGGAGATTCACTCAGGATTAAAGATTGCCTGTATTGTGCTCAGTTTTGGGAGGATGACATTGTGGTTTAGCAGGGGGCTAATAAACTCATGACTCAATGTATAAGTCACATAAGAAAGATGGTAAAAGATGGTATAAGAAAGATGGTAACTTTTTTTTTATTTTTTAAAGGAAAAAAATGCAGAGAAACAGGGAGATAGAAATACTGGTTGGAGCTGTTTGCTGAAACTGGCTTATGCATCCATTAACTACACTTAGAAGATTTGATAGATATTCCATCCTATTTATCAAAATCAGCGGTAAGAGACAATCTTTAGGAGAGCTTTCTGAGAGTTGCACTCTGTGGTCTTAAGAGGACTGAAAGAGATTCTGTAATACAAGTGAATGTTTGGACTGGAGTCAGAATAAAGGACATCAGCATGATAGGAAGGGCTGGGGGAAGCTCCCAAATGACTCTGACTCCAGAGGAACTGCAGAAAGTAGTGCTATGTGAAAGGTACTAGTGGGGTATGGATGTTGATTCTTTTTATACCCCATTTAGGGAGTCTGTTTGCCAAGGGTCAAAATTAAATGAAGCTTGGATGGTGACCATAATTTTATGAAATCTGATTCTGTGACTATAGCTGTGTTTCTAGACAGTTAAGACTTAATAAGTAAATGCCTGCCTCCCTAGTATTTGTCCTTGCTTATAAAAAACAGCCATAGAAAGCCAAATATATGCAAACAGGCTCTCCAAATCAATCACATGCTATGATGCCCCTCTTAAATTAATCCACCTCCATCTTCACTGCCAGCAACTTCCACTCACAACGTGTTTTATGATCCTTTTCTTCTCACTGTAGGACTTCCCTGGTGGCTGAGATGGTAAAGAATCTGTCTGCAATGCAGGAGATCCAAGTTTGATCCCTGGATTGGGAAGATTCCTGGAGAAGGGAATGGCTACCCACTCCAGTATTCTTGCCTGGAGAATCCCATGGACAGAGGAGCCTAGTGGGCTACAGTCCTTGGAGTCATAAAGAGTAGAACAAAAATAAGTGACTTTCACTTTCACTTTTTTTTTTTTCCTTCTCATTATAAGACTTTTCCATTCTCTCATCTGCCTGAGTCCATTATGGTAGCTGACTCTTGCTGTAGCAAACGTTCAGATGGCTTCATCTGTTCTTATTCATAAGGTCTTTTTTTTAATTTCTGCAGGTTTCCCAGAGGCTCCAAGATGAGGTTTTTACTTTTTGCTACCACCTTCAGCCAAGTGTGGAGATGCCTTCTGAGTGGTCAATTAGCAGCCTTTGCTTTGAGTTCCTCAGTCATTTATTCTCGGTTTTGTTTCTGGATTTAATTTTTGGTTTCCACTTTTTGGGTGCCCTTCTGGGAACCAGGCCATTTCTTTTCATCTTCTTTGGTTCTCTAGTGTGCTTCCATTTTGCATTTGCTGGGTAAAAGTGTTTGTCGTATGGAGAATCACAGAGATTGGTAGATGCTGTGCTTTCTAAACTAATTAAATTCTCTAAATTTTGCTCAACTTCTTTCTCAGAGTAAACTTGTAACACCAGTGGTAAGTACTCCAATAATCCACAGACTCTCTATCTCCAACCTTTAAACATAAACACTGGACCCTTCAGCAAACATGTCCCTTCCTGTTCTTTAATACCTCCCCTGTAAGTCTAATAGGGGATGGTGGGGAGAATAATGCCCCCCAAGAATGTGAATGTCCTAATCCAAGGGCAATTAAGGTCACTGCTAGAATTAAAGGTGTTTATAACTAACCTTAGTGAAAGTCAGTCAGTCGTGTCTGACTCTGTGACCCCATGGCCTATACAGTCCGTGGGATTCTCCAGGCCAGAATACTGGAGTGAGTATCCTTTCCCTTCTCTAGGGAATCTTCCCAGGGATCAAACCCTGGTCTCCCGCATTGCAGAAATATTCTTTACCAGATGAGCCACAAGGGAAGCCCATAACTGACCTTAATATTTGGAGATTAGCCTGAATGATCCAGGTGGGCTTAGTTTATTCCCAAGGATCCTTAAAGTAGGAAAGTCAGAAGAGATTCAGAAGGAGACACAACAGAAGAATGGTCAGAGATACAGTGCTGATCACACCGATGATGACAGAAGGGGACCATTGCTGAGTAAGATGGGCAGCTCTGCTAGCTGGGAAAGGTAAGGAGACGTTCATCATCAGAGCCTCTGGCACTGAACACCTCCCAGTTGGTTCCTAGTCTTGAGTTTTTAGCTTGGTGAAACCACTGTCAGACTAACTTATAGAATTATATAAAGTTTGAGTTGTTTTATGCTACTAAGTTGATTACATAAAAAACAGAAAACTATTACATAGGAAGAGACTCACTTTATGAGTGAAAATTGTACAATTAAGTGCATACTAGTTGAGATATGGAGAAGGCAATGGCACCCCACTCCAGTACTCTTGCCTGGAAAATCCCATGGATGGAGGTGCCTGGTGGGCTGCAGTCCATGGGGTCAAAAAGAGTCGGACACGACTGAGTGACTTCACTTTCACTTTTCACTTTTGTGAATTGGAGAAGGAAATGGCAACCCACTCCAGTGTTTGTGCCTGTGTAAGACCTCGCGGCCTTTTCTCAGGATCTGTCGCTCCAAAGACCACAGTGACTCGAATTCGATGCAATAGGCAAGAGGATTTATTAGGCCGGCGCGCCAGGGTTCAGTCTCCTCGGAAGGAGCGAACCAGGATGCTAGTTACAGAATAGTTTTTATAAACTAAAAGCTGCAGGTAGGTATAGGTGGGTGGGGTGAGGACAATTTCAGCAAACTGATTGGTGGGCATAGTTTGACCTTTACAGAGATAGGTCTGGAAGTTACTAGGCTGAAATGGCTGATCGACCACCTCATACCCCGCGGCGGTTGGTCATTCTTCTAGAAAAGATTAACAAAAGAAACGATTACCTGGAGGGCCCCTTCCAAAGCCAGGAAATTAGACTATAGGTTATCAGATAAAGGACAGGTTCCTCCTCCATGAGTCATGACTAGCCCTTAAGAAACAGAACAAAGGGTTACTTTAAAATTTAACTTTTTCCCTTCACCTGGAGACTTCCAGGGTTGGGGGAGCATGGTGGGCTGCTGTCTATGGGGTCACACAGAGTCGGACACGACTGAAGTGACTTAGCAGCAGCAGCAGCAGATGAAGTATTGTTTTGAGTGTTTTTTTGCTCTCAGATTTCCAGTCTACAGAATGATCAGACAATGAATTTCTGTTGTCTCAGGCACGTAGATGTGGTACTTGTTTTGGCAGTTTAACAAGCTAATGCAGTCACCACATGATTTCAAATAGATACTAGCTAAATTTCTCCATGAAAATGCTTATTATGGTAGAAAATTGGTTACTATTTTAACTTGACTTTGGGTGAACTTTAAAAAGACAGGTGAAGTTATTTGAGGATATGTGTCACGTTTTAGAATCTAATTCTTTAAAATTAATTTTTGTTGTAGTATAGTTGCTTCACAATGTTGTGTTGATTTCTGCTGTACAGCAAATTGAATCAGCTGTATGTATACATTTATGCCCTCTTGTTTTAGTTTCCTTCCTACTTAGGTCATCACAGAGCACTGAATAGAGTTCCCTGTGCTATACAGTAGCTTCTCGTTAATTACCTACTTTATATATAGCATCAATAGTATATATATGTCAGTCCCAATCTCCCAATTTATCCCACCCACCACTTTCTCCCCTTGGTGTCCATAAATTTGTTCTCCAAATCTGTGTCTCTATTTCAGTTTTGCAAAAAAATATCATCTATGCCACTTTTCTAGATCCCACATATGTGTTAATATATATTTTCCCCACATATGCATTAATATACAATATTTGTTTTCCTCTTTCTGACATACTTAACTCTGAATGGCAAGATCTAGATTATTCACGTCTCTACAAATTTCCCAGTTCCATTCATTTTTATGATTGAATAGTGTTTCATTGTGTAAATGTACTGCATCTTCTTTATCCGTTCATCAGTTGATGGTCATCCAGGTTGTTTCCATGTCCTTCTGTGGAAAATAGTGCTGTAGTGAACACTGGGCTACATATATGTTTTTGAATTATGGTTTTCTCGGGGTATATGCTCAGTGGTATTGCTGGGTCATATAGTACATCTATTTTAGTTTTTTTTTGTTTTGTTTTGTTTTAAGAAACCTCCATATTCTTCTGCATAGTGGCTATATCGATTTACCTTCCCATCAACAGTGCAAGACGGTTCCCCTTTCTCCACAAAAAGCTGTACAACTGCCACATTGTTGAAAACCAAAGCCTTGAGGATACTGTGACACTTTCAGATAGAGACTGTCTAGCTTCCACCTTCTGTAGGGTTTATCTGCTTCTCCTTCAGTTTTCAGATGGATTAATGTATTTCCTTTTATAAACCCATGGCCCTGAGTAATGTCAATAGCGTGGCAGAGTGAGGTGCTTTCTTTGACACTCCCCTTCAATCTACAATCATAAAGCATCCTCATGGTAACAAAGATGTCTCTGCTCAGCCCACCAGGATGGTGAAGAATTCCACACATCTGTACATGGATCCAACAGGGGAGGTGGGACCAGGGAAACCATTGAGGCAGTGCTTGTGATCCCTGTCCTCTGGGTGTGGGAGCTGAGTCCCCAGCCCAGGGAACCTGGGGAGGTGACACCCATGACCCTGACCTCCTTGTCACAGCAGCACCCATAGCCATGGGGAGTAGAAGCAGGGGCACCAGGGACCCCACTCCTTCAGTGCAGAGCTGCCTATGACTCCAACCCCTATCTCCCCACCTGCAGCAACGGAGCCCACAAACTTATATGTACAGCCCTGTACATAACATAGGTGCCCAAGCGACCCTGGCTGCCCTCAATCCTTTCCCTTCCCTTGTGGTTTGGAGCTTGTGAAGAGGAGGAGGATCCTAGGCCCTGCCAAAGACCCACCGTCCTTGTGCTGTGGGCAACAGCAAGGCAGCAGCAATCCCAAAGGCAAAGACACAATAGCATGGTCCAGTGACAGCTCTGACAGGCAGAGTGGAGTGTGGGACGTGCCAATGCCCAAGTATAAGCAGAGACAGGTCAGGCAACAGAGGGCTTCCCCCACAGTTCAGTGGGTACAGAATCTGCCTGCAGTGCAAGAGACCTGGGTTCTATCCCTGGGTTGGGAAAATCCCCTGGGGAAGGGTAGGGAAACCCACTCCAGTTTTCTTGCCTGAAGAATCCCCATGGACCAAGGAGCCTGGTGGGCTACAGTCTATAGGGTCCCAAAGAACTGAACATGACTGAATGACTAAGCACACACTGTAATCTGTTGAATTCTTAAAATCAACTAGAAAGGAGTTGGGGCTTCCCTGGTGGCTCAGATGGTAAAGAAACTGCCTGCAATGCAGAGGACACAGCTTTGATCCTTGGGTCAGGAAGATCCTCTGGAGAAGGGAATGGCAACCCACTCCAGTATTCTTGCCTAGAGAATTCCATGGACAGAAGAGCCTGGCGAGTTAAAGTCCAGGGATTGCAAAGAGTGGCTAACACTTTCATTTTACTTTTCAGAAAGGTGTTAGCTACTTCAGCTACTTCAAGCACACCTTCAGTCAAGTATATACAAATGAAGAACCACAGTAATACTAGGATGCAGAAAAGATAATAATGGTTCTTAAATAACCAAACTGAAAGTCACAGAATACAGTGACCTAAATACTGGTAGAGAATTCAAAGTAGCTATCATGAAGAAACTCAGTGATCTGTAAGAAAACTCACAAGGGTATATCAGTGAGCTCAGAAATACAATTAATGAATAGAAGAGTATTTCATCGAAGAGACTGAAACTCAAAAATAATCTATCGCAGAGCTGAAGAACTAAATAAATGAGATGAAGAAGGCATTAGACAGCAATGGAAATAGAGCAGACCACATGGAAACGAGCATTAATGAATTCATGATAGAAACCTAGAAATGATACAAGGACAAGAGAAATGAAAATAAGACAGTTTTCAAAATGAGGACAATCTATGACAACTGTCTGTCTCTTCTAGGAACAGCAGCATTATAGAAATGGGGGTCCCAGAGGGAAATAAACAGAAAGGAGTAGAAAGTTTATTTAAAGAAGTAACCAGTGAGAATTGCCCAAACTTAGGATGGAAACAGACACATGTGGGTCCATGAGGCTGAGAGACCACTTTAATTACCTCAATGCAAAAAGACCAACCTAGACAGCATATTAAAAAGTAGAGATATTACTTTGCAAACAAAGGTCCGTCTAGTCAAAGCTATGGTTTTTCCAGTAGTCATGTATGGATGTGAGAGTTGGACTATAAAGAAAGGTGAGTACAAAAGAATTGATGCTTTTGAACTGTGGTGTTGGAGAAGACTCTTGAGATTCCCTTGGATTGCAAGAAGATCCAACATGTCTATGCTAAAGGAGATCAGTCCTGGGTGTTCATTGGAAGGGCTGATGTTGAAGTGGAAACTCCAATACTTTGGCCACCTGATGAGAAGAGTTGAATCATTTGAAAAACCCTGATGCTGGGAAAGATTGAAGGTGGGAGGAGAAGGGGATGAAAGAGGATGAGATGGCTGGGTGGTATCATTGTCTCAATGGACATGAGTTTTAGTGAGCTCCAGGAGTTGGTAATGGACAGGTAGACCCAGTGTGCTGCAGTTCATGGGGTCGCAAAGAGTTGGACATGAATGAGCGACTGAACTGAACTGAACTAAATGCAAAAAGATATTTGCTTAAAAAAAAAAAAGATATTTGCTGAGATTATGATGTTAAAACTATCAAAACTTAATAACAAAGATTTTTAAAAACAGGGAAAATGGTAACCTACAAAGGAATGTCTCTTAGGTTATCAGCAGATTTCTCAGCAGAAACTCCACAGTCCAAAAGAGAGAATGGGGTAACATTCTCAAAATACTGAATGATAAAAACTGTCGGTCAAACATACTCCATCCAACAAAGTTATTACTCAGTTATGAAGGAGAAATAAAGACTTTACTAGGCAAAAAGAGAGAGAGAGAGAGAGAGATGCTGAAGGAGTTTATCAACACTAGACTTATCTACCTAAAGATGTTAGAAGGAGCTCTTCTATCAGAAACAAAAGTAAGTATAACTTTGAATAAGATGATAAAGAGTTGAAATTTTCTATGTATCTGAATAGGTTTTAAACACTGTTATCACAGGACTTCTCTGGTGGCTCAGACAAGTAAAGAAGATCCCCTGGAGAAGGGAATGGCTACCGATCCAGTATTCTTGCCTAGAGAATGCCATGGACAGGGAAGTCTGGAAGGCTATGGTCCATGAGGTCACAAAGAGCAGATACAATTGAGAGACTAACACTTTTACTTTCATAGCATAATTAGGAGGGGGAAAAGCAGAAAAAATATAACTATAGTTACTTCAGTTTGGTTTTAAAAAACTGCCACATAAAAAGGAATAATTTGTGACACCACAAAGGAGAAAGAGGAAAATGATGGGATCCATATATGTCAGGGAAGATAAAATTAATCTTAGCATAAAAAGGAGTATTTTATCTATGTGATATTTTATATAAGCCTCATGGTAACCACACAGCATAAATCTAAAGCAATGACACAAAACATTTTCTTAAAAAAAGAGGAAATTGAGAAAAACATAGTGGCCACCAAAGCAAAATGGCAGACAAAAGCACAAGGAAAAATAAATAAAAATGGTGAAGAGAGCAATAAGAAAGTAAAAGGTTGGGGGGGGGGGGGGGCGNCTTAAAAAAAGAGGAAATTGAGAAAAACATAGTGGCCACCAAAGCAAAATGGCAGACAAAAGCACAAGGAAAAATAAATAAAAATGGTGAAGAGAGCAATAAGAAAGTAAAAGGTTGGGGGGGGGGGGCAGTCCTAAAATGGCAGAGGAATAGGATGGGGAGAACACTCTCCCTCACAAATTCATCAAAAGAACATGTCAATGCTGAATAAATTCCACAAAACAACTTCTGAATGCTGGCAGAGGACATCAGGCATCCAGCAAAGAAGATCACTGGCTTCAAAAACAGGTAGGAAAAAATATAAACGGTGAAAAAACAGACAAAGGAGGTAGGGAGGGAGCTCCATCCCATGAAGGGAGTCCCATCCCAGGAAGAGATTCTTAAAAAGAGAGGTTTCCAAACACCAGGAAACATTCTTGCAGCTGAGTCTGTGGAGAGCCTTGGAAGCACAGAGGGCAACATAGGAAGGAAATATAAATAAATAATTAAACCCAACAGATTACGAGCCCAACAATAACTCCCCCAGTGGAAAAGCAGTGCAGACGCCTGCATCCACCACTAGCAAGTGGGGGCTGGGCAGGGAGGAACCGGAGGCTCAGGCGGCAGTGCTTTTTAAGAATCGGGCCACAGGAGGTGCGGGCTACAGTGCTCTTTTGAGAATCAGGCCAGAACGCCCCGCATGTGAACTAACATGGGCTAGCAAACCAGACTGTGGGATAGCTACCACATGAAACGCTCCAACATAAGACACCACCAGGATCGTGCACAGAACAAAGGACAAAAGGGAAATAGCTAGCTGCAGAATATCCCCCTCCGGTGACAGGCAGCCAGAGCCTTAAGGGCTGAAAGGGGGCAATCACAGCCCAAGGGAGACATTACCTACCAAAATGCAAGTAGGCTTCTTTGCTAACTAAGACTTCTGGGGGTTCTGGACAGTCATCATCTGCCTGAGAAGGAACGCCAGCGGTACACCCAGAAAACTGAGCAGCAAGGAAAGGTTATAAATCGCAGTGATTGCACTTGCCAAACTCCTGAGCTACTCAGACCTGGGAAGGGCACAAAACGCAGGCTCAACCAAATTTGCACCTTTGAGGGCTTCTGGAGCACAGAGCCTGAGCGGCTTAGACCGGAGAGGTGCATGAAGCCTAGGGCCAGCCTCAGATGGTTCCCCGGCAGAGCAACATAGAGCCTGAGCAGTGTGAGCCGTGAGCAGGGCCAAGCCCAGCGTGGATGAGACACTGCAAGCACACGCCAGTAATATTTGTTTGCAGCATCCCTCCCTTCCCACAGCGCGACTGAACAGTGAGCCAAAAAAAAAGTGTCCACCGCCGCCCTCCCTGTGTCAAGACGGAAATCAGACACTGAAGAGACCAGCAAATACAGGAAGTTAAACAGAGGGAACCGCCTTGGAAGTGACCCCACACAGCCCACAACCTTTACTACTTTTACAATAATTTTTTTTTTAAAGTTGATGTGGTTGTGTGATTGTTTTTTCTTTTCTTTTTCGTCTTCTTTTTTTTAACTTTCTTAAATTTTTAAGTCTTCTATTTCTCTAATTATTATTTTTATAACCTATTATTACTTTTCAAAAAAAGACTTTTTAAAGCAAACGCTGTATATCGTCTTTTTGTGGTTGATGTTGTTTTTTAATAATTCTTGTGGCTTTGTTGTTGTTGTTGTTGTTGTTTTCTTCTTCTTTTCTTTCATATTATATTTTTGAAAATCCAATGTCTACCCTAGATTTTTAATCTTTGCTTTTCGGTATTTGTTGTCAATTTTGTACATTTAAAAACCCAATCTTCAGTACCCAATTTTACCTGAGAGCAAGATTACTTGCTCAAGCGCTCTCTCTTCCTTTGGATTCTCCTTTTTCTCCACCAGGTTGCCTCTGTCTCCTCTCTCCCCCTTCTCTTCTCTACCCAACTCTGTGAATCGCTGTGTGTTCCAGATAGTGGAGAACACTCAGGAAACTGGTTACTGGCTGGATCTGTCTCTCTCCTTTTCATTTCCCTCTTTTGTCCTCCTAGCCACCTCTGTCTACTTCCTCCCTCTCCTCTTCCCTGTATAACTCTGTGAACACCTCTGAGTGGTCCAGACTGTGGAGCACATATAAGGAAGTGATTACTGGCTAGCTTGCTCTCTACTCTTTTGATTCCACCTCATCTCATTCCAGTCACCTCTAACTACCCCCTCCCTCTTCTCTTCTCCATATAACTCAGTGAACCTCTATGGGTGACCCTCAATGTGGAGAAACCTTTCATTTTTAACATAGATATTTTATCATTGGTGCTGTATAGATGGAGAAGTCTTGAGGCTACTGTAAAAATAAAACTGAAAACCAGAAACAGGAGGCTTAAGTCCAAATCCTGAGAACACCAGAGAAATCCTGAATCCAGGGAACATTATTGAATAGGAGCTCATCAAACACCTCCATACCTACACAGAAACTAAGTACCACCCAAGGGCCAACAAGATCCAGAGCAAGACATACCATGCAAATTCTCCAGCAANACCAGAGAAATCCTGAATCCAGGGAACATTATTGAATAGGAGCTCATCAAACACCTCCATACCTACACAGAAACTAAGTACCACCCAAGGGCCAACAAGATCCAGAGCAAGACATACCATGCAAATTCTCCAGCAACACAGGAACACACACCTGAGATTCAATATACAGGCAGCTCAAAAATACTCCAAAACCATTGACATCTCATGACCCATTACTGGACACTTCATCACACTCCAGAGAGAAGAAATCCAGCTCCACCCACCAGAACTCCAACACAAGCCTCCCTAACCAAGAAATCTTGACAAGCCNCAAATACAGTATTGTAAAGTAAAATAAAGTAAAAATAAAATTTAAAAAATAATTAAAATAAATTTTTTAAAAAAAGTCTATTAGAGGGAGTGCAGGGAACACAGGCTTCCAGGGCTTGTTCAGATTTTATTGACACTAAATGAAATACAATTGAGGTAATAAACTTTTATAGTTAAAAGGGGTGTATCAAATAAAGGCTTATCTTAATTAATTAAAAAAAAATAAAGTAAAAGGTAAAATGACAGTACAAGTCCTAATGTGTAAATAACGGCCCTAAGTATAAGTGGATTCAATTCACCAATCAAAAAACATAGGGTTTCTAGGCCTTCCCTGGTAGTCCAGAGGTTAAGACTTCACCTTCCAACACAGGAAGAGCAAGTTCAATCCCTGGTTGGGAAACTAAGACCACATGTCACATGGCTGAAAAACCAAAACAGAAAGCAGAAATAATATTGTAACAAATCCAATAAAGACTTAAAATTGTCCATATGAAATAAGCAAAAACAAAAAACACAGACAATCTGAGAATACTGTCCCTCAAGTGCTAAGTTGTTTGTCTAAGGCAAACAGAACCAGATCCTAGTCACAAAGAAAACAGTATCATGGGGACCTAGAAAAAATTGTTCATGGGAACTTTTGTGACTCCAGGTGAGAACCAAGGCCTTATGTTTGCTGGGTTACATAGTTGAATTTCTGTTACTGTTGTCCAGATAGTATTGGTCCATTACCTTATGAAGGGTGTTGATTTCAAAATCAGAATTGTGATTAATAATAAAATATATTTTAATTAATAGAATATAATTACTATATTGATAGAATATATTTATCTCTTCTTTTTATGAGANCTGTTGTCCAGATAGTATTGGTCCATTACCTTATGAAGGGTGTTGATTTCAAAATCAGAATTGTGATTAATAATAAAATATATTTTAATTAATAGAATATAATTACTATATTGATAGAATATATTTATCTCTTCTTTT
This sequence comes from Raphicerus campestris, assembly GCA_006410735.1. Lineage (NCBI taxonomy): Eukaryota > Metazoa > Chordata > Mammalia > Artiodactyla > Bovidae > Raphicerus > Raphicerus campestris. The sequence goes on along the minus strand of SJYW01017661.1, from coordinate 10,548 downwards.
TATGAGAGAAATGAACACAACAAAGTCATAGGGTCATTTAAGGTCATTTGTCCATGTAGGTCATTTCCAAATGGAAACTTCTTTCACTGTAATTATTAATATATATAAAAGTAAAGATTAGTTGCTCAGTCATGTCCAGCTCTTTGTGACCCCATGGACCATAGCCTGCTAGGCTTCTCTGTCCATGGAGTTCTCCAGACAAGAATACTGGAGTGAGTTGCCATTTCCTTCTCCAGGGGATCTTGCAAGCCCAGGTCTCCTGCATGCAGGCAGATTCTTTAGGCCACTTCCCAGGTGGCATACACCAGAGTGCCTGCAAATAAATGACACCATCCAACAGTTGGTGAAATTGCTGGCAGTGACTACAGGCTGGAATAATCTAAGAATGACCTTAGAATAATTATATCATGACTTAAGAAAGATAATAAAAAAGAGAGGATAAAACAGAGTGTACTTCATGAGTCTCTTATGATTTTTTTGCCATGTCTGTGCTCAGCAAGGATGTTAGAAGTAACATCCTTATGTGTAGACTTTAGTTATTAATTCATAAGTGCGTAACTGATTTTTCCACAGGAGAGGAGACCACACAGCCATAAAGGATTTAGGTATATGGACATTTTAACCATGTTGATTCTTCTAATTCATGAGCAATTATTATCTTTCCATTTATTATGTTTCTTCAATTTTTTCAACAAGTTATAGTTTTAAGTGTACAAGTCTTTCACCTCCTTGGTTAAATTTATTTCTAGGTATTTTATTCTATTTTTGCTATCGTAGTTGTGATTGTTATCTTATTTTCTTTTTTGGCTAGCTCATTGTTAATGTATTGAAATGCAACAGATTTTTGTACGTTGATTTTGTATACATTAAATTTACTGTATTCATTATTTTAATGAATATAGCTTTTTGTGGAGTCTTCAGGGTTTTCTCTGTTTAATCATGTCATCTATAAATAGTGACAGCATTTCTTCTCTTCTAATTTGAATGCCTTTTAATATTTATTCTTACCTAATTGTTCTGCCTGAAACTTCCAATATTACCTTAAATAAGGGTGCAAATTTTCCACAGTTTGTGGTGATCCACACCATCAAATTGGAGAAGGACATGGCAACCCACTCCAGTGTTCTTGCCTGGAGAATCCTGTGGATGGAGGAGCCTGGTGGGCTGCTGTCTATGGGGTCACACAGAGTCGGACACAACTGAAGTGACTTAACTTCAAAGGCTCTGGTGTAGTCAATGAAGCAGAATAAGATTTTTTTTTTTATTCCCTTGCTTTTTCTATGATCCAACAGATGTTACAATTTGTTCCGCTACCTTTGGGCTTCCCTTTGACTCAGCTGGTTAAGAATCCACCTGCAATGCCAGAGACCTGGGTTTGATCTCTGGGTTTGGAAGATACCCTGGAGAAGGGAAAGGCTACCCACTCCAGTATTCTGGCCTGGAGAATCCCATGGGCTGTTAGTCAATGGGGTTGCAAAGAGTTGGACACAACTGAGCTCCTTTCACTTTCACCTTCCTCTACCTTTTCTAAATCCAGCTTGTACATCTGGAAGTTCTTAGTTCATATATTGTTGGAGCCTAGCTTGAAGGATTTTACACATTACCCTGCTAGTGTGTGAAATGAGTGCAACTGTGTGGTAGCTTGAACATTCTTAGGCATTTCTTTTCTTTGGGATTGGAATGAAAACTGACCTTTTCCAGTCCTGTGGCCACTGCTGAGTTTTCAGACATGCAATTAAAGTTAACCAAAATTATTTTAAAGGTTTGTTAACATAATAATGAGTTTAAGAGAGGTTAACATAATAATGAGTTTAAGAGAGGTTAGATGTTGTGCATAGGACATTGTGATCATAGATACATTAAGAAAATTACACATAGAGATTTTAGAGTTCCTATGATAAGTGTTAGTTACTCAGTCATGTCCCACTCTTTGTGACCCCATGGACTGTAGTCCACCAAGCTCCTGTGTCCATGGGACTCTCCAGGCAAGAAAACTGAAGTGGGTTGCCATTCCTTTCTCTGGGGGATCTTCTTGACCCAGAGTTCAAACCCAGGTATCCTGCATTGCAGGCAGATTCTTTACAATCTGAGCCAGATAGATTCCACCTAACCTATTTTCCCACAAATTTCAGTGATGTTTGCACATTCAAAAATCATTTGTAAGCAGACATTATCATGAAAAAGTACTAAATGGGGATGACTTGAACTTTAGTTACTCTAGAAAAAAAGACCTCATTGAGCAGGGAAGTATAATGATCTAGTGTGTTAGTCGCTCAGCCATGTCGACTCTTTGCGACCCCATGGATAGCCTGCCAGGCTCCTCTATCTATGTGATAATGTTCTATACACTGAAACATTTGCTTGTAAGCAGAATCTCATAACTGAAAATAACCACATTAATGTGAGTTGCTTAGAATGGTTCAAAACTTGGGAAATGTGTTGGAATTTTCACGAATAGTAAGATAAGGATGCAAGACATCTTATGTGAACTGGGAGCTGGTAAACACAGCCAGTATGTGGGTTGCATTTCTCTCTTCTTATTATTAACCACCAGTACCCTAGACCAAGTTACCTTTGTTTCTTAAGTAGACCATTACGGCACATTAATAAGTATTCCCTTGTACTTCTCTCTTTCTCTGATCCAGAGTTGGCAAACTACAGTCTGAATTCCCACCTTCCTAAAATTACAAATGAAATCTAACTGGCCTGTAGCCACATCCATGTATTTACAAGTTTGTTACAAGTGTTTTCTTCTTCAGAAGCCTTGTTGGGTAGGTGTGACAGAGCCCTTGTGGCCCAGAAAAGCCCAACAAATATATGATCTCACCCTTTTCAAAAAGTGTTTGTAAACCATCACTTTAATGCATTAGCATTTCTGTAGTAGAGCTGATGCATTTAAATGTAGATTTGATAGGCTGTTTACTAACGTGTTAATGGAGTTCCATTGCTCTTTGGGGAGAAAAGCAATGTCCAACACGGCCTTCAGAGCCCTGCTGCGCAATTCTCTGCACATACAGAGACTGTTCCCTGAGTAGCACTCTGCAAAGTCCCCAGGTGGGCATTGTCATTGCCGTTCATCACTGTTCTTTCTGTCTTCAGTTTGTTGGCTTTCTTGCATCCTCAGAGTTCAGCTATAATTTCCTCTCTTTGAAAAAAAGACCTTCCCCTGAGTCACCAGATGTGAGTGGGTCTCTTGATATGTACAGAATAGAACTGAATATGTCTCCAACATGGCGCTTATTATCATCATAAATACCCTGATGTCCAGTGTGTATCTCCTCCACAAGAAATGAAACTCCTTTAGAGGAGAAACGGCGAGGAGTTTTGCCAGGACGAGTTTTGTCTGCTCAGTGCCTACAATGGTGTCTGGTAAACAGTCAAGCTTGAATATCTGCTCTTTTGTTTTGTATCATTTGCCACTCCTAGGGGCTTCCTGGGTGGTGTGGTGGTAAAGAATCCACCTGCCAATGCAAGAGACGCAAGAGATGTGGGTTTGATCCCTGGCTGGGGAAGATCCCCTGGAGACAGAAATGGTGACCCACTCCAATATTCTTGCCTGGAGAATACCATGGACAGAGGAGCCTGGTAGGGTACAGTCCATGGGGTCAGAAAGAGTCAGACAGGACTGAGCACACACGTACACCACTCCTAGATGCATTACTGGGTGTGCGTCTTGGGGTGTAGTATATGCCCAGGAGATATTAACTGCATGAAACAAAAAACTTTTTATAATGAACCTTTTTTTGAATTATATAAACAGAAAAGTCTGCAAACAGGAAGTGTGTGTGGCTTGAGAATTATTAAAAAGTGATCACTGTGATATAGTTACAACTTAAATCAAAAAGTGAAGGAGCACCATAACTCCTTCATCTCCCTCCCAATCAGTAACACCTCCCACAACGAATGACTGTCATAACTTGTAATAAAGGCTATACTTCATTTACAGTTATTGCAAAATACTAGCTATTTCCCCATGTTATACAATAAATCCTTGTAGTCTACCTTTTTTTTTTTTTTTTTTTGTAATTTTTGAAAAATTTTTGGCCACATGGTAAGTGGGATCTTAGTTACCTGAGGAGGAATTAAACACGTGTTCCTGGCATTGGAAGTGCAGAGTCTTAACCACTGGTTAATGGTTTTAACTACAAGAGAAAAGTCCTTTGTAACCCATTTTATCCCCAATAGTTTCTACCTCCCACTCCCTGACCCCATATCACCTCCTGACCCCTACTGGTAACATCTGAGTTGTTTTTAAGCTTTATGTAAATAGAAGCTTGCAAAATACATTCTTGTATCTGGCATATTTTGTATCTAATATTTGTGAGATTTATCTATGTTATAGCTACAAAAATAGTTTATTTATTTAATTGCAATGTATTATTCAATTGTAGGATATGTATTTCTTCAACTGGTGAAGAAAGTTTGTATGGTCCCAGTTTATCACCACCCCCAAAACAAGTGCTTATAAGAATACACTTGAATATAAATTATGAAGCATGTATATGTGAGTTTAGGTAAGTATGGTTCTAGGGTTTAATTTTTACTGGGTACACACATATTCAAAATTTAGCAGATATGACAGTTTTTGAAACAGATGGTACTGATTTTGATTCTCACAAGCATTAGATGAGAGTTCTAGTTAGTCCACATTTTTGGCAGCACCTGAAATCTTCACCATTTAAATTTTTAGCTATTCTCATAGGTTGTAGAATCACATTGAAGGTTGGATCTGTGTTTCCTGATTACTAATGAAGTTGAACACATAAAGTGAAAGTGAAGTTGCTCAGTCGTGTCTGACTCTTTGCGACCCCGTGGACTGTACCCTACCAGGCTCCTCTGTCCATGGGGTTCTCCAAGCAACAATACTGGAGTTGGTTGCCATTTCCTTCTCCAGGGGATTTTCCCGACCCAGGGATCAAACCCAGGTCTCCTGCATTGCAGGCAGATGCTTTACCCTCTGAGCCACCAGGGAAACCCACATTCATGATTAATTGTAAGAAAAACCTATTTGGATGTGCAAAAAAAGTATATATACCAACCAGTTAGGCTTGTAGAATAATTCTATGAGCTAAGACTTTGCCACTTTTCCAGAGGTAAGACTTGAGAATCTTTCTAAGAAAAGTCAGGGAGATAGTGAGGGACAGGAAAGCCTAGCAGGATGCAGTCCATGGGGTCACAAAGAGCTGGACATGACTTAACAACTTAATAACATTTTTTTTTTAAATCTCAGTTGATTTGTTTTGAAGGATAGCTGACAAAATTTCAAACTACTTTCTCAACAGATATTTTCACTACTGCTTATACTTGTGGTTCTCTACAAATGAGAGTGGTTATCAATATTTTAAGACTGCTTCTGATTTAGTGTCAGTGACAATCATGTGTTCTTTTTTATGAGGTAGAAGTTAAAGGGTGATTGTTAAATTAAAAAATGGCAGTTATTGAAAATATATAGCTATTCTGAGTAAAAAATTAATTTTGAATTTGGAAATAAAGTACTAACCATTCATTGAAACTTGTTTCACATATACATATGTGCTTAAATGAAAGACCAAACACTAATCTTTTGAGGAATGAGTACACTATTTTCAAATAAGGTCTGGAGACATAATAACTGTCTATTTTTTCTTGCTCACCTGCCCTGAGAGAGCTTATGTAAATTTGCCCTTTGCAAGCAATATAAACCTTGTTGACTACTCTCCCCAGTGAAATGGCCTTTCATAGTCTTAGAAATATGTCAGTATTACTCATATTATTGAGCTTTATCCTATCATCCATAAAATAGAGGGTAAATGTGGTCTTTTATCTGCTTTACCTTTAAAGAAACTTTTCCTTGAATTTCATTAACCTTTTGGAAGTTTATTGTCTACTCATTATATTTCTCAGAATTTTTAGTCTCTAGGGAAAATTTTAGTTATGTATGCTGAGTATTTTTGTGACACTGTTATAAAATATGCCTAAAAGAAATGATTTTTTTTCAGTATAAGGGGAATAGATAGGTTATATTAAAAAAAAAAAATAGATTAAAAAAAGATAACAGATTAATAGATATATAATAGGTACATAGAAGGGATAGAAAGACAGAATAGATGATATAGATGATAGATAATATCTATATATCTAATATCTACATTCTATATTAGAATTTAAACTTGGAAGTCTAAAAATTTATCCCTAATTCTTCATCAGTAATACAGGTTGTTAGCAAGCATTCAACCATGATATTTGAATGAAATAGTAGGAAAAAAAAAATGAACACATACAAAGTGAAAGTTGCTCAGTTGTGTCAGACTCTAACCCACCAGACTCCTTTTGTCCATGGTTTCTCTAGACAAAAATCCTGGAATGGGTTGCCATTTCCTGCTCCAGAGGATCGTCCCAGCCCAGGGAGAAAACCTGGGTCTCCTGCATCACAGGCAGATTCTTTACTGTCTGAGCTATGAACATACAAGCCTGTGATTTAATCACCAAACCATAGAGAAGCCAGCTGTCCTCACGGTACCCTGGTCACTACAGGGAAGACAACCAGTGCTGAGACAGTGCAGGTCCTTAATGTATTCTTTATTCATTCAGTAGTTTTCTATTGTATTGATTATAGGAGCACAATGGTGGCACTTTTGTACCTGCCCCCCTTGCTGTCATGCTTCCTCTCAAATTAGCCATAATTGCAGTTGGCACTTCTAGGGAAGCATTCTGTGCCACATCCCAGGCTACTAGGCAGGGGTTTCTGCTTGCTATATCAGGGCTTTCTCTAAACTACTCCAGTCACTCTGTCCTCAGACAAGTGAGATGCTGACAAGCCCTTTGCAAACCATCCACAATCAGGGGAAAAGAGTGGATGGATATACAGCCCCATGTTATATGCATCAAATGCACTTGTCTTGGGCCCTCATTTTGCTCCCTAAAGTCCTGTGTAGTTGAGTTCTTTTTGCCCATTGCAGTAACTCAATACTTCTCCCTTACAGAGATTTTCCTTCTTCATTTGCTCACTTCTATTTCCCCAGGCTCACCTCTATTTCTGGGAAATCCCAGCTGCACTCATAGAAGATCTGCTTCTTTCAGGATGTTGTTTACTCACTAAGTCCTGATCGACTCTTTGCAAACCCATGGATATAGCATCCCAGGCTTCCCTTACCTTCACCATGTCCTGGAGTTTGCTCAAATTCATGACTACTGAGTCAGTGATGCCATCCAACTATCTCTTCCTCTGTCATTCTCTTCTCCTTCTGCCTTCAATCTTTCCCATCATCAGGGTCTTTTCCATCAAGTCAGTTCTTTGCATCAGGTGACCAGAGTATTAGAGCTTTAGCTTTAGTATCAGTCCTTCCAATGAATATGCAGGGTTGATTTCCTTCAGGGTTGACCGGTTTGGCCTCCTTGCTGTTCAAAAGGCTCTCAAGAGTCTTCTCCAACACTACAGTTTGAAAGCATCAGTTATTCACTACTCTGCCTTCTTTATGGTCCAACTCTCACATCCATGCATGAATAAAATTTAAAATATTTGATACTGGCTGTGGCCCTAGAAAGCATAACCTCAAGATGATATTATGGAAGTGTATTGCTGACACACACAAAGACCACAGTGATCCCAATCTTAGTCTTAGTGTGGTACTGTTACCCCTCAAGATGCTCCAGAATCAAATAGATTAATCATCTGAAGTGATTTTTGATGAAATACAGGTTAAAATAAAAGCATTAGTTTTTTCAATGTTTCTAGAAATTGACAATTTTTAAACTGAAATTATAAAGATTATGAAGACAGCTGGCTTTGTTAAATGCCTTCTGAGCCTTAAAGCAAGAAGATGATAGACTCGGGTCATCCAGCTCTTAAATCAGAGTGAACTGTATAAGTCCCAAAACTTTCACAGAGGCATTTAAAGAAATCACTGGCTTTTATATCTGGAGGAAGATTTTGCAGGAAATCAAGCCCAGCTTTCACTGTAAAGGGAGTTAACCCAGGAAAGCAAATTGAATGAACAGTCTTTATGCTAAATTTGGATCTCAAAGAGAACAGTGGCTAACCGAAGGGTGAGATCAGAATATTTGGTGCTTGATAATATTGAATATTTAAGGTTTGCTTGTGTTCTGGGCCAAAGGAACTTTACTGTGAGACGGAGGTTCCCCTTGTTTGTTCAGTTCAGTTCAGTCACTCGGTCATGCCCATGAATCGCAACACACCAGGCTTCCGTGTCCATCACCAACTCCCAGGGTTCACTCAAACTCACGTCCATCGAGTTGGTGATGCCATCCAGCCATCTCATCCTCTGTTGTACCCTTTTCCTTCTTCCCCCAATCCCTCCCAGCATCAGAATCTTTTCCAATGAGTCAACTCTTCTCATGAGGTGGCCAAAGTACTGGAGTTTCAGCTTTAGCATCATTCTTTCCAAAGAACACCAAGGACTGATCTTCTTCAGAATGGACTGGTTGGATTTTCTTGCAGTTCAAGGGACTCTCAAGAGTCTTCTCCAACACCACAGTTCAAAAGCATCAATTCTTCAGTGCTCAGCTTTTTTCACAGTCCAACTCTCACATCCATACATGACCACTGGAAAAACCATAGCCTTGACTAGACGGACCTTTGTGGGCAAAATAATGTCTCTGTGTTTCAATATGCTATCTAGTTTGGTCATAAATTTTCTTCCAAGGAGTAAATGTCTTTTAATTTCATGGATTCACCATCTGCAGTGATTTTGGAGCCCCCCAAAATAAAGTCTGACACTGTTTCCACTGTTTCCCCATCCATTTCCCATGAAGTGATTAACTCTCCCCAAATTTCTCCTTTTTGTGCCAAGTCCTTAAAACAATGGACTTCCCTGAGGCTCATCAGGTAAAGAAACTGCCTGCAGTGCAGGAGACACAGGTTCAATCCCTAGGTCAGGAAGTTCCCCTGGAGAAGAAAATGGCAACACTCTCAAGTATTATTGCCTGGAGAATTCCATGGACATAGGAGCCTGGCTGGCTATAGTCCATGGGATCATGAAGAGTCAGACATGACTGAGGAAGTACACACACACGTGATGAAAGAAGAAGCTTATACCCCCAAAGAAAATCCAGTTCTTACCCAAAGAAAATAGTTTTCCCAGGGAAATAAAATTACTGAGGGACTAAGATAATGAATACTGGCAGGAAAAGGTCAAGATAGGTGATAGTCTTCCTTGAGGGTGTATGGATAGAGCATCAAATGCAACATAAGGATGATTTCTTAGCATCAGTTCAGTTCAGCTGCTCAGTCGTGCCTGACTGTTTGCAACCCCATCGACTGTAGCATGCCAGGCTTCCCTGTCCATCACTAACTCCTGGAGCTTGCTCAAACTCATGTCCATTGAGTCAGTGATGCCATCCAACCATCTCATCCTCTGTCATCCCCTTCTCCTCCTGCCTTCAACTTTCCCAGAATCAGGTTCTTTTCCAATGAGTCAGTTATTCCTATCAGATGGCCAAAGTACTGGAGCTTCAGCTTCAGCATCAGTCCTTCCAATGAATATTCAGAACCGATTTCCTTGAGGATTGACTGGTTTGATCTCCTTACAGCCCAAGGGACTCTCAAGAGTCTTCTCCAACACCACAGTTCAAAAGCATCAATTTTTTAGTGCTCAGCTTTCTTTACAGTCCAACTCTCACATGCTTACATGACTACTGGAAAAACCATAGATTTGACCAGATGGTTGACATATACTTGAAGTATACTTCAAAAGTTCAAGTTCAAGTATACTTCAAAAGTTCACAGTTCAAAAGCGTCAATTTTTAGCACTCAACTTTCTCCAGGCAAGCATTCTTGTCTGGAGAATCCCATGGATGGAGGAGCTTGGTGGGCTACAGTCCATGGGTCGCAAAGAGTCGGACACAACTGAATGATTTCACTTTCACTTTCTCTATAGTTCAGCTCTCACATCCATACATGACTATTGGAAAAACCATAGCTTTGACTAGATGAACCTTTGTTGATGAAGTAATGTCTCTGCTTTTTAATATGCTGTCTAAGGTTGGTCATAGCTTTTCTTCCAAGGAGCAAGCGTCTTTTAATTTCAAGGCTGCAGTCACCATCTGCAGTGATTTTGGAGCTCAAGTTTTGTGTGACTCGTTGCAACCCCATGGACTGTACCTCTGTCCATGGTATTTCTCAGGCAAGAATGCTGGTGTGGGTTATCTTTCCCTTCTCCAGGGGATCGTCCCAAACCAGGGATTTAACCCAGGTCCCCTGAATTGCAGGCAGATTCTTACTGCCTGAGCCACCAGGGAAGCTCATTTCCAGCATGCAAACAGGTTATCCTCATCTCAGAGCTGCATCTACAGTCTGTCCTATTGTACTGCTCCTTAAAACTGGGAGCCAGTAATCTTGTGTAATTGAAGTGAGGATGCTGGAAATGATTTGGCAGAGTCTTGACCTAACCTGCCTTTTGAGAAATCTGTGTGCAGGTAAGGAACCAACAGTTAGAACTGGACATAGAACAACAGACTGGTTCCAAACAGGCAAAGGAGTACGTCAAGGCTGTATACTGTCACCCTGTTTATTTAACTTATATGCAGAGTACATCATGAGAAATGCTAGAC
>SJYW01017647.1:0-10444 GCA_006410735.1 Raphicerus campestris | reverse complement strand
TTTTCTTGAAGAGATCTCTAGTCTTTCCCATTCTGTTGTTTTCCTCTATTTCTTTGCATTGATCACTAAAGAAGGCTTTTTTATCTCTCCTTGCTATTCTTTGGAATTCTGCATTCAGGTGCTTATATCTTTCCTTTTCTCCTTGGATTTTCACTTCTCCTGGGAAATTAACAAGTATCTCAGGTAATTCAGATCTAGAGAGTACAGTGGGTATTTTTGTTTGTCTTTAAACTAATTTTTACATTTATTATTGCCTGTCCTTGGCATTTTATATATGAAATCACTCATATATAGTTTGGCAGGGGTGTCTGACTTTTTGGACTCAACACAATGCTTTTAGTATTAGGTCATGGNTACAGTGGGTATTTTTGTTTGTCTTTAAACTAATTTTTACATTTATTATTGCCTGTCCTTGGCATTTTATATATGAAATCACTCATATATAGTTTGGCAGGGGTGTCTGACTTTTTGGACTCAACACAATGCTTTTAGTATTAGGTCATGGTATTATACTGGTTGTTATTTTTATTTAAGTCCTCTGTTTTATTTACATTTAAAGTCTGTTTCTTATAAATAGCACATAGTTGAATCTTGCATTTTTATTCAGCCAAAGAATATCATATTTTTAATTGGAGTGTTAGAGAATTTTTAATCCAAACAAAATTTAGAAGTGATATTCCTGTAGTCAAATTTTGGTAAATGTATTAAAATATACCAAAACCATATCCAGTTGTCTGTATATTCTCCACCTTTTCTGACCATGTTGATATATCAGCTTAAAATTCCTGAACAATCAACTGGTTAAAAGGACAGCACTTAGTATATATATACATTCACAAATTGGAGTTAGTTTTACACTGGTTTCATAGGTTTCATTATGAAATGCAAGCACATAAAACCTTCAAAACACATTTTTTTTTTAAAAAACAGAAGAAATAGAAAACGCTAAGCAACCAAGTATGCAAGTCAGGTGAATAGATACAGTTGTCAACTAAACTCCAAGGACTTTATTTTTAAAGTATTGTGTTAAAAAAAGAAAGATAAATTTTAGTGAGATAATGTAGCACAAGGTAAAATACCCATATGTAGAGAGAAGAGGAAAAAAAAATCATTACTTCCATTAGAATTATTTCAACCAAGAAGAAACACAATAGAAATGACTTTTGGAAAGTTATGATAACAGACTCTATTTTCTTGGAGTAGTTATTAACTATCTACCAGAATTAGTGATTAATTATACATATAGGATTATGTTTAAATCCTTTGTCTAATATATTAAATCTTTAGTTTGAAAATGACAATATTCCACTCCATTTTGTTTAGGACTGTCGAATGTACTAAGTATCAGCACAAGGCTTCTATTAGCCAATGTGTTCAATAATGTTTGCAAACTGTTTTTCTAAATCCTCAATATCTTTGGTTGTTATAAACAAAGAAAGCATTTGAAGGGGATTAGAAATATGTGAGTGAATTACCATTTAAATAAAGTTGATTCAGCCCAGAAGGGACAACAGAAAAGCTTTCAGTCTTGGTAAATCCACTTCAATGTCAGTAAACAAATGGCCCAAAGTTGCTTTATCTGGTTCTGGCTGTAAAGGGTGACATGTAAGAGACAAGACTGGGAAAATAGTCTTTCTCTGTATTGCAGCCAGCTAAAGAGAACTGACTTCAATTCTTTGATTGTGTGCCAGTGTGCTCTCAGCTCCTTCACTTAAATGTCATCTGTTTGTGTAATCTCATAACTGAATTTACCAATCTATTTTAATTTATTTAAATGTGGTTTTCACACATAGACTCAATTTCTTCTTTAAATGGTTATGATAAACATCCCCAAACTGGCATTATATATGACTACAGTGTAACTTTAAATAGTATCATTTAGAGATCCAAAATCTATTACTCTTCTTAATGATTTAAATTGAAGTAACCGATGTTCACACTACTAAATGATTTGCACACTGCCCGGACCATTCAACATTTTTTCCTATATGTGTTCCAAGTATTCACCTCTGCAAAATGATGAAATGTATTTATTTTAAAACATAAATGTTATGAGAATCAAGAAAATTAAAATTTACAGTTGATAGAATTAATGCAATAGTGGTCGATATGGTAGCTCTTGAAGCTTCCTAGGTGATGCTATTGATAATGAACTTGCCTTGATATATACAAGAGACATAAGAGACGTGGTTTTGATCCCTAGGTCAGGAATATCCCCTAGAGGTAGAAATGGCAACCCACTCCAGTATCTTTGCCTGAAGAATCCCATGGACAGAGAATCCTGGCAGGTTACAGTTCTTGGGGTTGCAAAGAGTTCGACACAACTGAAGCGACTTAGCACACATGCCTGCAATAATACCAAATCGCTGTATCTGACCCTTATAATAATGAGATAATACCTAACAAGTGGTTCATCATGTGACTCACGGCTATGCATCAACTGTTGAATGTGCTTTGTTCCCATTACTTTTCACAACTGTATAAAATTAAGTACAATTCTTATCACCTCTGATGCCGGAGACCTGGGTTCGATCCCTGGGTCGGGAAGGTCCCTTGGAGGAGGAAATGGTAACCCACTCCAGTATTCTTGCCTAGAGAATCCCATGGACAGAGAAGCCTGGTGGGCTACAGTCCATGTGGTCACAAAGAGTCAGACACGTCTGAGCGACTTCACTCACTCACTCACTCATTGTATAGTTAAATAAATGGAGGCACAAAAATAGTTCTATTATTTGAAGCAAATTGAAGCTTTGGATTTAGATAGTTGGTCTCTAGAGCACATACTGCATAATATAGGCATAAGGATATTTACTTCAAGTGCCTGACACATAATGAGATCTCAAAAATTATTTACTATGTTCAACAAATTTTAAAAGATCTTTTAAAATTTCTCAATCAGTTTGGTTTGATGTGTCTTATCTTGGGGCATCTAGATTAAAATCAGCCAGTTGTAGTTAGGATTATACCATTACATTGGTTTTGTTACTTTAAGTTAATCATTGATTTTTGGATATAAAAGTGTCTCCACTGAAGAAATGGTTCTTTTCCCCTTTATTTAACAAAACTTTTTATGTTGGAATAATTTTGATTTACAGGAATGCTGCAAAGATAGTACACAGTTCCCTTACACTGTTTGTCTTGCTTCCCCTAATGCTCTCGCGTAACTGTGGTGCACTTGTTAAAACTGAGTAAATAACATCAATTCAGTGCTATTAACTTAATTATGTCCATGATCTGGATTTCATGGTGCTTTCACTAGTATCCTCTGGGTTCACTAGGAGGCAACTCAGGATTCAGCATTGCCTTCTTCTCTGATCTGTAAGAGTTTGTCAGTCTTTTCTGTCTTCCATGGCCTGGACATTTTTTAATGATACTGATTAGGTGTGTTGAAGAATGTCCCTCAATTTGATTTGCCTGGTGTCTTCTCAGGATTAGACTAGAGTTATCGGTTTAAGGGAAGAATACCAGAGATGTGAAGTGCACTCTAACTCATGACATCAAATCGGGAGTACATGATACCAAAAATTTATTGTGAAAGATGTTAAGCTTCATCAAAGTCATGATTGCCAGGGCCAGGTTTCTGGCAGATTTACATATTCATGACTAGTTATGATTTCCTTTTCTGTCTTCTTGATTTCTCTCATTGTCTTTCAGATGTAAATAGTGCATTCTTTAAAAAGGACATATAATCCTTGCAGAAGAATTTTATGTAAGGTATATAGATACTCTCCCTTTCAGGAAGGGTAAATTAATTCTCCACTTGAATGTGGATTACATTTCGTTATCTCAATTCCAAAGTATAAGGTATGGCAAGGGAAAAGCAATAAATTTACAATGGAGAAATCTGGCAATTTGGACATCTGGCCTGGCTGTTAGAGTAGCCCTTTCCATCATTTAGCCATTGAGCAGATTTTCCAGCTCTCAGTTCCCAAGAATCTAGAAAATAAAATCTATTCTCTCACATTCCACCACATTATTTATTGCTAAGATCAATTGTACAGAAAAATCTTCTTAAAAGTCTTTCATCTCTGTTATGGGTAAGATGTCTAAAAGAAGAAAGCAAAATTAGGGCAGAGGAAAAAAAGAGATAAGCAAGGGTATGAGATATCATTTTATTTAACTCTAACCTTGCCTGATCCACAGGGGACTCTGGAACATAGGTGAATCACTTTGAGGTAAGGTAGTGGCCTTTAGGACCTCCAGATTATTAATTTATTCTGTGACTTCCTGGATGGCGTGGCTCTTCTCAACCAAAGCTAACTCTTTGGAGCAGGAAGGCTAATTCCCTTGGAGTAGCAAGCCACTAACTGCCATCATGCACAAATAGCTGATGAATACTGAGCTGGAAAAGCAGGATATAGGTGGGAAACCAACAGCATCCATTACATTGTACACCCCATCTCTCAATCCAAATGACCAAATATTTACAGAGAATAAATTATAGTCTATATGCAAGTTACTATAGTGACTATCATGCACTTGCTTTTATTTGATGTATAGCTTCAAAATTTAAGAAGAGATGTGCATGATATCCTACATATTAATAACAGCCTTCCTTTCCTTTGTCTGTTTTTTTTTGTTTAATATTGAGTTTTAGTTTGGAAGATGGTCTGTTTTCTTCCCATGAGAAAAAGAGACAGATTATCTATTTCAAAAAGATATGGCCAAAATAATAAGATAACATTTTAGAAAGCAAATTAAGATCTCATGATTTCCAGGGGGAAATCCTCCAAAGCAGTACATACATTTTCACAATCTCTAGAGCACCAAGGACAATACATAATTCTTTATGTGAAAAGCAAATTCTATGCTTTTCCTGTGTAAATGGCATGAAATTACCCATATAAATAGGGGATGGTAGCAAAAGGAAGTCAAGTTTCCTTAAACTAAGCATTCAAGATAGATAGCTCAGCTTTAAAAGAACTCAGAAAGCAAGGTCTTCAGACAACAAGTGCATGAACAGCCACCAGTACCTATCTTGTGCCTGAAGAAATGTATAAAGATCTGTTGTACAATCATAAATCAACCCTTTGGAGAAAATGGGAGGTGTCAGAGACTATAAACTGGGTCAGATGCAGAATATAAATTCTATAGCTTCTGCGTCAGTGGTTCAAATCCAGAAAAGCTTACAACAGAGATGGGCAGAGGGTCTCAAAAGTCTTGCTGAGAGTAAAATGTTAAAGCAGCCTAATAAAGCTGGAGTGACACCATCCATCTTAAACAAGTATTCATGTTCTTCTGAGCATAGAGGAAGAAAGAAAAACAAAACTGATTTTCGAGTAAAAGGTGCTGGCACTAACTAGCATTTATTTTAAAGTTTTAAAAGCTGGAAGGATAGAAAATATCTCAAAGTTTTAAAAAAGTAACTAAATTTATGCCAAAATCAATAAAACCTCCAATAAGTATAGAGACCATATCTGATTAGCTTTGTGTCCATATGACCTACCCGAGGACTAGAAATGTGGAATATATTTCACTATCTGTGCAGTGAATTAATGTGTGAGTAAATGAATAAAAATCTTCCAGGTAGCTGGAGAAGCATCATCCTTTCCTCTGCCCCATAAATGTAAAGAGCCACAGTGCTCACCAGGCCTGGGTCTCCATACAGGCCCTGCTAATAGCTACCTCTGTGACCTTAATCAACCGCCTTAACCCCATGTAGCCCTCCCAGTCTAACTGTAAGATAAGTTATTCAAAAGGAGATTAAAGGTCTTTAGCAAATCTCAATTTCTAAAGATTTTCTCTGTAACTATAGCTATTATCTTAATGCCTAGAAGGGACACCATAAGGAAGCCATGAGGAACAGCACTGTGAAGTCATCAAGGACATGGACTTGGAATTCAGATGGGGAGACAGACATGATTTCAGCCTCATTCATGTCTACCACTTTCTAGCCTTGGGATCTCAAGCTGCTATTCCATAATTCTTTATTCATAAAATTCTGATGTGATGATTAAATAATTTAATTAAAAAGTATTAATTTTGGCCACCTCATGCGAAGAGTTCACTCATTGGAAAAGCCCCTGATGCTGGGAGGGATTGGGGACAGGAGGAGAAGGGGGCGACAGAGGATGAGATGGCTGGATGGCATCACCGACTCAATGGTCATGAGTCTGAATAAACCCCGGGAGTTGGTGATAGACAGGGAGGCCTGGCATGATGGGATTCATGGGGTCGCAAAGAGTCAGACACGACTGAGTAACTGAACTGAACTGAATTAATAAAATAATTAGTTACAGATGTAACATAATTCCAGGCACATAGTGTTACTATGGTTATTATCACAGTTTGAGAGAGTAAGAAGTGCTCCTCAACACCATCACCACCCTACTTGTTTTCCTAACATCAGATACTTTTTCCCTTTTAGCTTAGCAAACAACTGTAGTCACATGAATACAATGTTCTGAGAATAGAAACAAATCATTTGGATGCTGTCCTCAAGTACAATTGTAGAAAATTAACAAAACCCACCAGGTTCGTGTTGCCATTTTTTTCTCTTTCTTCCTCATATGCATGTACACATATGCATACGCAGAATATTTGGTACCTTCTTGGATGGTGTGACCATTCCAGATCAAAAAATAAAGATTTTTATGTCCAACACTGTTCTCCAAAAACAAACAAACAAGAAACTGTAGAGGTCACACACATTTTACTGAAAGAAAAATGCTTTTTAAGTATTACATGGTTTTAAGTTTTGCTGTTGTAGTAAAGGTGTGTTGGCTTGTATAGTTGTTATCTGAGCTCATTCACCAAATATTTCCTGGTTCCTATTTCTAATCATATATAAGTTTATTAGTCAAGGTTCTCCAGAGGAACAGAATCCATAAGATACAGAATTTTATAGATATAGATATAGATACACATATACACCAAATATATAATATATATATATATATATATACACCAAAAAACATTTATTAAAGGTATTGATGCATGTGACTATAAAAATAGTCCCATAGTCTGCTCTCTGCACACTGGAACCCCAGGAAAGCTGGTGGTGTGGTATAAGGCCTGAGAGCCAGAGAGTGGATAGTGTAGATTCCAGTCCCAAACCCAAGGACTAGGGGCCAAGAAGATCAAAGGCAGGAGCATATCAGTGTGTGACCTACCACAGCCAGGCAGAGGGCCAATGTTACCTGCCTCTGCCTTGCTTCCTTCAGGCCCCTGGTGGACNCTTAAACTAAGCATTCAAGATAGATAGCTCAGCTTTAAAAGAACTCAGAAAGCAAGGTCTTCAGACAACAAGTGCATGAACAGCCACCAGTACCTATCTTGTGCCTGAAGAAATGTATAAAGATCTGTTGTACAATCATAAATCAACCCTTTGGAGAAAATGGGAGGTGTCAGAGACTATAAACTGGGTCAGATGCAGAATATAAATTCTATAGCTTCTGCGTCAGTGGTTCAAATCCAGAAAAGCTTACAACAGAGATGGGCAGAGGGTCTCAAAAGTCTTGCTGAGAGTAAAATGTTAAAGCAGCCTAATAAAGCTGGAGTGACACCATCCATCTTAAACAAGTATTCATGTTCTTCTGAGCATAGAGGAAGAAAGAAAAACAAAACTGATTTTCGAGTAAAAGGTGCTGGCACTAACTAGCATTTATTTTAAAGTTTTAAAAGCTGGAAGGATAGAAAATATCTCAAAGTTTTAAAAAAGTAACTAAATTTATGCCAAAATCAATAAAACCTCCAATAAGTATAGAGACCATATCTGATTAGCTTTGTGTCCATATGACCTACCCGAGGACTAGAAATGTGGAATATATTTCACTATCTGTGCAGTGAATTAATGTGTGAGTAAATGAATAAAAATCTTCCAGGTAGCTGGAGAAGCATCATCCTTTCCTCTGCCCCATAAATGTAAAGAGCCACAGTGCTCACCAGGCCTGGGTCTCCATACAGGCCCTGCTAATAGCTACCTCTGTGACCTTAATCAACCGCCTTAACCCCATGTAGCCCTCCCAGTCTAACTGTAAGATAAGTTATTCAAAAGGAGATTAAAGGTCTTTAGCAAATCTCAATTTCTAAAGATTTTCTCTGTAACTGTAGCTATTATCTTAATGCCTAGAAGGGACACCATAAGGAAGCCATGAGGAACAGCACTGTGAAGTCATCAAGGACATGGACTTGGAATTCAGATGGGGAGACAGACATGATTTCAGCCTCATTCATGTCTACCACTTTCTAGCCTTGGGATCTCAAGCTGCTATTCCATAATTCTTTATTCATAAAATTCTGATGTGATGATTAAATAATTTAATTAAAAAGTATTAATTTTGGCCACCTCATGCGAAGAGTTCACTCATTGGAAAAGCCCCTGATGCTGGGAGGGATTGGGGGCAGGAGGAGAAGGGGGCGACAGAGGATGAGATGGCTGGATGGCATCACCGACTCAATGGTCATGAGTCTGAATAAACCCCGGGAGTTGGTGATAGACAGGGAGGCCTGGCATGATGGGATTCATGGGGTCGCAAAGAGTCAGACACGACTGAGTAACTGAACTGAACTGAATTAATAAAATAATTAGTTACAGATGTAACATAATTCCAGGCACATAGTGTTACTATGGTTATTATCACAGTTTGAGAGAGTAAGAAGTGCTCCTCAACACCATCACCACCCTACTTGTTTTCCTAACATCAGATACTTTTTCCCTTTTAGCTTAGCAAACAACTGTAGTCACATGAATACAATGTTCTGAGAATAGAAACAAATCATTTGGATGCTGTCCTCAAGTACAATTGTAGAAAATTAACAAAACCCACCAGGTTCGTGTTGCCATTTTTTTCTCTTTCTTCCTCATATGCATGTACACATATGCATACGCAGAATATTTGGTACCTTCTTGGATGGTGTGACCATTCCAGATCAAAAAATAAAGATTTTTATGTCCAACACTGTTCTCCAAAAACAAACAAACAAGAAACTGTAGAGGTCACACACATTTTACTGAAAGAAAAATGCTTTTTAAGTATTACATGGTTTTAAGTTTTGCTGTTGTAGTAAAGGTGTGTTGGCTTGTATAGTTGTTATCTGAGCTCATTCACCAAATATTTCCTGGTTCCTATTTCTAATCATATATAAGTTTATTAGTCAAGGTTCTCCAGAGGAACAGAATCCATAAGATACAGAATTTTATAGATATAGATATAGATACACATATACACCAAATATATAATATATATATATATATATATACACCAAAAAACATTTATTAAAGGTATTGATGCATGTGACTATAAAAATAGTCCCATAGTCTGCTCTCTGCACACTGGAACCCCAGGAAAGCTGGTGGTGTGGTATAAGGCCTGAGAGCCAGAGAGTGGATAGTGTAGATTCCAGTCCCAAACCCAAGGACTAGGGGCCAAGAAGATCAAAGGCAGGAGCATATCAGTGTGTGACCTACCACAGCCAGGCAGAGGGCCAATGTTACCTGCCTCTGCCTTGCTTCCTTCAGGCCCCTGGTGGACTGGATGATGCCCTCCTACTCTGGGGAAAGCCATATGGTTTACTCAGTCCATCAATTCAAATACTAATCCCCTCAAAAATAACACTCTCACAAACAAACCCCAAAATAATGTTTAACTAGATATCTGGGCATCATTTGGCCAAGTCAGACTGACATATGGAACTAACCACCAGCATAAGCTCACATTTCCTGGACTCTACTAATGGTTAGTGGGACCATGAAATTTGATGGGGTCATTATTGTGAGCGAAAGTGATGTATGTTGCTCCTCAGTTAAAGCATTTAATTGCCAGCTCAAAACCCCTTGGAGCTCTCTTTTCTTCTGCCAGTCATCAGCAGTAGATCAGCACTGTCCCACAGAATTTTCTGCAAAGATGGAAATGTTCTCTGTATTGTCCAATATATTAGCCAGTAGCCACAGTACACTGGGCTACTGAGGACTAGAAACATGGATAGTGTGACTGAGGAGCTGTGTATTTTATTTCATTTCATTTCATTTTAACCAATTTAAAGTTAAACAGCTACACGTGCCTGGAGGCTATTATATTGGACAGCAGATTGCTAGGTACTGACAGCTCTCTCAACCTGGGTCCTAAAGTGAGGACCGTGCAGAACAGAGCCCCCAGACACACAGCAATGGAAATGTGCTGAAAGAAAGAAATAAAACTTGTATGAGTCATTAAACGTGGGCGGCTGCGACCAGCACACTAAGCACAACCGAGAGGAGCTACCCCACGCCTGAGGTCAGGGGCAGCGGCTGAGAGTGCAAGACTACAGCAGCGCAGGATTGGCTGAGGAGCTACCCCCGCGGCCAAGGGCAGGGGCAGCCAGGAGGAGCCCCCCGCGCCTGAGGCCAGGGGCGGTGGCTGGGAGGAGAAACCCCACCTCCAAGGAGCGGTGGCTGCACGGGCACAGGAGGGCCTAGAGGAGCTACTCCATGTTGAAGGGCAGGAAGGGTGACGGTAAGGAGATA
>SJYW01017645.1:72106-92877 GCA_006410735.1 Raphicerus campestris | reverse complement strand
ATTTTTTCTGGCATAAAGTAAGTTCTCCATAAACATTTGTTATATGGATAAATTCACAAAACTTATTTTTACATTTTACCAACATACATTGATTGTTTTAGGCACTTGAATGGCATTGCTAATAGAATTTTTCAAACTAGTTATTTTCTCTCACACACTTGTACTGGGGATTTAAATTATATGTACATAACTGTCTCTCAGTTCTCCCTAGAATTTCATACACTATTCTTTGAAAGTATCCTGACTGCAACTGGTTGTTACTTGTTACATAACTTTCTTCATTATCCTTACTTTCTCTAGACTTTTGACTGCCTTTAAATAGCAGGAATCAAAATGTTTAGAGTCCAAGGATAATGTCCACTTGAAAACCGTCCTCCCCTCTTTTGAAGGTCTAAATAATTGAAGATATTGAGCAATAAATATTACTAAACAAATTTACTCACATTTCAGGTATTTCTGCAAAATATTTCAAAGAACCTATTTTTATTTTTAAACATTGCTGAGGATGAGTAAGTTTAAGGGCAAAAAATTAGTTGATTGAAATGAAATTAAAAGCATAGACCCACTTTGACTAAACATCTGATTTTGAATGTATTAATAAGTTTCCAGCTTGCCTTGTAGGTGCTAGAATGTGCCTTTACTTGCCACTTTAACTGTTTGGAAGTATGACATCCAAGAAGGGCTCTGAAAACAGATGTCATCACATACGCCTTTCTGCCAACAGTGGAAACTCTGTAAATTGTATTTCAGTCTTAATCCACCCAGCAACGCAGAGGAAGGAAAGCAGTGTAGCCTGTGATATCTAAACCTAGGGTTCTCAACCTCCAGGATTTAATACCTGAAGATCTGAGGTGGAGGTGATGTAATAATGTTAGTAATAGGAATAAAATGCATGCCAAAAAGTTTTGGGACTGCTGAACTATACCAAAGGTTGGTTATCTATCTACTGCTTCTATTTGAGTAGTATAATTTGATAATTTATAAGTTATGGTAAATTCTTATCATGACAGCAATTAGAAGACAAATGTTTATTTCTGTTGACTTTTACTTGGCTGAGANGGACTGCTGAACTATACCAAAGGTTGGTTATCTATCTACTGCTTCTATTTGAGTAGTATAATTTGATAATTTATAAGTTATGGTAAATTCTTATCATGACAGCAATTAGAAGACAAATGTTTATTTCTGTTGACTTTTACTTGGCTGAGATTATTTCAGAAGTTTGTCAAATATTCAAGCTCATCTTTAAAAATCTTAACTTCTTATGTTTTTATTATTTATCCCATATTAAACCATTTACTGAAGCAATAATCATAAATAGTCAGTTGCACTGGTTTTTTTGAGTAGTTCCCATCCCATATGTGCTAAAGATACAATTTTCCTCTCATTTACCTGTGCTCTTGAGATGAAGATTCCATGGCCTAATGAAAAGAATTGAAGGAGATATTTAAGTTTTTCCATTTTGAAGGGCAAGTTCAATAAGTTAAATTATTTTGTCGGTAGTTGAAGTATTGCGTGAATTATTTGGAAGTTTGTCTTATCTTGATTCTCAAAGTATCACTATTTTTCTTTCTTGATGAACTTTTAAAAATATTTGAAGTTAAATCCTACTTCTTTGTGAACATTGTTTTGACATAATTTTAATAGCACCATCTGTAATAGTAGTCCATCTGTGAAAAAAATAAATATATGGGCTTATTTTGTTCTTCATTCCAATGGTTGCCAACAATTTTTCTTAAAAAGAAAAACTGTTGTAAAATAGTCTACACATGATTGAAATGGAAACTAAAACAATTGTAAAAGTTACTGTGGTCACAATCATTTTTACTTTTTCTTGTTGCATGCAGATAATTGAAACATGGATATTATTTTAATTCAAATTGCTTTGCCTTAATTTTTGTGTGTGTGTGACTATGTGTGAATGCACACACATATGGATAAACACACAGGTCATTATGAAGTAATTTATAATTATATTGAAAACAGCACTTTGTGAAACTTTTCAGCTGTTGACGTTTTTCTCTCTTCTCTTTTGCCTTAATTTCATTTTCTAAATATTTAATTCCCATAGCTAGGAGCTTTGGATTTCCCTCCATTTATCAAACTTCCAAATATAGTATAAAGTTTAACCACACCCGCAATAATTATAAGAACTCTGAAATAATTTCTATAAAGTGCTAACTCTGGCATAGATCTCATTTATTTTCCCTAGCCACTCCAGGAAAACATGGTCATGCACACGTACATGCCAGCATCATTCTATTCTCATGTTGTTGATTACTTTTTTGTGTTTGCAGTCCTCACTCTTCCATTATAGGAACAAGGCAGAATGCATAATAGTCAAAAGATGAGTGTTAAGTAGCCCTTCCTCCTGCCTTTCCAGCAAATTCAGTGGAAAAGCTTTTCACAACAAAACAGATCAGCTTTACCTCCATAGGACTACGATTTCCAGTAATGTGCCTTGTTCTGCTGCTGTTCTGCCACAATATGAAAGAATACGAGAGTTCTGTGCTCCAACTTTCCCGGAAAGATTTTGATGGGAGGTAAAGGCTAGTCCTTCTCCTAGAATGACATTTATTGCAGGTAACAATTCCAAGGACAAAGGGTTATGATTATATAAAAGAAAGGAGTCCTTTTCTATCATCTTAGACAACCAGTTCTGCCGCATCTACTCATCTGAATTCTCTTATTTGTAGGAGAAATGGGCAATTAGTGTGGGCAGTCATTATTGTGCAATGAATGGAGAAGCGTGCTGACCCAGCTGCTTCCTCCTGTTGGCGTTCCCTTCTCCCAGTGAGTTTTTAGAATGCAGACTTGGTGCAGACTTAACAATACCATGAAAGATTACACTTCTCCATGCTCTGTGGATTGCTCTGCAAAAGAACCTGGAAGCTTTCCCAGCTTTGGTGCTGCTGGATTTACCCACTATCTTTCTTTTTACATAAGAAAGGTAAACAAAGACTTATTGGAGGATGAGGTAGGGAAAGCTTGAACAAAGAGCAAGTAAGTAAAGAAATGATGGACCAAAGTTGGTTTTGTCAGAATTTTGAAATAAAAATTCTGGTTGTCTGAGTTCAGATAAAAGATTAAAACTAGTTTAGGGTGATTTGGTTGTGTAGCGTCTTTGCTCACTAGTTACTAAGAACACTCTGAACAAAAGGGCTAGTGTGTTAGTTGCTCAGTTGTGTTTGACTCCTTATGA
Organism: Raphicerus campestris; assembly: GCA_006410735.1. NCBI lineage: Eukaryota > Metazoa > Chordata > Mammalia > Artiodactyla > Bovidae > Raphicerus > Raphicerus campestris. Next base: position 89,675 of record SJYW01017645.1, on the reverse strand, counting down.
TCCCATCGGTCGCCTTTGTTCATGTCCATGGAATTCTCTAGGCAAGAATACTGGAGAGGGTTGCCATTCCCTTCTCCAGGAGATCTTCCCAACCCAGGGATCGAACCCAGATCTGCACTGCAAGCAGCTTCTTTACTGTCTGAGCTACAAGGGAAGCCCCCCCAAAGTGTAACCTTACCAAATAGAGAAGAACAGGTCTTGTTAAGATTAGTGTACTAATGTTTGTTGCTTACTGAGGTATATGGTCCAAACACTGTTTAAACTCATTTAATTCTCATAGCAATCCTATGAGCTAAGTATTACTGTTATTCCCATTTTATTAATGAGAAAACCGAGATAGAGCAGGAGAAATAACTTGCCTAACTTCACAGGTTAATATGGAGTGGAACAAGATGTTGCACTCAGGCCGTCTGATTCCTATCCTGCATTCCTAACCACTTCCTTCTACTGCTGATCATTATGCTGTATCTTTGGAAACATTGACTTTGGCCTTGGAAAAGCTGGACCTAAACCCTAGCTCTGATACTTACTAGTTGTATGTACTTAGGTAAGATGTTTAACTTCTATAAAATATAATTTCTTCATCGGTAAATTTAAATTATAAGGTCAAATTCATTGTGTTCAGTAAGAATGAATATAATATGCCTGGCATTGCTGGATAAAAACTGATAAATTAAAAAATAGTCTCTTCCCCTAAACTGTACATCTTTTTATATTAAATAGACTTGTCTCTAAATTTCTTTTGGAACTCAGGGCTTTGTTCATTTCATCATCTATGCTTATTTACCTTCTCTTCACCTATTCATAACTCATCCATTTATGGGGAAAGACCTGAAGCATTCTCATATTTGCTGGAAATATTCTGAGTTTGGCTCTATTTAGCAGTAAAATTGCAGGAACAGCAAATCTTGAAGTTACATTGAAGGACAAATGCTCTGTTTTTGGCCTGGTACTATTTAGTTTATAAAATCAGAGAAAGAAAGCTTTCCATAGCTACATGTATCATATAAATTGCTCCAATTTTACAAGAATCTGCGTCAAAACCATTTCTTCTTGTTAGACAGAAAAGATATTTTTGGTTGGGTAGATGTTTTATAAAACTGTGTTGATACTAATAAGTTTTTGGAATACATTGGCTTGCACAAATATTGATAGAGTGACTTTCCACATACCTGAACTGCCATGAACCCTACCTCCCTTGATAATGGTAGGTAACTTTGATTTCTTTCCCTAAATTATTTGTGTGCTTCAAATTTGTATCAGGGCAAATATTCAGGATCTACTTTAGTAAGAAAAGTGAGAAAGGATATTTATCTATCATCTAGATGTTTATAAACTGCTTCCTTGACACCATACCTCCATTTACCACCCAGTTCATTGATTCCCTTCAGAAATACTTTTTTTCAAGTTATTTGTGACACTTTCTCATTTTAACCTACTTCATCTCACTGTCGTTTCTAGTGTTACATAAAGAAGTGTTCTTCACAAGATTGCTATTGACAATTACATCTAATTGACACATGCCTTTCCTCAGTCTACCCCCATTCAGTTCAGTTCAGTTCATTTCAGTCGCTCAGTCATGTCTGACTCTTTGTGACCCCATGAATCGCACCATACCAGGCCTCCCTGTCCATCACCAACTCCTGGAGTTCACTCAGATTCACACCCATCGAGTCAGTGATGCCATCCAGCCACTCCCATTATCATCCTTAAAACATTTTCCTCTCTTGGCTTTTATGGTATCATTCCACTCTCTTTTCTTCCCCATCCATGATTCTCTTCTTCTGTCTGAAACTGAGGTGTTAGAATCCATTGGTGAATTAGCCTTCTCCAGAGAAACAGAATGTATTTCTGAATCTATCTCTGTATCTATCTACCATCTATCATAGATTTATCAAAAAGTTATTGGAAGTTATAACAGTCACATCAGACCAGGTGTGGTCATTATAGTGTGCAATCTCTGAACCTTTGTTGAGATCCTTTATAATTATTTTTATTGAAATGTTTAAAATTCTTTACAAATCTAGCAAAATTTTGTGAAATTACCTTTCATTACTAGTGAGATAAAACATTTTTCACATTAAACAAACAAACAGACAAGGTTATTGGTTCAAGTGATTATAGAGAAACTGAAAAGTCCCATGTCCACCATCTACAATCTGGAGACCCAAGAAGACCAGCGGTAAAGTTTGAAGGCCTGAGCATCAGACAGTCAGTGGTGTAGATTCCAGTCTGAGTCAGAAGGCCTCAGAAGAGTTAATGGCAGGAGATGCTCCAGCTAAATAGACAGACAGAGGGAGAAGTCAAATATACCCTTCTTCCTCATTTTTGTTCTGTTCAGGCCCTCAGTGGATGGGGAAGGACAACGTACTTAGTCTTCCAATTCAAATGCTAATCTCTTCTGGAAATTGCCTCACAGTCACACCCAGAAATAATGTTTAACCAGATATCTGAGCATCCCATGATTCAGTCAACCATGTTGACCTATAATATGAGCTATCACACTTGATGATAAATCTTAATTTGCTTGATTACATTTTCTCCTCAACTAATTTAACTGATCTCATGCCTTTACATATGACCTAATTCGAACAACTACCAAGTTTATATCTTCATTTCAATCTCCTCCCCAGAATTAGTTTTTCAACTGGCTACTTAATATCTCTATTTTGATAAACCTGGACATTCTAAACATTAGTTCAGTTCAGTTCAGTCCTCAGTCATGTCTGACTCTTTGTGACCCAAATGGACTGAAGCATGCCAGGCCTCCCTGTCCATCACCAACTCCTGGAGCTTACTCAAACTCATGTCCGTTGAGTTGGTGTTGCCATCCAACCATCTCATCCTCAGTTGTCCCCTTTCTCCTCCTGCCTTCAATCTTTCCCAGCATCAGGGTCTTTTCACACGAGTCAGTTCGCATCAGGTGGCCAAAATATTGGAGTTTCAGCTTTAGCATCAGTCCTTCCAATGAATATTCAGGACTGATTTCCTTTAGAATGGACTGATTGGATCTCCTTGCAGTCCAAGGGACTCTCAAGAGTCTTCTTCAACACCACAGTTCAAAAGCATCACTTCTTTGGTGCTCAGCTTTCTTTATAGTCCAACTGTCACAACCATACGTGACTACTGGAAAAACCATAGCCTTGACTAGACGGACCTTTGTTGGCAAAGTAATATCTCTGCTTTTTAATATGCTGTCTAGGTTGGTCATAACTTTCCTTCCAAAGAGTAAGCGTCTTTTAATTTCATGGCTGTAGTTACTATCTGCAGTAATTTTGAAGCCCCCCCCCCCAAATAAAGGCTGTCACTCTATCCATTGCTTCCCCATCTATTTCCCATGAAGTGATGGGACCAGATGCCATGATCTTCGTTTTCTGAATATTGAGTTTTAAGCCAATGTTTTCCACTCTCCTCTTTCACTTTCATCAAGAAGCTCTTTAGTTCTTTTTAACTTTCTGCCATAACGGTGATGTCATCTGCATATATGAGGTTACTGGTATTTCTCCTGGCAATTTTGATTCTAGCTTGTGCTTCATCCAGCCCAGCGTTTCTCAGGATGTACTCTGCATGTAAGTTAAATAAGCAGGGTGACAATATACAGCCTTGATGTACTCTTTCCTGATTTGGAACCAGTCTATTGTTCCATGTCCAGTTCTAACTGTTGCTTCCTGACCTGCATACAGATTTCTCAAGAGGCAGGTCAGGTGGTCTGGTATTCCCATCTCTTTCTGAATTTTTCAGTTTGTTGTGATCCACACAGTCAGAATATTGACGTTGTTTGCCATTCCCTTCCCCAGTATTCTAAACTTAATGGCCTGAAAATAAACTCTTAACTTTACCTCCAATACTTTTTCTCATTTAGTCTTTTCCCATCTCAGTTATTGACATCATTAACTTAATTGTTAAATCAGAAACTTGAGATGAAGTCAACTTAATTGTTAAATCAGAAACTTAAGATGAAGTTTATTTTTCCTTTCCCTTTTGGGTAGACTTCGAAAGTTGGTGATGGACAGGGAGGCCTGGTGTGCTCTGGTTCATGGGCTTGCAAAGAGTCAGACATGACCGAGAGACTGAACTGAACTATCCCAAAATATCCATCCATGAGAAAATTTCTGTCCTAACATATAGTCACTCACTCTCCAATTCTCCACCACCACCACCTTAGGGTATTTCCCTTTCTCATCCGGACTCTTGCATTAGCTCCCTACTTGGTATCTTTGCTTCTAGTTTTGCCTTCCTCCAATCTATTATACATATGCAAGTTAGAGTGATCTTTCAAGAACATAGAAAAATTTTTTTTTAATTTTAAAACAATTTTATTGGAGTATAGTTGATTTATAATGTGTTAGTTTCAGGTGTACAGCAAAGTGATTCAATTATACATGTACATATATTCATTGTGTTTCAGATTCTTTTCTCATATAGGTTATCACAAAATATTGAGTAGAGCCCTTGTGTTGTATAGTAGGCCCTTGTTGGTTATCAACCTTATATATAATAGTTATATATAACAAAATATAAGTATAATATAATAATATGAGTTATCAACTTATATATATATATAAGTGTGCATTTGTTAATCCCAAGCTCCTGATTTATTACTCCCTCCACCACATTTCCCCTTTGGTATCCATGTTTGCTTTCTGTATCTGTAAATTTGCTTCTGTTTTGTAAATAAGTTTATTTGTATCATTTTTACAAATTAGAGTTCACATTTGAGTGATATGATATTTGTCTTTGTTTGACTTACTTTACTTATTATGGTAATCTCTAGGTCCATCCATGTTGCTGCAAATGGCATTATTTTGTTCTTTTTTATGGCTGAGTAATATTTCAAGAAGATAAAGATGATTCTGACATTCCATGGTTTGAACACTTCAGTGACTGTTGCACTTAGGATCCTCTGTGGTGTGGCATCTGTTCATCTTCCAGCCTCATCTGGTTCTGCTCTCTCCCTACTATACCTCAGTCACTGTAGCTTTATTTCATATCCCTGAACACACCAACTGTGTCTTTCTTTTCCAAACATCTCAGTACAAACATGTCTCTCTGTCAGCTTTCTTTTGAGCTATTGCTATGATTGGTTCTTTTCCTTTAGTGGGCCACTTTTATGTTACTGTATTAGATAGGACCTCCTTGTGTTATCAGAATTGACTTTTTAAAATTCTCTAGCATAGCCACTTATCAATTTCTTCCATAGCAATGAATATAATTTATATTTAAATATTTATTTGTTTGATTACTTGTGTTCTCCATGTCATCACTAGATTATATACTTCATTAGTATAGAGATTATTTGTTGTTTCATATATTATAAACTCGGGGTCTCATAGAGTGCCTTGATATTGCAGACACTCAATAAGTATTTTCTAAATAAATATATAAGCTAAATGGAATGGAAAATTGCTTTGAGATATGGCTATGAATAAGCATTTCTTATAGCAGAGCAAAATAAATAATAACAACAGTTGTAGGGTTTGGGACATGGCTTATGAGCTCCCTGGGTTTACATTTATTGAAACCTCTATGAAATTCAGCCCAAGTACAATATGAAGTCCATAAAGCAGCAGTAAAAAGGCAAACATCATGAGTACTGTTCATAGGCTCTGCTTCCCAAATGATTTCCAGTATGATTCTTGGTATTGTTTTAAATGCAGAAAAAGATGTCCACAACCAATGAGAGCTATCCAGTCACTCCTTTGATGTAGCTGATGAGAAGATTAATAAACCATAACACTTGAGAAAATAAAAGTAAAGGGTAGACTCAGATGCCTTTAATGGGAGACATCTTCCTTATTCTCTTTATTGTGTATAAAATAAAACATATTAAGGAAATATCAATCTGTATCATTCTTAGTAATCATTCATATCTTGGACCAATAATTACATACTTGAGCAGAATCACGGTATACTATGTCAAACTTGGATTCTTTTCCTATTTGATATCAGTATTTTGTAAATTTAAAGCCTCAATTCTGAGTTCTACTTCCAGTGGGCATGAATACCAGGGGTTTGAAATAGCCTCTGAAATAACTAAAAATACACAAAAGTAGTTTTAAAGATATTGGACATCAGGCAATAAAGGGCAATGAAATCTGGGAGATTGTAAACAACAAAATGAGCTTGAGCATTGCCCCGGTGTTATGCCTGGAGAAAGCTCTGAGGCTGAGAGAGAGAAAACCCAGATAATATCCAGTGGTCTCCTTTAACTGAGAAGAAAATGTTGTGAGTTCATGGAAGACAGTGGGGCTTGAGTTGACACAGAAAAGCAGCAGAAAAGAGAGAGCTGCCCATAGAGAGAGCTGCAGAACTTCCCAAATCTTTCTTTAGGTATACATTAAGTACATGGGCTTCCCAGCTGGTGCTAGTGGTGAAGAATCCGCCTGCCTATGCAGGAGAATGAAGAGACACAGGTTCAATCTCTGGGTCAGGAAGATCCCCTGGAGGAGGGCATGGCAACTTACTCTAGTATTCTTGCCTGGAGAATCCCATGGAGAGAGGAGCCTAGGAGGGTACAGTCCATGGGGTTGCAGAGATGGACATGACTGAAGCAACTTAGCATGATTAAGAATATGCATGTGAAGGAACTATACCAGAGGAAGAGTAGCCTGGAAGCATTAGAGAGAGCAATACTTTAACTAGGACTGAGAATCATTTCTGCTTCCATCAGCCAGAGTGGTAAACCTCTTAATTCATAGGACATCAAGAAAAGCACTCACAAGGCTTTCATCTCAGTGAAAGTGAAAGTGTTTGCTCAGTCAAAGAAAGAGTCCTGTGTGACTCTCTGCGACCCCATGAACTGTAGCCCTTCAGGCTCCTCTGTCCATGGGATGCTCCAGGCAAGAATACTGGTGCGGGTAGCCATTTCCTTCTCCAGGGAATCTCTCTGACCCAGGGATTGAATGTGGGTCTCCTGCATTTAAGGCAGCCACCAGGGAAGCCCCTTCATCTCAGTAGTAGGGAAAATTCATCATGGATTGAATACTGCTCTGGTCCTGTCTGACAAAGTTTAAAAGCAAGAGCCAAAATAATCATATTGTTTTAATGAAACTTATCTCTGTTCTAGAGTAAAGGCAAAAAGTATTTGTAGAAAGCAAAAATATCCAACAATATTATGAAGTAAAATTTATAATATTGGCATACAGTAAAAAATTACCAGGCATGCCACAGAAGGAGAAAATATGATCAATACTGAGGAAAACTTAAAAATCAACTAAAACAACCCTAAAATGACACACATGGCAAAATTAGTTAATGACAATGTTGAAAGAGTTATTGTGATTGTAATCTATGTGTTCAAGAAGCTGGAGAAAGATTGAGCATATTAAGTAGAGATGTGAAGCAAATATATATCCTCATATCAGACTTTTTAAGATGAAAACTATTATGATGTCCAAGATGATAAATACACTGGATAAAGTTAACAGTAAATTAGACAGCAGAGAAATATAGATAGAGTAATGAGAATTTTCCAAATGAAATAGATGAAAAGAATGATAAAATGAAGAACATCAGAGAGCTGTGAGGAAACTTCAGCTTAATGCATGTAAAACGGAGTTGCCAGAAGAGAAGGAAGTAAACAAATAGTATAAAGAAGTATTTTAAAAATTACAGAAATAGATTAAAAGTAAAAGGAAAATATGCCATGGTAATAATAATCAAAATAAATCTGTGGCTATATTGATATCACAGTAGATTTCAACATTCTGTATTCAGTATTCAGAGTATCAGCAATAGAATCATAATGATAAGGGAGAGAAATTTATTAAAAGGACTTAGCAGTCCTAATTATTTATGCATTTAATAATAGAACCTCAGCATACATCAGGTAAAATCTGAAAGAACTGCAGAGGAAAAATAAAGAAATTCATAAATCTATAGTTACATTTGAATATTTCTCATCTGCTCTCAATATTAATAGCACAAGTAGATGGAAAACCAGTAAGGTCACAGAGAAGTTTAACACTCTCAATCAATTTGAACTAGATTACATTTGTAGAATATCTCCCCAAATAAGACTAAAGTGCACAATTTTTAAAATGCACACTGAAATTAAACAGGATGAATCATATTCTGAAACATAAAATGAGTCTCAGTAAAGTTTCAAAGATTCAATTCATAGAATGCATGTTCTCTGAGCAAAATGGAATTAAACCTTAATAATGAAAACAGAACCTCTGGAATTTTAAAGGTCTTCTAAATAATCCATAGGACAGAGGATTCAAAAAAGAAGTTAGGAAGCACTTTGAAGTGAATGAAAATGAGAATACAACATATTAAAATTTGACTGATGCAGCTAAAACAGTCCTTGGAGGGAAATTTATAACACGACAGTTCTACATTAGAAAAAAAAGTCTCAAACTGATGACCTCATTTTCTAACTTTAAGACATTAGAGACAGGAGAGTAATCCCAAAGTAAGCAAAAGAAAGGAAATGATACAGATCAGGGAAGAAATCAATGGACTGAAAAACAGAAAATCAATAGAGAAAATTAATAAAAATACTGATTTTTAAGAAAATAAATAAAATTGCAGGAACATCATTTCCCTTCCTAATCCGTGTACTTTTGTGTGTTTTTTGAATATTAGAATAAAGGACCTTCTTGATACTTTGCCCAATCCTCCATAAAATGCAATGCTTTCTCATTTGGTTGGCAGGAATGGGCATTGTTTTCAGCCCTGTGTGTCAGGTAATCCTTCTGGTGGTTTTATTTCCTGACATCTGATATTTTCCTCACATATATGCAATGTTCAGCACTATGTTGCCTACTCAAGAGGGGTCTTCAGCAGATTTAAGAGTTCTTTCTTTGTGTGTCCCTCTCTTCTTCAGAATTCTGTTTAGTAAACTCTAGTTGCCTTGCTTTACCTGGCTGCTTAGCTCCATCTCTTCTGATTCAAATGCTCTGCCTAGGTTTCCCTTCCTGTCAGTGGCCTAGAAACTTGTTAAGGCAGTTTTGGGGGCAATGTTAGGGCTCACCTCATTTGCATTTCTCAGAGATCACTGTCCTTTCTTGCCATTGTTCAATGACTTGAAGGCTTTTGTTTTACATATTTCGTTCTGTTTTTTGATTGCTTCAGTCTTAGCGTTAAGTCTCTATGGGCTTCCCCTAAGGCTCAGCTGGTAAAGAACCCTCCTGCCACTGCACAAGATGCAAAAGCTGCAGGTCCAATTCTTGGCTTGGGAAGATCCCCTGGGGAAGGAAGTGAACCCATTCCAGTGTTCTTGCCTGGAAAATTCCATGGACAGAGGAGCCTGGTGACTACAGTCCCTAGGATCCCAGAGTCGGACATGTCAGAGCACGCACATAACTCCATTTTGGGTAGTAGAATAACCTAAATACACACACACACACACTTGGATTTGTTTGTCATGTTATTTACTGCTTTCTCTTTGTACTTCTTTTCTGTGCCCTAATTTGTTTGGTCTTTTTTTAATCATTTGAATTTTTAACTGTGTCATTCCACTATCTCCTAAATTGGAACCCAATCGTTAAATCTACATTTTTAATTTTGGTGACTGCCTTAACAGTGGCAGTTAAAAAACTATTTGCAACAGAACAGTCATAAGACTTAGAATTACAATCATTATAAATCCATAGTTTTCTTCAGAAAAAGGAAACAATATAGTTACTTGGGATTAATTTTATACTCTGAGACAACAATTTGTAGAGTGCTTTAGATATTCAGTATTAGATTATAACCAGAAAATACTAAAACAAACATTGAAATCAGCCAATGTAGCATTGGGACAGTGTTCAGAATAGAAGAATATTATTTGTCTTTTAAATTTTCACAATTTGTATTTGCTGTTGCTTAAAGATTGCAACCAACTAAATTTGATACAGAAATAATTTAAGGCAACGAATGATCTCTAGTCAGCTGTCAGTGCTCTCTAGTCAAAGACGGCTGAACATATGGTTGAAAAAATTAGGTTTATTGTTTCTTTCTGCAAAAGAAAATGCATACCATTGAGAACTCTGATTCATCTCAGGAGAAGAGATTCAGAAATAGTTTTTTAAAGGGCTTAGGTCTACCAGTTTTAGTAGGACTAAGGAAGTAGACTTTGTTCTGAATTGGATGCTGTTAGAGTGTGGGAGCAATTCTATCCTAATAAATCTTACCTAAAAAAAGGAGAGACTACACTGAGGCTAAATTGCAGTCATTTGTATCAGCCAAGATAGGGGGATATTTAGATTTTTGTGGTTTGGATAATGTTAATATCTTTGTTTGTATTCAGACGTGATTATGGTCTTGTCCTTGTTTTGATCCATTAGAGTCAAAATTGACCTTGTGTGATGTTGACGTTTTCCAAAAATGACATCTCATAAGAGAGCACCAAACAAACCTAGACAGTGTATTGAAAAGTGGAGGCATCACTTTGCTGACAAAGGTCCATATAGTCAAAGCTATAGTTTTCCAGTAGTCATGTATAGATGCGAGAGTTTGACTGTAAAGAAGGCTGAGCTCTGAAGAATTGATCATTTTGAATTATGTTGCTGGAGAAGACTCTTGAGAGTCCCTTGGACTGCAAAGAGATCAAACCAGCCAATTCTAAAGGAAATCAACCCTGAATGTTCATTAAAGGGACTGATATTGAAGCTGAGGCTCCAAAAGTTTAGCCACCTGATGTGAAGACCATTAGGAAACACTCTGATGCTGGGAAAGATTAAAGGCAAGAGGAGAAGGGGGCGACAGAGGATGAGACGGTTGGATGACATCACTGACTCAATGAATATGAGTTTGAGCAAATTCCAGGAGGGTTAAGGACGAGGAAGCCTGGTGTGCTGCAGGCCATGGGTCATAGAGTTGGACAGGACTGAGCAAACACAAAAAAAAGAGCAGCAAGGCCTAGCTATGAATGCCAGATGGGCTCCTGGCTGTCAGGGACTGCTTCTCTGTCTCTAGACAAACTGAGACTTGGTATGAGAAATCAGTCAAAGGAACATCAAATGATAGAAAAGTCNTGAAATATTTTTAAAGTGTATTTAAGTTCTCCTGAGCAGCAATTAAAGTATTGTTAAGTGTGAGCCTGTATGTATTCTCTTTTTATTTGTTTGACTCTAAGCTTATTAAGAAGTTACTTCTTGGATAGTATGTGAAAATGAACTAGTTAAAAATGAAATCAAATTTGATTTCTCAAGTTCCTCCAGAGGAGGGTGCTTGGTGTTTACAGTAAAAATTTAGTTTCTTTTTCTTTGCAGATTGGGAGTCCTCCTCTTGACCCTACTGAGCATTTTCTTCCTGAAGAAGAGAAGCTTCCTGAACAGGAGAGATCAAAAAGGTGAGCAGGTCTGGAAATCAGCCCTCACAGGTCTTTCCACATAGTGTGTTTAAGATGATTGCTCAGTATTTTCTCTTTCAAGGCAAAGGTTACAGAATGTGGATTCTGACATGGATTAAAACCTTCATTTGCTATTTCCTAGATGCATTACCCTGTTTATATCTGGGGCTCAGTTTCCTTATCTGTCAGATACAGTAGTCATACGAACTGGAGGGTCAAGATAAAAAGTTCCTTATAAACTTGATAGCTTTGAAAGTTCCTTATAAATTATACGCTGTTACAGAAATATTTTTTCCTTTATAGATTTGAGAAGGTTTACACTCATAATCTGTATTACCTGGCTCAAGTCTACCAGCATATGGAAATGTTTGAGAAGGCTGCCCATTATTGCCACAGTACCCTAAAACGCCAGCTTGAGCACAACGCCTACCATCCTATGGAGTGGGCTATTAATGCCGCTACTTTGTCACAATTTTACATCAATAAGGTGAGCTTCTCAGAGCAGTTACCTACCAGTGTTATCAATAGTGTGTATAAAAACAGAGCCGGAAGAAAGTATGTTGAAAATGTCATCTTTTAAAAACAGATAGCTTGCAGTTTATGATGTAAACTAAATAGAAAAATGCAGTCCAGTTTGCCAGTGTACTAAAGTTTGTAGCTTTTTGTTGCGGTAATCCTTTTGAATCTTAAAATAATTTTATTACTTTTAAGAAACATGTAGGACGTAATTCTTTTTTGATACCAGCAGGCTATCTCTGTTTTAGTGGAAAGTTACCTTAAATAGCAGATTTTATCTTGTAGATTTAACTTTATCTTTATGCATTGGTAATCTGGCAAATGTGAGAATTTGTCTGAGGAAGTTGACTGTTAAATGTGGGCTTTGATAGAAGCATGTAATGCTCTCAGTTACTCTTTAGAATTAACTCCTTTGTGAAACTTATTCTGTGTTGGGAATGTCTTGCTCAGTTCCAGAGTTCTAGGTGGTTATATTTTTTCCTAGAGTATTACACAAGGACAAATTTGAGCTTCTTCATTGCTTTCAGATTATCCTGAATTATGAAGATATCTTTTTTTATGTAGATATATTAATTGACCTTTTAAGTTTTTTAGCCCTTAAAAGAATTTTTAATGCTAAAACACTTTAAAGCCTTTTTCAGCCAGATTTTATATTAATTCTCAATATCTCAGTAATAGAAATAACTTTTCTTTGTATTTTGAAGTCACATGCCTCTGAAACTGGTAATTCTTTGCTAATCAGAGTTCTTTCTTAGATCTCTCTTTATCTGCTGCTGTATCCTTACTGGGCCTATATCCTTTCTAAGTGTCTTGTTAGTGCTGGTTCTATAAATGCGCCCTGTGTTTAAAGTATTGTCCCACAGAATTTCATTCAGAAAAGCTATTAGCAGGAGAGAAAGGGCTGTGGTGACTACAGCATCGCTTCTAGGACTTTGGTCTAAGATCAAGCGTGTAAGTAACGCTACTGCATATATCAGAGCATTCAGTTAAATCTAAATCTCATTACTTCATTTCATTGTGATCATCAAAACTTACCTGGGGCTTCTGCTTGTGGCACCTTTCTTAATAGTTCCCAGAAGCACCTTACAACTTTAAAATTATTCGCTGTAATTGTACTGAGATATCCAGATGTTAAAGTGTAATTATGAGTTTAAAGTTGTTAAGCATTGCTTATGTAGAGCATGCAGTAAATTTCACGAGGACCTCCCCCACCCTGTGCTTTTATATTTTTTCTTTTTTTAGCCAAAGTGTCCTGTAAGTTTTGTTCCAACTAGCTAAGTTATAATGGGAAGAGAGATTTGAGCCATTTTTAAAAAATACAGTTGTCATTTATATCACTGTCATTTCATCTGGTTCCATGAGGTTTTGCTACGTAGCAAGTCCCTACCTTGCAGGTGCTAAAGTCCCACATTTACCAGCCAGGTCGAGGACAGCATGCACACTCACTGTTAGTTCCAGCAGCGGTTACTTTCAGATAACCAGTCTGGACAGTGCTGAAGTGATAATGAAGACGAAGTTATAGAGCAACAAGTAAAACTTCTTTACGTAAACTGTAACTTTCTTACGGTTTTTGAGGTTTAACACCAATATTTTGATCTGTAGATACTGCTGGGCTAGTACTACACATGGTACCCAGCTGTGCTCAAGATGGCTTCTGAACTTACCATAGTTCAGATACATTGAGTGCTGAGATTTTAAAGTCATAGTCAACTGTTAAAAACCACCTTAGCAAAATCAGTGTTACTAATACGAAATAGACATTTAACAAGGGTGGCTTGGTTCCATCTAAAATTTGACTTTTAACTTGGTACTTCTGCTGAGTATTCCTGTGACGTACACGACACACGTGAAGTAAGTAACAAGGAGATCTTCTCCAAGGGTTTGAGAAGCTTACCATGCCCAGGTTTGAATTGTGAAGTCTTCAACTGTGTTGGTAAAGCAGTTCCATAGAGTTCGTCTGTGGAAATCTATTGATTTTGAAACTTGGTGGGAAGCCTCATTATATGTAAAACTGGAAAAATTTCAGAAGACAGGAATCTCTTACCAGTATTTATCCTGCTTGCCTTTGAATGATTGGATTTAAAAGGGATCTCTAAACCTGAGAAACATGAAATCTTCCAGTCCGTTGACAGAATGTAAATGGTCTACACATTGATCATACAGGGAACTCGGCTGTTCAGACTGAAGCTTAGAGGATGCGGAGGCGGGGTAGGACGCTGGCATGATAGCCATTCTTCTCTGCTGATTGATTCCTGGAGGGGCTAGTTTCCAGTCAGCAAGCATTTCTCCAGGCAGTTTGGATTATTGAGAGTTTGAGGGTATTGTTATTTTAATCTTTAAGATAGTTTTTTAACCAAATAATATTCAGACATGTCTTATCCACTTGCTTGTGTAGTTACCACACAGGGTCTCCTTAGTGTAGTGTTTTTTACCTGAATTTATAGCTTTTCCCATATTAAGAGACTATGCAAGTATCTACTGCAGATAAGATTTTGTGATAATTGAATTTATTTTTTCTGCAACAGCAATGCTTTATGGAGGCCAGACACTGTTTATCAGCTGCTAATGTCATTTTTGGTCAAATTGGAAAGATCCGAACCACAGAAGACAGTAAGTTTATGTGTACATGTTTAATTATATAAATTTAAAAAAAAGTTTTTATTTTGAAATCCTGTTCATTTAGAAAATTCAAGAACAGAACAAAGAATTACCATAGGCCCATCTAAATTCACCAAGTTTTTATATTTGCCTCATTTGCAGGTATGTTTAGGCTCCATTACCCCCTAATACTTAAGTGAGTTTTTCCTAAAAATATTTTCTTACATAATCACAGAACAGGAAATGTAACATTGATACAGTTCTTTTACTTATAATTCATATTTAGCAGCTGTCTCCATAATGTCCTTTGTAGCAGTTTCTCTATAGTACTAGTTTCTCTCAGTTCAGTCGCTCAGTCGTGTCCGACTCTTTGCGACCCCATGAATCGCAGCACACCAGGCCTCCCTGTCCATCTCCAGCTCCTGGAGTTCACTCAAACTCACGTCCATAGAGTCAGTGATGCCGTCCAGCCATCTCATCCTCTGTCGTCCCCTTCTCCTCCTGCCCCCAATCCCTCCCAGCCTCAGAGTCTTTTCCAATAAGTCAACTCTGTGCATGAGGTGGCCAAAGTACTGGAGTTTAACTAGTTTCTCTAGTACTTTAAGAAAGTTCTATTGACGCAGAGGTGATTTACAGTGTTGTTAGCTTCTGCTGTACATCACAGTGAATCAGCTTTGCATATTCATATGCAGTCTTTAGATTCTTTCCCCAGGGGCTACCCTGGTGGCTCAGATGGTAAAGATTCTTTTCCTATATAGCTCATTACAGAATATTGAGAAGAGTTCCCTGTGGTATACAGTAGGTCCTTATTAGCTATCTGTTTTATATATAGTAATGTGTATATGTCAGTCCCCGTCTCGCAGTTTATCCTTCCCCGCCCTGCTTTCCTCCTGGGTATTCAAAAGTTTGTTTTCTACATTTGGGACTCATTTCCATTTTATAAATAGGTTCATTTGTACCGTTTTTAAGATTTCACATATAAGTGATATCATATGCTACTTGTCTTTCTCTGACTTAACTTCATTCATATCTCTAAGTCCATCCATGTTGCTGCAAATAGCATTATTTCATTCCTTTTTTTTTTTTTCATGTCTGAGCAATAATCCATTGTATATATGTACCAGGTCTTTATCCATTCTTCTGTTTATGGACATTTAGGGTTGCTTCCAGTTCCTGGGTATTATAGATAGTGCTGCAGTGAATATGGGGGTGCGAATATAATTTTGAATTATGGTTCTCTTTGGATATATGTCCGGGAGTGGGATTGCAGGATCATATGGTAGGTCCATTTTCAGTTTTTTAGGGAACCTGCATACTGTTGTCACATCTCTCTAGTTGTCTTTAATCTGGACCAGTTCTTTAGCTTTTCTTTCATCAGGCATTTTTGAAAAAATATAGACCTCTTATTTCATAGATTTTCTACCATTTGGTGTTTGTTTCCTTACAGTAAGATTCAGGTTATACATTTTTGGTAGTAATACTATGTATGTGATGTGTCCAAATATCTAGTTTAATTATAGGGTGTTTCACTTAGTTTTATAAATCACAGCACAGTCAGCATGTGTATTTGAGCCAGTCAGAACCAAAACAAGCTATCACTTCCTATCTGTTGATTGGCCATTAGCAAGAAGACAAGAAATAGCAAGTGTTGGTGAAGGTGTAGAAAAGGGGACCCATGTGCACTCTGGTGGTACTGTAACTTGGTGTAACCACTATGACAAACTGTATGGAAGCTCTTCAAGAAATTAAAAATAGAGCTATATATGATCCAGCAATTCTTGGCTGCAGTTGCCCCTTGGTGTCCACAGAAGATTGGTTTCAGGACCACCCCACCCCCACCCGAGATAACAAACACCTATGGATGCTCCAGTCATAATGCGTATAACCAACACACATCCTCTCTTGTATACATTAAACCATCTTTAGAGTATTTACAATACTAAATACAGTGTGAATGCTGTATAAGTAATGGACATGTGGCAAATTCAAATGTTGCTTTTGGGATTTTCTAGAATTATTTAAAAAATTTTATTCTGTATTGGAGTATAGTTGATTACCAGTGTTACGTTTCAGGAAAACAGCAGAGCGCCTTGTGCTCCACAGTAGGTCCTTGTAGGCAACCTGTTTTAAATGTGGCCGCGTCTTTTTAGTGGCCGAGTGACGTTCCACTCTGTGTGTGTGTGCGTCACACCTTCTCGAGTTAATCTGTCAGTGGACATTTAGGCTGTTTCTCTGGCTTGGCTGCGGTCAGCAGTGCTGCAGTGAACACAGGAGGTGCATGTATCCTCCCGAACCGTGATTCTCTCCACATGTGTGCCCAGGAGTGGGATTGCTAGATTGTATGGAAGTTCACCTGTTTTTAGTTTCCTAAGGACCTTCCATACTGCTCTCCACAGTGGCTGTACCAGATTACATTCCTGCCAACAGTATGGGAGGGCTCCTTTTTCTCTACACCCTCTCCAGCATTTATTATTAGTAGACTTTTTGATGATGGCCATTCTGGCTGGTGTGGGGTGATACCTCATCTCTCTAATAAGTAGCAGTGTTGAGCATTTTTTCATGTACCTCTTGGCTACCTAAATGTCTTTGGAGAACTGTTTATTCAGGTCTTCTGCCCATTTTTGATTAGGTGGTTTTGCTGTGAGCTATTTTTAAATTTTGGGGATTAATTCATTGTCCATCACATCATTTACAAATATTTTCTCCCATTCTTTTTGTCTTTTCAATGGAATATTACTCAGCCATTAAATAGAATGAAATAGTGCTATTTGTAGCAACATGGATGGACCTGGAGATTATCATACTAAGTGAAGTAAGACAGAAAAAAAGCAAATATCATATGATATCACTTATAAGTGGAATCTAAAAAAGATGATACAAATGAACTTCTTTACAGACGAGAAACAGACTCCCCAATTTGGAGAATAAATTTATGGTTACCAGATAGGAAAATTGGGAGAAGAGTTAGATTGGGAATTGGGGATTGACATGTGCACCTTGCTATATTTAAAATAAATAGGTTACCTGAAAGGACCTGCTGTATAACATAGGGAACTCTGCTCAATATGCTGTAATAACCTAAATGGGAAAAGAATTTGAAAAATGATACGTGTATACATATAACTGAATTACTCTGCTGTACACTAACACATTGTTAATTAACTATGCTGTTGC
>SJYW01017645.1:54431-70693 GCA_006410735.1 Raphicerus campestris | reverse complement strand
TCCATCCATGTTGCTGCAAATAGCATTATTTCATTCCTTTTTTTTTTTTTCATGTCTGAGCAATAATCCATTGTATATATGTACCAGGTCTTTATCCATTCTTCTGTTTATGGACATTTAGGGTTGCTTCCAGTTCCTGGGTATTATAGATAGTGCTGCAGTGAATATGGGGGTGCGAATATAATTTTGAATTATGGTTCTCTTTGGATATATGTCCGGGAGTGGGATTGCAGGATCATATGGTAGGTCCATTTTCAGTTTTTTAGGGAACCTGCATACTGTTGTCACATCTCTCTAGTTGTCTTTAATCTGGACCAGTTCTTTAGCTTTTCTTTCATCAGGCATTTTTGAAAAAATATAGACCTCTTATTTCATAGATTTTCTACCATTTGGTGTTTGTTTCCTTACAGTAAGATTCAGGTTATACATTTTTGGTAGTAATACTATGTATGTGATGTGTCCAAATATCTAGTTTAATTATAGGGTGTTTCACTTAGTTTTATAAATCACAGCACAGTCAGCATGTGTATTTGAGCCAGTCAGAACCAAAACAAGCTATCACTTCCTATCTGTTGATTGGCCATTAGCAAGAAGACAAGAAATAGCAAGTGTTGGTGAAGGTGTAGAAAAGGGGACCCATGTGCACTCTGGTGGTACTGTAACTTGGTGTAACCACTATGACAAACTGTGTGGAAGCTCTTCAAGAAATTAAAAATAGAGCTATATATGATCCAGCAATTCTTGGCTGCAGTTGCCCCTTGGTGTCCACAGAAGATTGGTTTCAGGACCACCCCACCCCCACCCGAGATAACAAACACCTATGGATGCTCCAGTCATAATGCGTATAACCAACACACATCCTCTCTTGTATACATTAAACCATCTTTAGAGTATTTACAATACTAAATACAGTGTGAATGCTGTATAAGTAATGGACATGTGGCAAATTCAAATGTTGCTTTTGGGATTTTCTAGAATTATTTAAAAAATTTTATTCTGTATTGGAGTATAGTTGATTACCAGTGTTACGTTTCAGGAAAACAGCAGAGCGCCTTGTGCTCCACAGTAGGTCCTTGTAGGCAACCTGTTTTAAATGTGGCCGCGTCTTTTTAGTGGCCAAGTGACATTCCACTCTGTGTGTGTGTGCGTCACACCTTTCGGTTAATCTGTCAGTGGACATTTAGGCTGTTTCTGTGGCTTGGCTGCGGTCAGCAGTGCTGCAGTGAACACTGAGGTGCATGTATCCTCCCGAGCCGTGATTCTCTCCACATGTGTGCCCAGGAGTGGGATTGCTAGATCGTATGGAAGTTCACCTGTTTTTAGTTTCCTAAGGACCTTCCATACTGCTCTCCACAGTGGCTGTATCAGATTACATTCCTGCCAACAGTGNAAACACCTATGGATGCTCCAGTCATAATGCGTATAACCAACACACATCCTCTCTTGTATACATTAAACCATCTTTAGAGTATTTACAATACTAAATACAGTGTGAATGCTGTATAAGTAATGGACATGTGGCAAATTCAAATGTTGCTTTTGGGATTTTCTAGAATTATTTAAAAAATTTTATTCTGTATTGGAGTATAGTTGATTACCAGTGTTACGTTTCAGGAAAACAGCAGAGCGCCTTGTGCTCCACAGTAGGTCCTTGTAGGCAACCTGTTTTAAATGTGGCCGCGTCTTTTTAGTGGCCGAGTGACGTTCCACTCTGTGTGTGTGTGCGTCACACCTTCTCGAGTTAATCTGTCAGTGGACATTTAGGCTGTTTCTCTGGCTTGGCTGCGGTCAGCAGTGCTGCAGTGAACACAGGAGGTGCATGTATCCTCCCGAACCGTGATTCTCTCCACATGTGTGCCCAGGAGTGGGATTGCTAGATTGTATGGAAGTTCACCTGTTTTTAGTTTCCTAAGGACCTTCCATACTGCTCTCCACAGTGGCTGTACCAGATTACATTCCTGCCAACAGTATGGGAGGGCTCCTTTTTCTCTACACCCTCTCCAGCATTTATTATTAGTAGACTTTTTGATGATGGCCATTCTGGCTGGTGTGGGGTGATACCTCATCTCTCTAATAAGTAGCAGTGTTGAGCATTTTTTCATGTACCTCTTGGCTACCTAAATGTCTTTGGAGAACTGTTTATTCAGGTCTTCTGCCCATTTTTGATTAGGTGGTTTTGCTGTGAGCTATTTTTAAATTTTGGGGATTAATTCATTGTCCATCACATCATTTACAAATATTTTCTCCCATTCTTTTTGTCTTTTCAATGGAATATTACTCAGCCATTAAATAGAATGAAATAGTGCTATTTGTAGCAACATGGATGGACCTGGAGATTATCATACTAAGTGAAGTAAGACAGAAAAAAAGCAAATATCATATGATATCACTTATAAGTGGAATCTAAAAAAGATGATACAAATGAACTTCTTTACAGACGAGAAACAGACTCCCCAATTTGGAGAATAAATTTATGGTTACCAGATAGGAAAATTGGGAGAAGAGTTAGATTGGGAATTGGGGATTGACATGTGCACCTTGCTATATTTAAAATAAATAGGTTACCTGAAAGGACCTGCTGTATAACATAGGGAACTCTGCTCAATATGCTGTAATAACCTAAATGGGAAAAGAATTTGAAAAATGATACGTGTATACATATAACTGAATTACTCTGCTGTACACTAACACATTGTTAATTAACTATGCTGTTGCTACTGCTGTTGCCAAGTCGCTTCAGTTGTGTCTGACTGTGTGCGACCCCATAGACGGTAGCCTACCAAGCTCCCCTGTCCCTGGGATTCTCCAGGAAAGAACACTGGAGTGGGTTGCTGTTTCCTTCTCCAGTGCGTGAAAGTGAAAGGGAAGTTGCTCAGTCGTGTCTGACTCTTCGCAACCCCATGGACTGCAGCCTATCAGGCTCCTCCCACCATGGGATTTTCCAGGCAAGAGTACTGGAGTGGGGTGCCATTGCCTTCTCCGTAATTAACTGTATTGAAAAAAGAACCAAAACAGTAATATGCCCACATAGGACCTTTGAGCACATTTTAGTAAGGTATCAGTTCAGTAACTTTTGCTTCCAGACCTTAAGGAAGTCAGTTACTCAGATCCATAAGCTATAATCCATAAACTATGTCTAAAAAGGAAAGATCAAGGGCTTCATATTTTTGAATTTGCCTACTTGCTACAACCTACTTATAACCCCAAGATTATTATTCGAGGCACTTCTGTGGTCATTTGCAGAGAGCCAGAGGGTTTGAGACACCTGAGGTGCACATTACCAGCTGAGGTTGAACAAGGTAACGCTCTGCCTTCTCATTTCAGGCCCTCATACTATAAGCAAGTATACTTTTTGTGGTCTATTTAGTTCCACATTTTTCAGATTTTTCTGCATTTTGTTGTTTAAAATGGCCCCCAGCTGTAGTGCTGAGGTGGTATCTAGTGTTCATAAGCACATGAAGGCTGTGATGCACCTTCTGGAGAAAATACAGTGTTATGTGAATGATGAGAATCAGCTGTAGATTGTTTCCTTAGAATCCAGGTAGAAAAGTTTTACTGTTGGGATTAAAAATCACCTTTTTTACAGAACCAAACATTCATATGAAGGAGATGATCCAGCTGATCAGTGACTTACATCACTGCTGGGAGATGAGCAACTTGCTTCTCCCCAGGTAGAGCCGCTGTCCCGATCTCTGCTCTCAAATTGGCTGGGGGACTCTGCAACCTTGCGAAGGCTCAGGACAGATAAAAATCAAACCTATAGTGTTTGGGGAAAAGTTTTCCCAAACTTGTTCTGTACAACAGGCTGAACATCATGATAATGGGTGTTGGTTTCTAACAAGATACTTAAAATATCTAAAGTATGTGTTCTTACTAGGGATGAAAATGGTTTTTTGGAAAGTGAAAAGTAAATCTTAGCTATTACAGTGGTATGTGGAAAGACAGAGAAAAAGAAGAAGAGAAATCTTGCCATTTTTGACAACATGAATGGACCTTTAGAGCATCATACTAAGTGAAATCAGAAAATGGCACACACTGTGTGATTTCACTTATATGTGGAACCCAAGAAAACAAAACCCAAAACACAACTCCTAGGTACAGAAAACACATTAGTGGTTGCCAGAGGTGGGTGTGGGTGAATGTGTGAAGGGCGTCATAAAATTTATAAGTCATGGGGATGTAAGGTACAGCATAGTGTGTGTTATAATGTATTGATTGCATATTTGAAATTTGCTAACAGAGTAGATCTTAAAAGGTCTCATCCCAGGAAAAAACATTTAGCTATGTATAGTGACAGAGTCTAGCTAGACTTACTGTTGTGATCATTTTACAGTATTTTAAGATATCAAGTCATTATGTTGTACACCTGGAGCTAATGTCAGTTATCTCAGTTTAAAAACTGTTGGTCACCTAACAAGTTTTATAATAAAGTAACTGTATCATTAAGGATCAGAAAAATACAGAGGCTGAGTTAGAGGAATGTACATTATAAAATTAATTTTTTTTCCTCTTATTACATTCAATTAATCATAGATTGGTTGAAGTCTAAAAGGTATTTGTCCAAAAAAAGAAATAGTTAATGAGAACTAAACCTCCAGTGAAATGTTTTGTTCTTACTCTTCAAAGTAGAAAGTTAAAACATTGGCTGTGTTCAGTACTTTTTAAATGACTTTACTGAGCAGCCTTTTATGTTTTTAGAGTATTTGTTGAAAATAATTTGGTAGTGAAGAACATTTTAAATGGTGTAAACTCTGACCCAATAAATTTCACATCTAGGAATCTATCTTAAGGAAATAATTGAAAATCCAGACAAATCTATGCACAGAGATCTTCCTGTTTAGAGTTGTTTGTAAAGAGGAATTGGAAACAATGGTCAATATTAGAAGAATGACCAAAGTATAGAAATATATTTCTATACATTGTACATGATGCTATACTTAAAAATGACGTTAAAGAGTTGATAGTGATAAGTATGTTGTGTTAGTCGCTCAGTCATGTCTGACTCTTTGTGACCCCGTAAACTGTAACCCACCAGGCTCTTCTGTCCGTGGAATTTTCCAGGCAAGATTCCTGGTTTGGGTTGCCATTCCTTGCTCCAGGGTGTCTTTCTGATCCAGGGATCGAACCTGCATCTCCCGCATTGGGAGCAGATTCTTTACCATATGAGCCATCAGGGAAGCCCTCATTTTATTACATTTCACTGAATTAAAAAAAAAAATGTTTGTGGCAACTCTCGAGCAGTTGATCAGTACTGTTTTTCTAAGAGCATTTTCTCAACTTGTGTCTCTGTCACACTTGGGTAATTCCTATATTTCACACTTTTTCATCATTATTTGTTATGGTCTGTGATCAGTGATCTTTCACTGTCGAAATTGTTTTGGGGTGCCACTAACTGTGTCCATATAAGATGGTAAAGTTAATTGGTAAATGTGTTCTGACTGCTCCACTGACTGGCTGTGGTCTTGTGTCTCCTTCCCTCTCCTTCAGCCTCTCTATTTCCTGAAGACACAGCATTATTAAAATTAGATCAGTTAATAACCCTACAGTGACCTTGAAGTGAAAGGAAAAGTTGGACATTTCGCAAAGCTAAAAGCTAGAAATGATTAAACTTAGTGAGGAGCGCATGTAAAAATGGGCCAGAAGATACTCCCTCTTGTGCAAGCTAGCCAAGTTATGAATGTAAAGAAAAAGTTGCTGAAGGAAGTTAAAAGTGCTACTCCAGTGAACACACAAATGATAAGACAGCAAAAAAAGCCTTACTGCTGATAATGGAGAAAGTTTTAGTGGTCTGGATAGAAGATCAAACCAGCCACAACATTCCTTTAAGCCAAAGGCTAATCCAGAGCAAGGCTCTAATTTTCTTCAATTCTGTGGAGGCTGAGAGAGGTGAGGCAACTGCAGAAGAAAAGTTTGAAGTTGAGATTTAAAGAAGGAAGCCGTCTCCATAACATAAAAGGGCAAGTTAAAGTAGCGAGTTATCCAGAAGATCTAGCTGAGATCATTGATGAAGGTAGCTACACTGCAGACTTTCAGTGTGGCTGAAACAGCCTTCTGTTGGAAGAAGAGGCCATGCAGGACTTTTCATAGCTGGAGAGAAGTCAGTGCCTGTCTTCAAAGGGACAAGCTGCTGACTCTCTTGTTAGGGGCTAGTGCAGCTGGTGATTTTACCATTCTGAAAATCCTAGGGTCCTTAAAAATTATGCTGATTATGCTTTACGCTAGTCATGCTACCTGTGCTCTGTAAATGGAGCAACAAAACCTGGATGACAACACATGGCTTCCTGAAAATTTTAAGCTCATCGCTGAGACCTGCTGTGCAAAAAAAAATTCCTTTCAAAGTATTATTGCTCATTGACAGTGTTCCTTGGTCATCCAAGAGCTCTCATGGAGATGTACTTAACGATTAATGTTGTTTGCTAACACAACATTCATTCTGTAACCCATAGATCAAGGAGTCATTTTGACTTTCAAGTCTTATTATTTGAAGAAAAAAATCACGAGGCTATCACTGCCGTAGATGTGGCTCCTCTGATATACTTGGGCAAAGTAAATTGAAAATCTGCTGGAAAGGATTCACCATTCTAGATGTCATTAAGAAGATTTGTAATTCATGGGAAGAGGTCAAAGTATCAACATTAACAGCAGTTTGGAAGAAGTTGACCAGACCCTCAGGGATGATTTTGAGGGTTGCAAGACCAGTGGAGGAAGTAACTGCAGATATAGTAGAAATAGCATGAGAACTAAAATTATAAGTTGAACCTAGGGGACTTCCCGATGGTCCAGTGGCTAATACTCCATGCTCTAAAAGCAGGGGGCCAACATTTGATCCCTTTTCAGGCAATTAGATTCTACATGCCACAACTAAAGCTCTCATATGTCACAACTAAGACCCAGTGCAGCTGAATACATAGGTAAATAAATACTTTTAAAATGTTGAACCTGAAGGTTTGTCTGAGTTGCTACAATCTCATGCTAAATTTTGACAGCTGACGACTTGATTCTTAGGGATGAGCAAAGAAAGTGGTTTCTTGAGATGGTGTCTACTTCAGGTGAAGATACTGTGAAAATTGTTGAAATGACAACAATGGAGTTAGAATATTGCATAAACTTGATAAAGTAGTGGCAGGGTTTGAGAGGATTGACTAATTTTGAGAGAAGTTCTACTGTGGGTAAAATGCTATCAAACAGCATTGCATTCTACAGAAGACAGTGTTCCTGGAAGAAAGAGTCCATCAGTGCAGCAAACTTCTCTGTTGTCTTATTTTAAGGAAGTGCTACAACCTACCTACCCCAGCCTTCAGTAACCAGTACCCTGATTAGTCAGCAGCCTTCATCAGTGAGGCAAGACCCTGTAACTAGCAAAAAAGATTATGACTCTGAAGCCTTAAGTGATGTTTTGTTTAGCACTTTTTTTAGCTATAAAGTATTTTTTAATTAAAATGTGTACATTTTTAAGACAATGCTATTGCACACTTAATAGACTACACCATAGTGCAAACCTTAACTTTTATAAGCCACAGAAAACCAAAAATTCATGAGACTCATTTTATTGCAGTGATCTGGAACCAATCTTGCAATATCTGAGGTGCTTGTACTCAAAATTTAATATGTAGTGACCTTAGTTTCTACCTATAGGTAACTAGAAAGAACCTCTGGGTGGTAGGAATTTTGGGTGAGTTTCTTCCCACTGCTTCAGGTAGGACTTGTTATTTTTATAATCAAGAGCGATATAAAGAAGAATGGCGTACACAATGAAAATTACAGTTGTGACCATTGGCTTACACAAGTCACGTTGTACCTTTTAGCTACGGAAGCTGAAGGAGATGTGCCAGAGCTTTATCACCAAAGAAAAGGGGAAATAGCAAGATGCTGGATCAAGTACTGTTTGACTCTCATGCAGAATGCCCAACTTGCCATGCAGGTAATACAGTCAAAAGTGATCTTTTCTGTCATAAACAGTAGGATGTAAATAAAAGCTTAAAATGGGAAGTATGAGCATTGGGCTCACTGTGTGTGTATTATTCGTGGCAGGCAGAAAGCTTATTTCTTGCTTACCCTGTCTCATCCTGTTCAAATCTTACTCATCCATTAAGGCTGTCTCAAACAGCACCTCTTCCTTCAAGACTTGCCATTGGATGGAGCATAAGCCCCACCAGAGGGGAGTCTTCATCATATTCATACTATGTACCGATTTCTAGACATAACAGGTGCTCAAAAACTATTGAATGTATATACAGTTCTTAAACCCTACGGATCTCTTCTCCCTCAAGAACCCTCCCTAAGTCACTTGACTTTTTATTATTGTTATTCATATTCTTATCTTATTCCTTTACCTCTTCTTAGATTGTAAGCAATCTGATGGCAGGAAATCTTACTAATCTTTATATACTTTAGACAGTAAATATATATACTAATAAAAATATAAGTATGAATGTACTGGAAACAGCCCTGCTAGTTGGTGGCTATGTCTGCATAGCAGTTAACTTCTCTTTGTCTCAGTTTCCTCACAAGTAAGATGGAGATAATAATAGTGTTCCTGTGAGTTAAATATGTATAAAGGGCTCAGAAAGTGTCCAAGAGGTAACTGAGTCCTCAATCACTGTTAACTATCATTGTTGATACCATTATTATTAATCCATACTTAATGGATTCTAGTTCCTAATCACAGCTCTGGTGGCTCAGATGGTAAAGAATCTGCTTGCAATGCAGGAGACCCAGATTCTATCCCTGGAGAAGGGACTGGCAACCTGTTCCAGTATTCTTGTCTAGAGAATTCCATGGACAGAGAAGCCTGGAGGGCTACAGTCCCTGGGGTCACAAAGAGTCAGACACGGCTGAGAGACTAACACTACAGAGGAAAATAAATCATTTGGATGCATATTATCCAGGAGACTTTCCTGGAGGAGTTGTC
This sequence comes from Raphicerus campestris, assembly GCA_006410735.1. Classification (NCBI taxonomy): domain Eukaryota; kingdom Metazoa; phylum Chordata; class Mammalia; order Artiodactyla; family Bovidae; genus Raphicerus; species Raphicerus campestris. The sequence goes on along the minus strand of SJYW01017645.1, from coordinate 61,782 downwards.
ATGCCTCTTTTCTGTTTACAAACATTAAAGTTTAACCATTTTTTACTAGTAAATATAGAACCTTGTGAAACTACTATACAAAATAAAAACAAACCACAAAACCCCAGAAGCAGGAGTGTTTCAAAGGTGAGAGCACTTTGGAGGTCGAGGGTAAAGATGAGGCATATTTGGAAAAGGAAGGGTGTGGGGAGAAGAACTAGGGAGTTTTATGTCTAGAGAAATTGCAGCCCAGAAAATCTGTCAGCTTTCTTCTGCTCAGAAAGAGTCTAAAAAGTGTGTAAATAAAGACACCGCCAGGAAGCACGGTAAGTAAACAAGATTAGAGGCTTAGGCCTGCATTTGAAGTGATTGTGTCAAGCAGAGTGCCCTGTGGCTTACTCTTGCCATTCCTTTAGTCTGTGCTTTCCAGACTGGGCACTGCAATTTACCACTTGCTTGTTTTAAACTCACGTAGTGACCACACTACTAAATTACTCAGATTTCCTTTAATCTGGCTGTTACCTTAGCTTCATCCTTTGATCATCTGCTTACCTGAAAAGCCTTCTTTAATTCAAGTTTAATAACATACACAAATTTAAGTATTTATTTCTGACAGGTTTATAGTAGTCATTATACTATGATGAACAAAAATAGACCTGGTTTTTTACGTCATATGGAAGTGCAACTTTAGTAAGTTCGATAAAGGAGAGACACGAGATATAAAAAGTCACAATGGGAGGAAGTAACATCTGAAGGAAGCTCTGGGAATGCGTAGGAATTTCTAGACTGGAGAAAAAAGCACAGCATTCCGAGGAGCTGAAGCAGCATGTTGAAAAGTTCTGAGGTGTAGGGAGCATGGTGGTGGAAATGATGGAGCAAGGCCTGTGAGGCTGGAGCAGAGAGAGCATGTGTGATAGAAGACCGAGTTAGAGAAGGGCTGGAACATGCCGGGCCTTCCATAACTGGAAGCCTTGGCGGGGGGCGGGAGGGTTTGGACTGATCACTTAGGTGGCAGAATGGAGGATTGAGGGAAGGGAAGCATGGACGAGGAAGATTACTCAGGTCACTGGAACAGTGGGAGTGAGATGTGAAGGGAGCTTGGGCTAGGATGGTGGCAGAAGAGATGGTGGAAAAGAGTGGGTGCAAGACGTTATTTAGGGGGCAAGACAGAAAGGATTTGATGATAGACACGAAGTGTGGGCTAAGNGGGAGGGTTTGGACTGATCACTTAGGTGGCAGAATGGAGGATTGAGGGAAGGGAAGCGTGGACGAGGAAGATTACTCAGGTCACTCAAACAGTGAGGGTGAGATGTGAAGGGAGCTTGGGCTAGGATGGTGGCAGAAGAGATGGTGGAAAAGAGTGGGTGCAAGAGGTTATTTAGGGGGCAAGACAGAAAGGATTTGATGATAGACACGAAGTGTGGGCTAAGAGAGGAGAGAGACATCAAGGGTGATTCTCCCGCATCGGTTGGCTGTCCAGATCGAGGGAGTGACCTTCACTAAAATAAGAGTAGAATAGGAACCTGTTGGTGGAAGAGGGAGAGCTCCATTGTGGACATATTGAAGATGAGGGGTCCTAGTCTCCTGAGAGGAGCAGGAGGTGTGTGAGGCGCTTTAGTTATGGGTCTGGAGCCTAATAAGAGCCTGGTGTACCTGAAGGTTTGTGGGTCCTCCTCCTGTGGATGGCAGTTGCAACCATGGGCACAGATGGAGACACCTGTGTAGAGCTGTGCTGAGCAACAGAAGTAGAAAACCAGCTACTTAGGTCACTTTAAGCTTTCTAGTGGCTACGTTGTGCTCGGTGCTGAATCGCTTTAGTTGTGTCCAGCTCTTTGTGACCCCATGAACTGTAGCCTGCCAGGCTCCTCTGTCTTTGGGATTCTCCAGGCAAGGATACTGGAGTAGGTTGCCATGCCCTCCTCCAGGGGATCTTCCCAACCCAGGGATCGAACCTGTGACTCTTATGTTGGCAAGTGAGATCTTTACCACTAGCACTGCCTGGGAAGTGGCTACATCAGACAAAGAAAAAAGCAGGTGAAATTAATTTTAACTTGTATTTCTTCCACTTAGAATATATAAAGAAATATTCACTTTTGTCATTAATACTAAAAAGTTGTTGCACAATTTTATAATTTGTACTAAGTCTTGGAAATTGGGTGTATATTATTTTACACTGATCACAGATCAGTTTGGACATTTCAGATGCTCAGTAGTCATCCATGCGCAGCACNTTTGGGATTCTCCAGGCAAGGATACTGGAGTAGGTTGCCATGCCCTCCTCCAGGGGATCTTCCCAACCCAGGGATCGAACCCGTGACTCTTATGTTGGCAAGTGAGATCTTTACCACTAGCACTGCCTGGGAAGTGGCTACATCAGACAAAGAAAAACGCAGGTGAAATTAATTTTAACTTGTATTTCTTCCACCTAGAATATATAAAGAAATATTCACTTTTGTCATTAATACTAAAAAGTTGTTGCACTATTTTATAATTTGTACTAAGTCTTGGAAATTGGGTGTATATTATTTTACACTGATCACAGCTCAGTTTGGACATTTCAGATGCTCAGTAGTCATCCATGCGCAGCACATGCCGCTGTTGTGAGCACTGCAGATCTAGAGAGAAGACTTTTCAAATGAAGAGAAGAGCTGGCCTTGGGGCTGACGGCTGGTTATCTGATGGTTAATTTTATTGTCCAGGAAGAAAAGAATGAACTGACTCTTTTTCTACCATCTTAGTTCCTTCCTCTTTTTTTTTTGCCCCAGGAGGTAGGGAAGATAACTTTAACTATGATGGTAGATTTAACACTGTCTTTATTTTAATATCTTTGAGAGATCTAGCGCATTCCTCTGTAGTATATTTTATTAAATAACTTAGCATAAACATCATGCTGTTAATGGAATTTCTTTGCAATATTTTTAAGACAGATTTCAGCCTTACTCTTATGTTAAAATATCAATACTAACAATGTATTACATGTGTGTAATATTTCTTAGCTCTTACCATTTTCATATGCATTTATGTTATCTGAAGGAGTAACTATAAATGAGTTAGTTCCCCAAAGAGGAAAGTAATAAACAGTTTACTTGTGTTATCTACTTTATTCCTAGTTTCTTTGATTTTTAACTACTTGGACTATAACTAGAAAGAAGTCAGGATTTCCTGGTGGTCCAGTGGCTAAGACTCCACGCTCCCAATTCAGGAGGCCTGGGTTCTATCCCTGGGTCAGGGAACTAGATCCTGAATGCCTGCAAGTAAGAATTTGCTTGCCACAAACTAAAAAATCCCACATGCCACAGTTAAGAGCTGCTAAGCTAAGTTGCTTCAGTCGTGTCCGACTCTGTGTGACCCCATAGACGGCAGCCCACCAGGCTCCGCCGTCCCTAGGGTTCTCCAAGCAAGAACACTGGAGTGGGTTGCCACTTCCTTCTCCAGTGCATGAAAGTGAAAAGTGAAAGTGAAGTCACTGAGTCACATCCAACTCTCAGCGACCCCATGGACTGCAGCCTACCAGGCTCCTCCATCCATGGGATTTTCCAGGCAAGAGTACTGGAGTGGGGTGCCATTGCCTGGCACAATTAAGAGCTGGATCAGTCAAATAAAATAGATAAATATTTTTTTTAAAAAACTAGGAGTTTTAAAAAGATGTGGGCTTCCCTTGGTGGCTCAGGTGATAAAGAATCTGCCTGCAACGTGGGAGATCTAGGTTCGATCCAAGAAGATCTCCTGGAAAAGGGAATGACAACCCACTCTGGTAATCTTGCATGGGAAATCCCATGGACAGAGGAGCCTAGCAGGCTACAGTCCATATGGTCACAAAGAGCTGGACACAACTGCGTGACTAAAAGATGTGATTATAATACCTCCCTCCACCAGGTTGGGAAGTAAGAGGGTTTTCTTGTCTTTACTCTTGTGTGTTAGTTGCTCAGTCATGTCCGACTCTTTGCAACCCCATGGACTGTAGCCCGCCAGGCTCCTCTGCCCGTGGACTTCTCCAGGCAAGAACCCTAGAGTGGGCAGCCATTCCTTTCTCCAGGGATCTTAAATTTGCTTTAGTACTGGCAGCAGGAGACAAGTCAGTGTCTGTCTTCCTTAACCATAATTTATTTTTTTCTTTCAGGACAACATAGGAGAGCTTGATCTTGATAAACAATCTGAACTTAGAGCTTTAAGGAAAAAAGAACTAGATGAGGAAGAAAGCGTTAGGAAAAAAGCTGTACAGTTTGGAACCGGTGAACTGTGTGATGCCATCTCTGCAGTGGAAGAGAAAGTGAGCTATCTGAGACCTTTAGATTTTGAAGAAGCCAGAGAGCTTTTCTTAACAGGTCAGCACTATGTCTTTGAGGCAAAAGAGTTCTTTCAGATTGATGGTTATGTCACTGACCATATTGAAGTTGTCCAAGACCACAGCGCTCTGTTTAAGGTGCTTGCATTCTTTGAAACCGACATGGAGAGACGGTGCAAGATGCATAAACGCAGAATAGCTATGCTAGAGCCCCTGATCGTGGACCTCAATCCACAGTATTACCTGCTGGTCAATAGACAGATTCAGTTTGAAATTGCACATGCTTACTATGATATGATGGATCTGAAGGTTGCCATAGCTGACAAGCTGAGGGATCCTGATTCACACATTGTGAAAAAAATCAATAATCTGAATAAGTCAGCACTGAAGTACTATCAACTCTTCTTAGACTCTCTGAGAGACCCAAATAAAGTCTTTCCTGAGCATATAGGGGAAGATGTTCTTCGCCCTGCCATGTTAGCTAAGTTTCGAGTTGCCCGCCTCTATGGCAAAATCATCACTGCAGATCCCAAGAAAGAGCTAGAAAATTTGGCGACATCATTGGAACATTACAGATTTATTGTTGATTACTGTGAGAAGCACCCTGAAGCTGCCCAGGAGATAGAAGTTGAGCTAGAGCTTAGTAAAGAGATGGTAAGTCTTCTTCCAACAAAAATGGAGAGATTCAGAACCAAGATGGCCCTGACTTAATGATCCTTGTTTCTAATGACAGAAGATGTGCAATATTGAGATTTTTTTCCCCCTTAGTTAAACAGACCCAGTTCCATTGTGATGTTTAACTTAATAGCCAGGTGAGTGCTGTTTGAATTGGAGATACAGTCAGACCAATTGAGTCTTTGCTAGGACCTTAATCAGCATAATTAATAATTTATACCTAATTATGTAAATACATTGCCTTGTTAAAGTGACATGTGATTGGTATTTTAGATTGCTCATTTCCTATTTAAATATAAGCCTTTTCTGCCTCATTTTCAAAAAGTAGGGTTTTTGTTGGCTAATATTTACTTGATGGATTTGTTAAGGGGAAAAGTGCTGGCTAATATACCTGGGGGGGCAAGCTCTTACTGTATTAAAATTGAAAAAGTAACTTCTGGTAGTTATTCTTTCCAAAATATTCACTTTCCTAAAAAAAAAGTTTCCTTTCTGAGATATTAAAAAACTAAGTTATGTTGTAAAATATTGTAGTATGTTTCATTATAGAGAAAAAAGGGCCTTGTTGGAAATATAATAAATTGACTTGTTTCACTAACAAAAGCTTCCATTTATTCTCTTGTCTTCTTGTAAGAATTGGTTTATTTTTGGTACTTCAAAAATATTACCTTATTTGAAGCCAGAGAAGAATATTTCTTTGGTAATGTTGTACAGAGAGAACTCATAAAATCTTACTGAGTATCCTTACTGAAATACTACCATGCACCAGAAAAGTTCTACTGGCTCCAGTTTCTCAGAGGATCCTAGTGTGTTGGTGAACCTTAAAGCCTTGTTGAAAAAAGATCTGTACGTAATAACATTGTTAATATGTGTTATTTTAAGTAGATGCAGGATTGAAATGGAGCTCCTTGTCAGATAATGCAAAATTCAAGATCGATTGTAAAATTTGATACAGAGACTAGTGCTGTATGTTAACCTAGTCCTAAGCGTTCTGAGGCCAAGCCTCAGATTCTGTAATGTTTATGTATGTACGGTAAATACCTTGCTTTTCCTTTGAGGTCAGTTTGCTGGAGGGGGTCGGGGGTGTGAATCTTGGAATGTAACAGCATTGTGTGATTCACTGAATATTTACTACATTAAATATCTACTGTGGGTCAGGCACTGTGCTTGCTTTTCTGAGTTTAGAGGATACAATAATGAAGATCAACAAGGTCCTGTTCTCTTGGAGCAAGTAAATAGAGAAGCAAGAAGATTTCAGGTCATGAATGCTATTAAGAAGGAAACCAGAGGGACTTCTTAGTGGCCCAGTGGCTAAGACTCCCCACTTCCACTTCAGAGGGCCCAGGTTTGATGCCTGGTCAGGGAACTAGATCCCACATTCTACAACGAGCGATCCTGTATGCTGCAACTGAAAGAGCCTGCATGCCACAGCTAAGACCAGTGCAGCCACATAAAATAAATATTTTTTTAAAAAGGAACCAGAATGCTAGGTTGACATTTAATGGGAAGTGGAGCTCGTTTAGTGCAAGTGATCTGAAAGGCTGCTGAAAAGGTGGGAAGTGACACTGAGATAAGAATTTAATGGGCCAAAAGGGCAGAATCACTGCAGATAGTGGCTGCAGCCATGACATGCAAAGACACGTGCTCCTTGGAAGAAAAGCCGTGACAAACCAGGAGGCATATTAAAAAGCAGAGGCGTTACTTTGCCGACAAATGTCCATCTAGTCAAAGCTGTAGTTTTTTTAGTAGTCACATGCGGATGTGAAAGTTGGACCATAAAGAAAGCTGAACGCCAAAGAATTGATGCTTTTGAAATGTGGTGTTAGAGAAGACTTCTTGAGAGTCCCTTGGACTGCAAGAAGATCAAACCAGTCAATCCTAAAGGAAGTCAGTCCTGAATATTGATTGGAAGGACTGATGCTGAAGCTCCAATACTTTGCCACGTGATATGAAGAACTGACTCATTGGAAAAGACCCTGATGCTGGGAAAGACTGAAGGCAGGAGGAGAAGGGGACGACAGAGGATGAGATGGTTGGATGGCATCACCGACTCAATGGACATGAATTTGAGCAAGCTCAGTTGGCGATGGACTGGAAAGCCTGGTGTGCTGCAGTGCATGGGGTCACCAAGAGTTGGACACGACCGAGCGACTGAACTGAACAGACTGAAAAGGGCAGCAAAATCAGTATCCTTTGGGAGAGTATTCCAGAGACTATCAGGCCCTCAGGCTGGACTGAACTTAGGAAGGAGTTTTGAATTTGAGAAGATAGGAAAGGCCTGTGTGACTGCAGCAGAGGAGGTGGGAGCCAGATGGGGTGGGGCAGGTGTGGGAGAGGACTTTGTAGATGAAGGTAAGGAGTTGGGATTTTATTATAGGCTTAGTGGGAACATTTGTGTTTTTTTTTTTTTTTTTT
>SJYW01017640.1:8224-24122 GCA_006410735.1 Raphicerus campestris | reverse complement strand
GTAAGTGTCTGTTTTTTTTCGAGTTGCGGAGGTGTCCTCTCAATTTACGACAGGGCCCCAGGGACCCATCCCTGGGGCCCCAGAAGAGGCCAGTCTCAGTACCAGGGGTGAGGCACATCTGAGGATTGTTCCCCAGTGGTGCCCAATTCTCAGTTCCTTTCTGGTGATGAGTCCAGAGCCTGAGCTTTCCTCACCTGTGCCTCTGTAGGTCGTGGGGATCCACTGGAGCCCCTTTAGTGTAGTGAGGCCTCGACTCGCCCATAAATGTACAGGGCCGCTTAACTCCAGGGTGCAGCAGCCATGTCCAGCTCTCTGTCGAACGGACAAAAGGATCTGTGGCTGGCACTCGAGGTACCCCAGTGCTATCACATGTGACAGTGTGTCAGCAGTCGTGCCTTGGGGAGGACGCTGAGGCAGTGCAGGGCAGTCAGGTTCATCTGGAGTGGATGAGGCATTTGGGGTTCTTGGGGAAAGGTGACCAGACACCTGAGGCTCCTCTGGACTCACCTGGTGTTAAGACCTCCTCTTGGGATTCGAGGGGAGAGCCAGGAACCCTTTCCCGATGGAGCAGGGAAAAAGCCCCTCATCTGGATCTGAGAATGGGAAAATGCAGCTCCTCTTGAGTCGCAGCAAGACCCTAGACGGTCCTCTCGAGTGGGGACGGGTGTGGCAGGGAACTTCTTGTTTCTCAGTAAGGGTGTGAAGGAGCATTTCGAGATCCAATTGGGAACGGGTGATTTCCCCTGGGATGCTGCACTGGACAAGGGCCTCACCCCGCCTGCAAGGGAGAAGCTTCTGGTTTTCTCGAGATGCAGGAGTTTCCTCTCGAAGTATGACTGGTACCCCAGTGACCCGCCCCTTTGACCTCAGGAGGTGTCAGTCTCCATGCCAGTTGCCACTGGGTATTTTTCACCAGCTGTCACTGGGTCCCCAGGCCTCGCCGGTGCTGAGGCCACAGCCTGAGCTTGCCTCGCCCATGCTGACATAGGCCTTTGGTTACTGCTGGAGACCCCACAGGGGAGTCAGGCCTCGTCTGGCCTGGAGACTTGCACGTCCTATATCCTCCCCAACTGCAGCAACAGTGTCCGGGTCCCTGTCGAGCAGACACAAGGATCTGTGGCCTGCCATCGAGGTACCAAGGGATGTCACACGTGCCAGTGTGATGGAGTCGAGTCTCGGGGTTACAGTCGAGACAGTGCAGGGCAGTTAGGGTTACTTGAAGTGGATGAGTTATTTTGCAGTCCTCGGGAATGGTGGCCCAATCTGTGAGACTCCTTCCGACTCTGCAGGTGTGAGCACCTCTTCTTAGAATGCGAGGGGAAACACAGGGAAACCATTCCTCATGGATCAGGGAAGGGCCCCTCATCTGGAGCTCAGAAGGGAAAAGCCGAGCTCCTCTTGAGTCTTGGTGGGACCCTCCAGGTTCCCCTCTAGTGGGGACGGGTGGGGTGGGGAACTTCTTGGATCACAGCAAGGTTGTGAAGGAGACTGTCGAGGTCCACGCGGGACGGGATGACTTCCCCTGAAATGCCACCACAGATAAGGGCCACACCACGCCTGCAGGGGAGAAGCTTCTGGTTTTTCGTGAGTTGCAGCCGGGGACCCAGGGACCCATCCCTGTATCCTCAGGAAAGGCCATTCTCAGTGCTAGTTGCGAGGCGCATCTGGGGATAACAACCCAGTCGTCGCCTGGTCCTCAGACCTCGTGTGGTGCTGAAGACGAGCTTATGATTTCCTCGCTCGTGCTTTCATAGGAAGTGAGGTTACTATGGAGCCCCCACAGGGGAGTCAGGCCTCTTCTCACCTGGAGACTTGCACGGCCTCTTTCCTCTCCAACTGCAGGGGCAGTGTCCAGCTTCCCGTAAAGTGGACACAGGGATCTATGGCTTGCCATCGAGGTACTCCAGGGCTGTCTCACCTACCAGTGTGTTGGGAGTCGAGCCTCGGGTGAGAGTTGAGACAGTGCAGGACAGTCATGTTCATCTGGAGTAGATGAGGAATTTGGGGGTCTTGAGGAGTGGAGGTCGGACACCTGAGGCTCCTCCTGACTCTCCTGATCTGAGGCCACCTCTTGGGAAGCGAGGGGAGCACCGGAAAACCTTTCCCGATGGAGCAGGGAAAGGGCCCCTCATCTGGAGCTGAGCATGGGAAAATGGAGCTCCTCTTGAGTCGCGGCGGGACCCTCAGTGGTCCTCTCGAGTAGGGACGTGTGGGCCAGGGAACTTCTTTGGTCTCAGTAAGGGTGTGAAGGAGCATTTCGAGATCCATATGGGAACGGGTGATTTCCCCCGGTATGCTGCAGTGGACAAGGTCCTCACTCCGCCTGCAAGAGAGAAGCTTCTTGTTTTCTCGAGATGCAGGGGGGTCCTCTCAAGTTACGACGGGGACCCCAGGGAACCGCCCTTGTGGCCTCAGGTGGGGTCCGTCTCCGTGCGAGTTGCCACTGGGTATTTCTCCCCAGTCGCCGCCGGGTCCCCAGGCCTCATCTGGTGCTGAGGCCACAGCCTGAGCTTGCCTAGATCATACTGACCTACGTCTTGGGATTCCCCTGGAGCTTCCACAGCAGAGTCAGGCCTCGTCTTGCCTGGAGACGTGCACGGCCGCTTTTCTCCCCATCCGCAGCAGAAGTGTCCAGCACCCCTTCAAGCAGACACAGGGATCTGAGGCTTGCCATCTAGGTACCCCAGGGCTGTCACACGTGCCAGTGTGTCGGGAATCGAGTCTTGGGTGACAGTCGAGGCAGTGAAGGGCAATGAGGCTCATCAGGAATGGACGAGGCGTTTGGGGGTCTTGGGAATGATGGACCAACCACTGAGGCTCATCCTGTCTCTCCTCATTCGAGCGCCTCTTCTTGGTATTCCAGGGCAGAGCCGTGAACACTTTTCTGACTGAGCAAAGAAAGGTCCCATCATCTAGAGCTCAGCCGGGGAAAACGGGGCTCATCTTGAGGATCGGCGGGAACCTCGGCATTCCTCTCACGTGGGGACGGGTGTGGCGGGGAACTTCTTTGGTCACAATAATGGTGTTAAAGGACTTTCCAGGTCTAGGAGAGAAGGGGTCATTTTTTCTGAGATGACCCCGTGGACAAGGGCCTCACTCCACATGCAGCAGAGAAGTACCTGGTATTTCTCGAGTGCCGGTGGGGTCCTCTTGAGTTACGACAGGCCCCAAAACCTGCCCTTGGGGACACAGGCGAGGACAGTCTCCAAACGATTTGAGAGGCCTCTTTGGGGATTCTTCCCCAGTCGTCGCCAGGTCCTCAGTCCTGATCTGGTGCTGAAGCTGGAGCCTCAGCTTGCCTCGCCCATGCTGCCATAGCTCTTCGGGTACCGTTGGCGCCCACATAGGGGAGTCAGGCCTCGTCTCGCCTGGGGACGTGCACACCGTTTTCCTCCCCAAGTGCAGCAACAGTGTCCAGGTACCTGTGGAGCGGACACAAGGATCAGTGGCTTGTCCTCCAAGTACTCCAGGGCTATCACACGTGCCAGTGTGCCAGAGTCGAGTGTTGGGGTGAAAGTCGAGGTAGTGCTGGACAGTCAGATTGATCTGGAGTGGACTAGGCATTGGGTGGTCTTGCGGAAATGTGACCCGACGTCTGAGGCTTCTCTGGACTCGCCTGGTGTTAGTGCCTCCTCTTGGGGTGCGAGGGGGGAGCTGGGAACCCTTTCCCGATGGAGCGTGGACAGGGCCCCTCATCTAGAGCTGAGTATGAAAAAATGGAGCTCCTCTTGAGCCTCGGTGGGACCCTAGGTGGTCCTCTCGAGTGCGGACGTGTGGGGCGGGGAACTTCTTGCTTCACAGCAAGGGTGTATAAGAGTGTTTCAAGGTCCAAAAGGGAAAAGGTGATTTCTCCCGGGATGCCTTAGCGAGTTGGAAGGAGCCTCAGGTGTTCGACTACCACTCCCCAAGATCCCCAAATGCCTCGTCCACTCCAGATAAACATGACTGTCCTGCATTGTCTCGATTGTTACCCCAAGGCTTGACTACCAAAACACTGGCACGTGAGACAGCCATGGAGTACCTTGATGGCAAACCACAGATCCCTGTGTCCCCTTTACGGGGAGCTGCACACTGCCGCTGCAGTTGGGGAAAAAGAGTTTGTGCAAGTCTCCAGGCGAGAAGAGGCCTGACTCCCCTGTGGGGGCTACAGAAAACCTCAAGACCTATGAAAGCATCAGCGAGGAAATGTCAGGTTCCGACCTCAGCACCAGACGAGGACTGAGGACCCCACGATGACTGGGGAGGAACTCCCAGAAGCGCCTCACAAATTGCACTGAGAATGCCCTCTCTGAGGATAGAGAGGCTGGTCCCCGGAGTCCCCGTCATAACTGGAGAGGACACTTTCGCAACTCGAGAAAAACCGGAAGCTTCTTCTTCTTCTTCTTCTTGTCACCTTCTTCTTCNGTGGGGCAGGGAACTTCTTGGGTCACAGCAAGGGTGTGAAGGGGCCTTTCGAGGTCCACGAGGGACGGGGTGAATTTCCCTCAGATGCTGTTGCGGACAAGAGGCACACCACGCCTGCAGGGGAGAAGCTTCTCGTTTTTCTCAAGTTCTGGCGGGATCCTCTCGAGTTACGACGAGGACCCCAGGGACCCTCCCCTGTTTCCTCAGAAGAGGCCATTCTCAGTGCGAGCTGTGAGACGCCTCTGGGGATTCCTCCCCAGTCATCGCTGGGTCCTCAGTCCTTTTCTGGTGCTGGGGTCGGAGCCTGAGATTTCCTCGCTCATGAATTCATATGTCTTGAGGTTACTCTGGAGCCCCCACAGAGGAGTCAGGACTCTTCTCGCCTAGAGACTTGCACGGCCTCTTTCTTCCCCAACTGCAATCCAGTGTCTGGCTCCCCATAAAAGAGACACAGGGATCTGTGGCTTGCCATTGAGGTACTCCAGGGCTGTCGGATGTGCCAGTGTGTTGGGAGTCGTGCCTCGGAGTGACAGTCCAGATAGTGCAGGGCAGTCATGTTCTTCTGGAGTGGAGGAGGCATTTGGGGATCCTGGGGAGTGGTGGTCGGACACCTGAGGCTCCTCCTGACTCTCTGATGCGACGCTATCTCTTGGGATGCGAGTGGAGCGCCGGAAAACCTTTCCCGATGGAGCAGGTAAAGAGGCCCTCATCTGGAGCTCCGCAGGGTAAAACCAGGCTCCTCTTGAGTCTTGTCAGGACCGACGGCATTTCTCTCAAGTGGGGGCGAGTGGGTCGGGGAATTTCTTCATTCACAGCAAGAGTGTGAAGCGACCTTGCGAGGTCCAAGAATGCAGGGGTAAATTCCTCCGAGATTCCACATCAACAAGGGTCTCTATGTGCCTGCAGGTAAGTGTCTGTTTTTTTTCGAGTTGCGGAGGTGTCCTCTCAATTTACGACAGGGCCCCAGGGACCCATCCCTGGGGCCCCAGAAGAGGCCAGTCTCAGTACCAGGGGTGAGGCACATCTGAGGATTGTTCCCCAGTGGTGCCCAATTCTCAGTTCCTTTCTGGTGATGAGTCCAGAGCCTGAGCTTTCCTCACCTGTGCCTCTGTAGGTCGTGGGGATCCACTGGAGCCCCTTTAGTGTAGTGAGGCCTCGACTCGCCCATAAATGTACAGGGCCGCTTAACTCCAGGGTGCAGCAGCCATGTCCAGCTCTCTGTCGAACGGACAAAAGGATCTGTGGCTGGCACTCGAGGTACCCCAGTGCTATCACATGTGACAGTGTGTCAGCAGTCGTGCCTTGGGGAGGACGCTGAGGCAGTGCAGGGCAGTCAGGTTCATCTGGAGTGGATGAGGCATTTGGGGTTCTTGGGGAAAGGTGACCAGACACCTGAGGCTCCTCTGGACTCACCTGGTGTTAAGACCTCCTCTTGGGATTCGAGGGGAGAGCCAGGAACCCTTTCCCGATGGAGCAGGGAAAAAGCCCCTCATCTGGATCTGAGAATGGGAAAATGCAGCTCCTCTTGAGTCGCAGCAAGACCCTAGACGGTCCTCTCGAGTGGGGACGGGTGTGGCAGGGAACTTCTTGTTTCTCAGTAAGGGTGTGAAGGAGCATTTCGAGATCCAATTGGGAACGGGTGATTTCCCCTGGGATGCTGCACTGGACAAGGGCCTCACCCCGCCTGCAAGGGAGAAGCTTCTGGTTTTCTCGAGATGCAGGAGTTTCCTCTCGAAGTATGACTGGTACCCCAGTGACCCGCCCCTTTGACCTCAGGAGGTGTCAGTCTCCATGCCAGTTGCCACTGGGTATTTTTCACCAGCTGTCACTGGGTCCCCAGGCCTCGCCGGTGCTGAGGCCACAGCCTGAGCTTGCCTCGCCCATGCTGACATAGGCCTTTGGTTACTGCTGGAGACCCCACAGGGGAGTCAGGCCTCGTCTGGCCTGGAGACTTGCACGTCCTATATCCTCCCCAACTGCAGCAACAGTGTCCGGGTCCCTGTCGAGCAGACACAAGGATCTGTGGCCTGCCATCGAGGTACCAAGGGATGTCACACGTGCCAGTGTGATGGAGTCGAGTCTCGGGGTTACAGTCGAGACAGTGCAGGGCAGTTAGGGTTACTTGAAGTGGATGAGTTATTTTGCAGTCCTCGGGAATGGTGGCCCAATCTGTGAGACTCCTTCCGACTCTGCAGGTGTGAGCACCTCTTCTTAGAATGCGAGGGGAAACACAGGGAAACCATTCCTCATGGATCAGGGAAGGGCCCCTCATCTGGAGCTCAGAAGGGAAAAGCCGAGCTCCTCTTGAGTCTTGGTGGGACCCTCCAGGTTCCCCTCTAGTGGGGACGGGTGGGGTGGGGAACTTCTTGGATCACAGCAAGGTTGTGAAGGAGACTGTCGAGGTCCACGCGGGACGGGATGACTTCCCCTGAAATGCCACCACAGATAAGGGCCACACCACGCCTGCAGGGGAGAAGCTTCTGGTTTTTCGTGAGTTGCAGCCGGGGACCCAGGGACCCATCCCTGTATCCTCAGGAAAGGCCATTCTCAGTGCTAGTTGCGAGGCGCATCTGGGGATAACAACCCAGTCGTCGCCTGGTCCTCAGACCTCGTGTGGTGCTGAAGACGAGCTTATGATTTCCTCGCTCGTGCTTTCATAGGAAGTGAGGTTACTATGGAGCCCCCACAGGGGAGTCAGGCCTCTTCTCACCTGGAGACTTGCACGGCCTCTTTCCTCTCCAACTGCAGGGGCAGTGTCCAGCTTCCCGTAAAGTGGACACAGGGATCTATGGCTTGCCATCGAGGTACTCCAGGGCTGTCTCACCTACCAGTGTGTTGGGAGTCGAGCCTCGGGTGAGAGTTGAGACAGTGCAGGACAGTCATGTTCATCTGGAGTAGATGAGGAATTTGGGGGTCTTGAGGAGTGGAGGTCGGACACCTGAGGCTCCTCCTGACTCTCCTGATCTGAGGCCACCTCTTGGGAAGCGAGGGGAGCACCGGAAAACCTTTCCCGATGGAGCAGGGAAAGGGCCCCTCATCTGGAGCTGAGCATGGGAAAATGGAGCTCCTCTTGAGTCGCGGCGGGACCCTCAGTGGTCCTCTCGAGTAGGGACGTGTGGGCCAGGGAACTTCTTTGGTCTCAGTAAGGGTGTGAAGGAGCATTTCGAGATCCATATGGGAACGGGTGATTTCCCCCGGTATGCTGCAGTGGACAAGGTCCTCACTCCGCCTGCAAGAGAGAAGCTTCTTGTTTTCTCGAGATGCAGGGGGGTCCTCTCAAGTTACGACGGGGACCCCAGGGAACCGCCCTTGTGGCCTCAGGTGGGGTCCGTCTCCGTGCGAGTTGCCACTGGGTATTTCTCCCCAGTCGCCGCCGGGTCCCCAGGCCTCATCTGGTGCTGAGGCCACAGCCTGAGCTTGCCTAGATCATACTGACCTACGTCTTGGGATTCCCCTGGAGCTTCCACAGCAGAGTCAGGCCTCGTCTTGCCTGGAGACGTGCACGGCCGCTTTTCTCCCCATCCGCAGCAGAAGTGTCCAGCACCCCTTCAAGCAGACACAGGGATCTGAGGCTTGCCATCTAGGTACCCCAGGGCTGTCACACGTGCCAGTGTGTCGGGAATCGAGTCTTGGGTGACAGTCGAGGCAGTGAAGGGCAATGAGGCTCATCAGGAATGGACGAGGCGTTTGGGGGTCTTGGGAATGATGGACCAACCACTGAGGCTCATCCTGTCTCTCCTCATTCGAGCGCCTCTTCTTGGTATTCCAGGGCAGAGCCGTGAACACTTTTCTGACTGAGCAAAGAAAGGTCCCATCATCTAGAGCTCAGCCGGGGAAAACGGGGCTCATCTTGAGGATCGGCGGGAACCTCGGCATTCCTCTCACGTGGGGACGGGTGTGGCGGGGAACTTCTTTGGTCACAATAATGGTGTTAAAGGACTTTCCAGGTCTAGGAGAGAAGGGGTCATTTTTTCTGAGATGACCCCGTGGACAAGGGCCTCACTCCACATGCAGCAGAGAAGTACCTGGTATTTCTCGAGTGCCGGTGGGGTCCTCTTGAGTTACGACAGGCCCCAAAACCTGCCCTTGGGGACACAGGCGAGGACAGTCTCCAAACGATTTGAGAGGCCTCTTTGGGGATTCTTCCCCAGTCGTCGCCAGGTCCTCAGTCCTGATCTGGTGCTGAAGCTGGAGCCTCAGCTTGCCTCGCCCATGCTGCCATAGCTCTTCGGGTACCGNTGGAGCTCAGTAGGGGAAAACAGAGCTTCTCTTGAGTCTTGGTGGGACCCTCCGGGTTCCTCTCTAGTAGGGACGGGTGGGGCGGGAAACTTCTTGGATCATAACAAGGTTGTGAAGGAACCTGTCGAGCTCCTCGAGGGACAGGATGAATTCCCCTGAGATGCCGCCACAGACAAGGGCCACACCACGCCTGCAGGGGTGAAGCTTCCGTTTTTTCTGGAGTTGCGGCGGGGTCCACTCGCTTTACGAAGGGGTACCCAGGGACCCGCCCCTGTATCCTCAGGAGAGGCCATTCTCAGTGCTAGTTGCGAGGACAGCAGTCTCCGAATGATTTGTGAGGCACCTCTGGGGATTCCTCCCCAGTCATCGTCTGCTCCTCAGTCCTCGTCTGGTGCTGAGATCAAACGNCCACATAGGGGAGTCAGGCCTCGTCTCGCCTGGGGACGTGCACACCGTTTTCCTCCCCAAGTGCAGCAACAGTGTCCAGGTACCTGTGGAGCGGACACAAGGATCAGTGGCTTGTCCTCCAAGTACTCCAGGGCTATCACACGTGCCAGTGTGCCAGAGTCGAGTGTTGGGGTGAAAGTCGAGGTAGTGCTGGACAGTCAGATTGATCTGGAGTGGACTAGGCATTGGGTGGTCTTGCGGAAATGTGACCCGACGTCTGAGGCTTCTCTGGACNGAGAGGCCATTCTCAGTGCTAGTTGCGAGGACAGCAGTCTCCGAATGATTTGTGAGGCACCTCTGGGGATTCCTCCCCAGTCATCGTCTGCTCCTCAGTCCTCGTCTGGTGCTGAGATCAAACGTATGATTTCCTCGCTTGTGCTTTCATAGGACTTGAGGTTACTCTGGAGCCCCCACAGGGGAGTCAGGCCTCTTCTTGCATGGAGACTTACACGGCCTCTTTCATCCCCAACTGCAGCGGCAGTGTCTGGCTGCCCGTAAAGTGAATACAGGGATCTGTGGCTTGCCATCCAGGTGCTCCAGGGCTGTCTCACATGTCATTGTGTTGGGAGTCGAGCCTCGGGTAACAGTCGAGAGGGTGCAGGGCAGTCATGTTCATCTGGAATTTACGAGGAATTTGGGGGTCTTCAGGAGTGGTGGTCAGACACCTGAGGCTCCTCCCGACTCTCCTGATGTGAGTAGAGCGCCGGAAATCCTGTCCCATGGAGCAGGGAAAGGGCCCCTCATCTGGAGCTCAGCAGGGGAAAACGAGGGTCCTCTTCAATCGCGGCATGACCCTCGGGCTTCCTCTCAAGTGGGGACGGTTGTGGCGAGGAACATCCTAGATCACAACAAGGATATGAAGAAGTCTTTCGAGGTCCAAGAGGGAAATGGTGATTTCCCCCGAGATACTGCAGTGGACTAGGGACTCACCCTACCTGCAGGGGAGAATCTTTTGGTTTTTCTTGAGTGGCGGCGGGGTCCTCTCAAGTTACGACAGGGACCCCAGGGACTCGCCGCTCTGGCCTCAGGAGAGGCCAGTCTCCATGAGAGTTGTGAGGCACCTACGGGGATTCCTCCGGAGACGTCGCCGGGTCCTCAGTGCTCGTCTGGTGCTGAGGTAGGAGCCTGTGCTTGCCTCGCCCATGTTGTCATAGGTCTTGAGGTTCCCCTGGAGGCCCCATAGGGGAGTCAGGCCTTGTCTCGCCTGAGGACATGCACAGCTGCTTTCCTCCCTAACTGTCTGTATCCCTGTCGAGTGGATACAGGGATCAGTGTCTTGACCTCGAGGTACCCCAGGGCTATTACACGTTCCAGTGTGTCAGCAGTCGAGCTTCGGGGAGGCAGTCGAGGCAGTGCAGGGCAATCATGTTAATCTGGAATGGACGAGGCATTTGGGGTTCTTGGCGAAAGGTGACCAGACCCCTGAGGCCCACTGGACTCGCCCGGTGTGAGGGCCTCCTGGTGGGATTCGAGGGGAGGGCCAGGAACCCTTCTCGATGGAGCAGGGAAAGGGCCCCTCATCTTGAGCTCCGCAGGGGAAAACGAGGGTCCTCTTCAGTCCTGGCATGACCCTCGGGCTTCCTCTCAAGTGGGGACGGTTGGGGCAGGGAAATTCCTAGGTCACAACAATGGTATGAAGGAGCCTTTCGAAGTCCAAGAGGGAACGGGTGATTTCTGCCGAGATGCTGCAGCGGACAAGGGACTCACCCTTCTTGCAGCGGAGAAGCTTCTCGTTTTTCTCGAGTTGTGGTGGGGTCCTCTCCACTTATGACGGGGACCACAGGGACCCAACCCTGTATCCTCAGGAGAGGCCATTCTCAGTGTGATTTGCGAGGGTTCTCATGGGATTCCTCCCCTGTCATCACCGGGTCCTCAGTCCTCGTCTGGTGCTGAAGATGACCCTTGATTTCCTCGCTCGTGCTTTCATAGGACTTGAGGTTACTCTGGAGCCCCCACAGGGGAGTCAGGCCTCTTCTCGCCTGGAGACTTGAAGGGGCTCTTTTTTCACCAGCTGCAGCGGCAGTGTCCGGCTCCCCATCAAGCGGACACAGGGATCTGTGTCTAGTAATTGAGATACTCCAGGGCTGTCTCATATGCCAGTGTGTTGGGAGTCGAGCCTCGGGTGACATTCGAGACAGTGCAGGGCAGTCTTGTTTATCTGGAGTGGACGAGGAATTTGGGGGTCTTAGGGAGTGGTGGTCGGACAGCTGAGGCTCCTCCCGACTCTCCTGATGCGAGGCCACGTCTTGGGATGTGAGGGGAGCGCCGGAAAACCTTTCCCGATGGAGCAGTGAAAGGGCCCCTCATTTAGAGCTGAGCATGGGAAAATGGAGCTCCTCTTGAGTCACGTAGGGACCCTTGGCAGTCCTCTCGATTGGGGACGTGTGGGCCGGGAAACTTCTTGGGTCTCAGTAAGGGTGTGAAGGAGCATTTCGAGGTTAAAGTGGGAACTTTGATTTCCCCCAGGATGCTGCAGTATACAAGGGCCACACCCTGCCTGCAAGGGATAAGCTTCTGGTTTTCTCAAGTTTTGGGGTGTGCTCTCGAGTTACAACGGTGACCCCAGGGACCCGCCCCTGTGGCCTCAGGAGAGGTCAGTCTCCATGCAAGTTGCCACTGGTTATTTCTCCCCAGTTGTCACTGCGTTCCCAGGCCTCGTCTGGTGCTGAGGCCACATCCTGTGCTTGCCTCTCCCATGCTGACCTACGTCTTGGGGTTCCCCTGGAGCTCCTACATAGGAGTCAGGCCTCATCTCGCCTGGAGATGTGCAAGGCCGTTTTCCTCCGCATATGCAGCAGAAGTGTCCAGCACCCCTTCAAGCAGACACAGGGATCTGTGGCTTGCCTTCGAGGTTCCCCCGGGCTGTCACACTTGCCAGTGTGTCGGGAGTGGAGTCTCGGGTTGACAATCGAGCCAGTGCAGGGCAGTGAGGTACATCAGGAATGGACGAGGCATTTGGGGGTCTTGGGAATGATGGACCGACCACTGAGTCTCGTCCTGTCTCTCCTCATTCGAGCGCCTCTTCTTGGTATGCCAGGGGAGATCTGTGAACATTTTCCTGATGGAGCAGGGAAAGGTCCCTTCATCTAGAGCTCAGCCGGGGTAAACGGGGCTCCTCTTGATTCTTGGTGGGACCATTGGGGTTCCTCTCGAATGGGGACGGATGGGGCAGCTAACTACTTTGTTCACAACAATGCTGTGAATGGAGTTTCGAGGTCTAGGAGGGAAGGGGTGATTTCTCCTGAGATGACTCCGCGGACAAGGGCCTCACTCCACCTGCAGGGGAGAAGTTTCTGGTTTTTCTCGAGTGCTGATGGGATCCTCTCGAGTTACGACGGGACCCCAGAAACCCGCCCTTGGGGCCACATTCGAGGACAGTCTCCAAAAGATTTGTGATGCGCCTCTGGGGATTCCTGCCCAGTCGTCCCCGGGTCCTCAGTCCTGGTCTGGTGCTGAAGCTGGAGCCTGAGCCTGCCTGGCCCATGGTGACATAGGTCTTGGGTTTTCGCTGGAGCCCCCACAGTGGAGTCAGGTCTCGTCTCGCCTGGAGACATGCACGGCCGTTATCCTCTCCAACTGCAACAACAGTGTCTGTGTCCCTGTGGAGCGGACACAGAGATCTGTGGCTTGCCATCGATTTACCCAAGGGCTGTCACACGTGCAAGTGTGCTGGAGTCGAGCCTCGGGGTGACAGTCGAGGCAGTGCAGGACATTCAGATTCATCTGGAGTGGACTGCGCATTTGGGGGTCTTGCGGAAATGTGATCCAATGACTGAGGCTTCTCTGGAATCACCTGGTGTGAGTTCCTCCTCTTGGGATGCATGCGGAGAGCTGGGCACCCTTTCCCGATGGAGCAGGTAAAGGGCCCGTCATCTGGAGATGAGCATGGGAAAATGGAGCTTCTGTTGAGTCGCAGTNGATTCCTCCCCTGTCATCACCGGGTCCTCAGTCCTCGTCTGGTGCTGAAGATGACCCTTGATTTCCTCGCTCGTGCTTTCATAGGACTTGAGGTTACTCTGGAGCCCCCACAGGGGAGTCAGGCCTCTTCTCGCCTGGAGACTTGAAGGGGCTCTTTTTTCACCAGCTGCAGCGGCAGTGTCCGGCTCCCCATCAAGCGGACACAGGGATCTGTGTCTAGTAATTGAGATACTCCAGGGCTGTCTCATATGCCAGTGTGTTGGGAGTCGAGCCTCGGGTGACATTCGAGACAGTGCAGGGCAGTCATGTTTATCTGGAGTGGACGAGGAATTTGGGGGTCTTAGGGAGTGGTGGTCGGACAGCTGAGGCTCCTCCCGACTCTCCTGATGCGAGGCCACGTCTTGGGATGTGAGGGGAGCGCCGGAAAACCTTTCCCGATGGAGCAGTGAAAGGGCCCCTCATTTAGAGCTGAGCATGGGAAAATGGAGCTCCTCTTGAGTCACGTAGGGACCCTTGGCAGTCCTCTCGATTGGGGACGTGTGGGCCGGGAAACTTCTTGGGTCTCAGTAAGGGTGTGAAGGAGCATTTCGAGGTTAAAGTGGGAACTTTGATTTCCCCCAGGATGCTGCAGTATACAAGGGCCACACCCTGCCTGCAAGGGATAAGCTTCTGGTTTTCTCAAGTTTTGGGGTGTGCTCTCGAGTTACAACGGTGACCCCAGGGACCCGCCCCTGTGGCCTCAGGAGAGGTCAGTCTCCATGCAAGTTGCCACTGGTTATTTCTCCCCAGTTGTCACTGCGTTCCCAGGCCTCGTCTGGTGCTGAGGCCACATCCTGTGCTTGCCTCTCCCATGCTGACCTACGTCTTGGGGTTCCCCTGGAGCTCCTACATAGGAGTCAGGCCTCATCTCGCCTGGAGATGTGCAAGGCCGTTTTCCTCCGCATATGCAGCAGAAGTGTCCAGCACCCCTTCAAGCAGACACAGGGATCTGTGGCTTGCCTTCGAGGTTCCCCCGGGCTGTCACACTTGCCAGTGTGTCGGGAGTGGAGTCTCGGGTTGACAATCGAGCCAGTGCAGGGCAGTGAGGTACATCAGGAATGGACGAGGCATTTGGGGGTCTTGGGAATGATGGACCGACCACTGAGTCTCGTCCTGTCTCTCCTCATTCGAGCGCCTCTTCTTGGTATGCCAGGGGAGATCTGTGAACATTTTCCTGATGGAGCAGGGAAAGGTCCCTTCATCTAGAGCTCAGCCGGGGTAAACGGGGCTCCTCTTGATTCTTGGTGGGACCATTGGGGTTCCTCTCGAATGGGGACGGATGGGGCAGCTAACTACTTTGTTCACAACAATGCTGTGAATGGAGTTTCGAGGTCTAGGAGGGAAGGGGTGATTTCTCCTGAGATGACTCCGCGGACAAGGGCCTCACTCCACCTGCAGGGGAGAAGTTTCTGGTTTTTCTCGAGTGCTGATGGGATCCTCTCGAGTTACGACGGGACCCCAGAAACCCGCCCTTGGGGCCACATTCGAGGACAGTCTCCAAAAGATTTGTGATGCGCCTCTGGGGATTCCTGCCCAGTCGTCCCCGGGTCCTCAGTCCTGGTCTGGTGCTGAAGCTGGAGCCTGAGCCTGCCTGGCCCATGGTGACATAGGTCTTGGGTTTTCGCTGGAGCCCCCACAGTGGAGTCAGGTCTCGTCTCGCCTGGAGACATGCACGGCCGTTATCCTCTCCAACTGCAACAACAGTGTCTGTGTCCCTGTGGAGCGGACACAGAGATCTGTGGCTTGCCATCGATTTACCCAAGGGCTGTCACACGTGCAAGTGTGCTGGAGTCGAGCCTCGGGGTGACAGTCGAGGCAGTGCAGGACATTCAGATTCATCTGGAGTGGACTGCGCATTTGGGGGTCTTGCGGAAATGTGATCCAATGACTGAGGCTTCTCTGGAATCACCTGGTGTGAGTTCCTCCTCTTGGGATGCATGCGGAGAGCTGGGCACCCTTTCCCGATGGAGCAGGTAAAGGGCCCGTCATCTGGAGATGAGCATGGGAAAATGGAGCTTCTGTTGAGTCGCAGTGAGACACTCGGCGGTCCTCTAGAGTGGGGACGTGTGGGGCAAGGAAATTCCTGTGTCCCAGCAAGGGTGTGAAAGTGCATTTCGAGGTCCAAGAGGGAACAGGTGATTTCTCCTGAGACGCAGCAGAGGACAATGGCCTCACTCTGCCTGCAACTGTGAAGCTTCTGGTTTTTCTCGAGTTTCGGCATGGTCTTCTCGACTTATGTAGGGGACCACAGGGATCCGACCCTGTTGCTCCAAGATAGGCCGGTCTCCGTGTGAGAGGTGAGGCACATCTGGGGATTCCTCCCCAGTGGCGCCAATTCCTCAGTCCCCTTCTGGTTCTTAGGCTGCAGCCTCAGATTGCCTCGCCCGTGCAGTTATTTGTTTTGGGCTTCCCCTGGAGCCCACAGAGGGGAATCAGGCCTCGTCTCGATAGGAGACGTGCACAGCCGCTTTCCTTCCCAACTGCAGTAACAGTGTCTGGGTTCCTGTCGAGCGGATACAGGGATCGATGGCTTGCGCTCGAGCTACCCTAGGGCTGCCACATGTGACAGTGTGCCAAAGTCAAGCCTCGGGGTTACAGTCGAGGCAGTGCAGTGCACTCAGGTTCATCTGAGGTGGACAAGGCATTTGGGGGTTTTGCGGAATGGTGGCCCAAACTGTGAGATGCCTCCCGACTTTCCAGTTGCGAGTACCTCTTCTTGGGGTGCGAGGGGAACACCGCAAAACCTTTCCCGACGGAGCAGGGAAAGGGCCCCTCATCTGGAGATCAGCATGTTAAAACGGGGCTCCTCTTGAGTCTTGGGGGGTCACTTGTGTTTCCGCTCGAGTGCGGA
>SJYW01017634.1:82755-138626 GCA_006410735.1 Raphicerus campestris | reverse complement strand
ATTTTTACGATCATTCTGTCTTTTGTTTTCTTTTCATTTTCTTCTCTTTTTTAACTTTCAAAAAATTTTAACTCCTTTTTACTCCTTTAATTTTCATTTTTATTAATGTTTCATTTTTATAACCTACAACTACTTTTCCAAAAAAAGATCCTACGTTTAAAGCAAATTTAAAATTTTTTAATAAAACAATAATTTTAATAATAAGAATAATGCTTCTTGTGACCATATGCATAAATGCATAATTTTAATAATAAGAATAAAAAACACTTGTCATGATATAAAACACTTGTCATGATATATCATAAGTGACATGTCATGTTAAGTGACTTATGTTATGTTTTATATCATAAGTCACTTATCGTGACAAGTTCTTCATATCACGAAATAAGTTACTTATTGCAAAGTGTTTTATATTGCAACATAATTTATTTATTGGGACAAGTGTTTTATATTGTGACATAAGTCGCGTATAGCAACGTGTTTTTATATTGTGAAAAGTTTTTTATATCGCGACATAAGTCACTTATCGTGAAAGTGTTTTATATCGAGACAAGTTTTTTATATGGTGATATAAGTCACTTAACGTGACAACTTCTTTATATCGCGACAAGAGTTTTATATCGCCACAAGTGTTTTATATCGCGATTTAAGTCACTTATCCCAACAAGTGTATTATATCGTGACATAAGTCACTTATCGCGACAAGTGTTTTATATCACAAGTTTTTTATATTGTGACATGTCTCTTATTGTGACAAGTGTTTTATATCGTGTCATTTACCGTGAGATAAGTCACTTATCGAGACAAGTGTTTTATGTGGCGATGTGTTTTATATCGTGACATAAGTCACATATCACGACAAGCGTTTTATATCACGACATAAGTCACTTATCGCGACATTAGTCACTTATCACGACAAGTGTTTTACATCGCGACAAGAGTTTTATATAGCGACATAAGTCACTTATCGCGACAAGTGATTTATATGGCAACATAAGTCACTTATCGGGACAAGTGATTTATATAGCAACATATCGCGACATAAATCACTTATCGCGACAAGTGTTTTATATCGTGGCATATCGCGACATAAGTCACTTATAGCGACAAGTGTTTTATATCGCGACAAGAGTTTTAATCTCAACATAAGTCACTTATCACAACAAGTGTTTTAAATCGCACATAAGTCAAATATCGGGACAAGTGTTTTACATCGTGACATTTCGCGACATAAGTCACTTCTGGCGACATACGTCACATGTCATGACAAGTGTTTTATATCGCGACATATAGCAACATAAGTCACTTATCGCGACAAGTCACTTATGGCGACAAGTCTTTTATGTCGCAACATAAGTCACTTATCACAATAAGCGTTTTAAATTGCGATATAAGTCACTTATCGCGACAAATGTTTTATGTCACAACATATGTTTTATATGGCGACATAAGTTACTTATCATGGCAAGTGTTTTATATCGCGACAAGATTTATATTGCGACATAACTCACTTATCAAGACAAGCTTTTTATATCATGACATAAGTCATTTATCACGACAAGCATTTTATATTGTGACATAAGTCACTTATCGAGACATAAGTCACTTATCGTGACAAGTGTTTTATATCGCGACATAACTCACTTATAGCGACAAGCTTTTTATATCACGACATACGTCATTTATCACGACAAGCGTTTTATGTAGTGACATAAATCACTTATCGTGACAAGTGTTTTATATCGCGACATAAGTCACTTTTCGTGATGTGTTTTATATCGCGACCTAAGTCACTTATCGCGGCAAGTGTTTTATATCACGACCTAAGTCACTTATCGCGACAAGTGTTTTATATCGTGACATAAGTCACTTATCGCGACAAGTGTGTTATATTGCAACATATTGAGACCTAAGTCACTTATTTTGACAAGTGTTTTATATCGCAACATAAGTCACTTATCGCGACAAGTGTGTTATATCGTGACATAAGTCACTAATTGTGACAAGCGTTTTATATCGCGACATAATTCACTATCGTGACAAGTGTTTTATGACATAAGTCACTTATCGCGACATAAGTCACTTATGATGTGTTTTATATCGCGACAAGTGTTTTATATTGCAACATAAGTCACTTATCGCGACGTGTTTTATATCGTGACGTAAGTCACTTATCGCGGCAAGTGTTTTATATCACGGCAAGGGTTTTATATCGCGGCATAAGTCACTTATCGTGGCAAGTTCTTTATATCACAACATAAGTCACTTATTGCGACACGTGTTTTATATCGCGGCATACACGACATAAATCACTTATCGCTACATAAGTTACTTATCGTGACAAGTGTTTTATATCGCGATATATGTCACTTATCGTGACAAGTGTTTTATATCGTGACATATGCGACATAAGTCACTTGTGACATAAATCACTTTTCACGACATGTGTTTTACATCGCGACATATCGCGACATAAGTAACTTATGACAAGTGTTTTATATCGTGACATAAGTCACTTATCACGACAAGTGTTTTATATCGTGACATAAAATAACTATGACATAAGTGAGTTACAGTGACAAGTGTTTTATATCGTGACCTAAGTCACTTAAGTCGCTTATCGTGACAAGTGTTTTATATCACATGTCATTCATCACGACAAGTGTTTTATATCGTGACTAGTGTTTTATATCGTGACATAAGTCACTTGTTGTGACAAGTGTTTTATATCGTGATATGTCACTTATCGTGACCTAAGTCACTTATCATGACAAGTGTTTTATATCGTGACATAAGTCACCGTAACATACATCACTTACAGTGACAAGTGTTTTATATCGTGACATAAGTCAGTTATCGCGACATAAGTCACTTATCATGATTCTTCTTCTTCTTCTTCCCCAATCTTCGGTACCCATTTTTACTTGAGATCGAGGTTACAGGCTTGACGACTCTCTTCTCTTGCACTCTCCTTTTTCTCCACAAGGTCGCTCTGTCTGCTCCCTTCCACTTCTCTTCTATACCCAAATCTGTGATTCTCTATCTGTTCCAGGGAGCGGAGAACACTTAAGGAACCATGGTGACAGACCAGAAAAAAACAAATGATAACCATGGCGACGGACCAAAAGAAACAAATGGTAACCATGGCGACCGACCCAGTCAACATGGCGACCGACCCAAACAAACAAAACCGGTAATCATGGAGACCCACCAAACAAATGGTAACCATGGCGACCGACTAAACAAATGAAAATGGTAACCATGATGACCGACGAAACAGCCCTGGAGTACCTCAAGGGCAAGCCACAGATAACTGTGTCTACTCAACGAGGAGCCATACACTGATGCTGTAGCTGGGGAGGAAAGCGGCCATGCCTGTCCACAGCCGAGACAACACCTGACTTGCCTGTGGGGGCTCCAGAGGAACTCCAAGACCTATGTCAGCATGGGCGAGTTAGCTCAGGCTCCGGCCTCAGCACCAGACGAGGACTGAGGACCCGACGACGACTGGGGAGGAACCTGAGAGGCGCGTCGCAAGTCGCATGGAGACTGGACTCTCCAGAGGCCACAAGGGCAGGTACCTGGGTTCCCTGTCATAACTCCAGAGGACCCTGCCGCAACTCGAGAAAAATTCGAAGATTCTCCCCTGCAGGTGGAGTGAGGCCTTTACCCGTTGTGGCATCTCGTGGGAAATTACCCCTTCCCTGTTGGACCTAGAAAGGATCCTTGACATCCCTGCGGTGACACAAGAAGTTCCTGGCCCCACATGTCCCAACTTGAGAGGAACCACGAGGGTCCCGCCGTGACTCAAGATGAGCATTCTTTTGCCCTCCTCAGCTCCAGATGAGGGGCCATTTCCGTGCTCTGTCGGGAAAGGGTTCCCTGCACTTCCCTCACATCGCAAGTGGAGGCCCTCACACCAGGAGAGTCGGGAGGAGGCTCAGTGTTCAACTACCATTCCCCAAGACCCCCAAATGCCTCGTCCACACATGATGAAACTGACTGCCCTGCACTGCCTCGGCTGTCACCCCAAGGCTCTACTCCAGACACACTGGCTTGCGTGACAGCCCTGGGGTATCTGGAGGGCAAGCCACAGATCCCTGTGTACGCTTGTCGNGCAAGTCGCATGGAGACTGGACTCTCCAGAGGCCACAAGGGCAGGTACCTGGGTTCCCTGTCATAACTCCAGAGGACCCTGCCGCAACTCGAGAAAAATTCGAAGATTCTCCCCTGCAGGTGGAGTGAGGCCTTTACCCGTTGTGGCATCTCGTGGGAAATTACCCCTTCCCTGTTGGACCTAGAAAGGATCCTTGACATCCCTGCGGTGACACAAGAAGTTCCTGGCCCCACATGTCCCAACTTGAGAGGAACCACGAGGGTCCCGCCGTGACTCAAGATGAGCATTCTTTTGCCCTCCTCAGCTCCAGATGAGGGGCCATTTCCGTGCTCTGTCGGGAAAGGGTTCCCTGCACTTCCCTCACATCGCAAGTGGAGGCCCTCACACCAGGAGAGTCGGGAGGAGGCTCAGTGTTCAACTACCATTCCCCAAGACCCCCAAATGCCTCGTCCACACATGATGAAACTGACTGCCCTGCACTGCCTCGGCTGTCACCCCAAGGCTCTACTCCAGACACACTGGCTTGCGTGACAGCCCTGGGGTATCTGGAGGGCAAGCCACAGATCCCTGTGTACGCTTGTCGGGGAGCAGAACACTGTTCCTGCAGCTGGGGAGGAAAGCGGCAGTGCACGTCTCCAGGCAAGATGAGGCCTGACTCCCCTGTCAGAGTTCCAGGGGAACCCCAAAACCTGTGTCAGCACGGGCCAGGCAAGCTCAGTCTCTGGCTTCAGCACCAGATGAGGACTGAGGACCCAGCGATGACTGGAGAGGAATAACCAGAGGCACCTCACACCTAGCACGGAGACTGGCCTCTACTGAGGCCACAGGGGCAAGTTCGTTACGTCCCCATAGTAACTCGAGATGACACACCCGCACCTCGAGAAAAACCAGAAGCTTCTCCCCTGCAGGCGGGGTGAGGCTATTTTCCTCAACGGTGTCTCTTGGGAAATCATCTTTTCCCTCTTCGACCTCGAAAGGCTCCTTCACACCCTTGCTGTGACCCTAGAATTTCCCCACCCCACCTGACCTCACACCAGAGGAACACTTAGGATCCCGCCAGGACTCAAGAGGATCCCCGTTTTTCCCTGCTCAGCTCCATATGAGAGGCCCTTTATGTGATCTGGTGGGAAAGGGTTCCCGGCACTTCCCTCACATCCCAAGGGGAAACGCTCCCACCAGGAGTGTCAGAAGCAGCCTCAGGGGTCGGACCACCATTCCCCAAGACCCCCAAATACCTCGTTTACTCCAGATGAACTTGAATGTCCTGCACTGCCTCAACTGTCACCCCACGGTTCAACGCCCAATAAACTGGCACATGTGACAGCCATGGGATACCTTGAGGGCAAGCCACAGATCGCGGTGTCCTCCTGATGGGGAGCCAGACACTGCTTCTGCAGCTGGGGAGGAAAGCGGCCGTGCACATGTCAATGTGAGAGGAGACGTGACTTCCCTGTTGTGGGTCCAGGGAGACCCCAAGACCTATGCCAGCACAGGCGAGGCAAGCTCAGGTTCTGGTCTCAGCACCAGAGGAGGACTGAGCACTTGGTGACGACTGGGGAGGAATACCCAGAGTAGCCTTGCAGCATGCACATAGACTGGCCTCTCCTGAGATCACAGGGGCGAGTCCCTGGGGTCCCCATCATAACTCAAGAAAACCCCAGGGAAACTCGAGAAAAATTAGAAACTTCTCCCCTGCAGGCAAGGTGAAGATCTTGTCCACTGCGGCGTCTCAGGGGAAATCCCCTCTTCCCTCATGAACCTCGAAATGCTCCTTCCCATTTTGCTGTGACCCAAGATATTCCCCGCCCCAGCTTTCCTCACTTGAAAGGAACCCCGAGGATACCGCTGCAGTTCAAGAGGAGCCCTGTTTTGCCCTGCTCAGCTCCCGATGAGGGGTGCTTTCCCTGCTCCATAGGAAAAGGTTTTCCGGCATTCCCCTCTTATCCCAAGAGGAGGCGCTCACACCAGGCTAGTCGAGAGGAGCCTCAGGGGTTGGGCCACAGTTCCGCAAGACCTTCAAATGCCTCGTCCAATTCAGATGCACCTGACTGCCCTGCACTGCCTCGGATGTCATCCGAGGCTTGACTTCCAACACACTTGCATGTGTGACACCTCTGGGGTACCCCGAGGGCAAGCCACAGTTCCCTGTGTCCTCTCGATGGGGAGCCGCACACTGCTGCTGCAGCTTGGGGGAAAAGTGGCTGTGCATGACTACAAGACGAGATGAGGCCTGACTCCCCTGAGGGGCTTCAGGGGATCCCCAAGATCTATGTCAGCTCGGGCGAGGCAAGCTCAGGCTCCGGCCTCAGCACCAGAGGAGGACTGAGGACCCGGCGACGACTGGGGAGGAATCCCCAGAGGCGCCTCACAACTCACAGGGAGACTGGCCTCTCTTGAAGCCACAGGGGGGAGGCCCTGAGTTCCCCGTCCTAACTGAGAGCCCCCCGCTGCAACTCCAGAAAAACCAGAAGCTTCTCCCATGCAGGCGAAGTGAGGCCCTTGTCTGTTTTGGCGTCTCAGGAGACTGGGCTCTCCTGATGTTACAGGGCGGGTACCTAGGGTCCCTGTCATAACTGGAGAAGACCCTGTCGCAACTCGAGAAAAACCAGAAGCTTCTCCCCTGCAGGCGGTGTGAGGCACTTGTCTGTTGCGGGTCATGGGGGAAATCACCTCTTCTGTCTTGAACCTCGAAAGGCTCCTCACACCCTTGCTGTGACCCAAGAAGTTCCCTGCCCCACCCTTCCCCACTTGTTAGGAACCTGGATGGTCCTGCTGCGACTCAAGAAAGCCCCGGTTTCCCCTGCTCCACTCCAGATGAGGGCCCCTTTTCTTGCTCTGTCAGGAATGTGTTCCTTGCACTCCATTCGCATCCCAAGAGGTGGCACTCACACCAGGAGGGTCGGGAGGAGCCTCAGGGTTTGGACCACCATTCCCCAAGACACCTGACTGCCTCGTCCACTCCAGATGAACCTGACTGCCCTGCACTGCCTCGACTGTCACCCCGAGGCTCGACTCCCGACACACTGACACTTGTGACAGGCCTAGGGTACATGGAGGGCTAGAAAAAGATCCCTGTGTTCGCTGGACGGGGAGCCCGACACTGCTGCTGCAGCTGGGGAAGGAAGCGGCCATAACATCTGCAGATGAGAAGAGGCAAGACTCCACTGTGGGGGCTCCATGGGAACCCCAAGACCTATGTCAGCACGGGCGAGGAAAGCTCAGGCTTTGGCCTCAGCACCAGAAGAGGACAGAGGACCTGGCAACGGCTTGGGAGGGATCCCCAGAAGAGTCTCGCAAATCACTTGGAGACTGGCCTCTTCTGAGGCCACAGGGGCGGGTCCCTGGGATCCCAGTCGTAACTCGAGAGGACTCCGCTGTAATACTAGAAAAAACAAAAGCTTCTCCCCTGAAGGAGTGGTGAGGCCCTTGTCCACTGTAGCCTCTGGGGGAAAATCACCCCTTCACTCTTGGACCTTGAAAGGCTCCTTCACACCCTTGCTGTGACCCAGGAGGTTCCCCGCCCCACATGTACCCACTGGACAGGAACCCCGAGGGTCCCTGCTCTGTCGGGTAAGTGTTCCCAGCACTCCACTAGCATCCCAAGAAGAGGCGCTCACACCAGGTGAGTTGGGAGGAGCCTCAGGGTTTGGGCCACCATTCGCCAATACCCCAAAATGCCTCGTCCATTCCAGATGAACCTGAATCCTCTGCACTGCCTCAACTGACACCCCGAGGCTCGACTCCTGACACACTGGCACGTGTGACAGGCCTTGGGTACCTCGAGGGCAAGCCACAGATCCCCGTGTCCGCTCAACGGGGAGCCAGACACTGCTGCTACAGCTCACGAGGAAAGTAGCCGTGCACATCTCCAGGCACGATGAGGCCTGACTCCCCTGTGGGTGACCCAGGGGAACCCAAAGAACTGTGTCAGCACAGGCGAAAAATGATCAGCCTCCGGTCTCAGCAAAAGACGAGGACTGAGGACACTGCGATGACTGGGGAGCAATCCCCAGAGGCCCCTCTAATCTCTCTCGGAGACTGGACTCTCCTTAAGTCACAGGGGCGGGTCCCAATGATCCCAGTGTTTACTCGAGAGGATCTTACCACAACTGGAGAAAACCAGAAACTTCTCCCCTGCAGTCAGGGTGAGGATCTTGTCCGCTGCAGCATCTCGGGGGAAATCGCCCCTTCCCCCTTGGACCTCGAAATCCTCCTTAACACCCTTGCTATGACACAAGAAATTCCCCGCCCCACCAGTCCCCACTGAGAGGAACCCCGTGGGTCCAGCCCCGTCTCAAGAGTAGCCCCGTTTTTCCCTGCTAAGCTCCAAATGAGAGGCTCATTCCCTGTTTTATCGGGAAAGGGTTCCCGGCACTCCACTCGAATCCCAGTAGGAGGCACTAGCATGAGGAGAGTCGGGAGCAGCCTCAGGGGTTAAGCCACCATTCCCAAGACCCCCAAATGTCTCGTCCAATCCAGATGAACCTCACTGTCCTGCAATGCCTTGACTGTCACCCTGAGTCTCGACTCGTGTCACACTGGCGTGAGTGACAGCCCTGGGGTACTTTGAGGTCAAGCCACAGACCCCTGTGTCTTCCCTATAGTGAGCTGGACAGTGTTGCTGCAGCTGGGGAGGG
Source organism: Raphicerus campestris (assembly GCA_006410735.1). Taxonomy (NCBI): domain Eukaryota; kingdom Metazoa; phylum Chordata; class Mammalia; order Artiodactyla; family Bovidae; genus Raphicerus; species Raphicerus campestris. Next base: position 129,872 of record SJYW01017634.1, on the reverse strand, counting down.
AAGCGGCCGTGCACGTCTCCATGAAATACGAGGCCTGATTATCCTGTGTGGGCTTCAGGGAAACCCCAAGACCTATGTCAGTAATGGCGAGAATAGCTCAGGATCCGGCCTCAGGACGAGTTGAGGACTGAGGACCCAGTGACGACTGGGGAGGTATCCCGAAAGGCTCCTCCCAACTCACACAGAGACTGGCTTCTCCTGAGGCCACAGGGGCAGATCCCTGGGGTCCCCGTCGAAATTCGACAGGACCCTGCGGCAACTCCAGAAAATCCAGAAGCTTCTCACCTGCAGGCGGAGTGAGGCCCTTTTGCACTGCAGTGTCTCAGGGGAAATCCCCCCTTCCCTCTTTGACCTGGAAAGGTTCCTTTAAGCCTTGCTGTGAACCAAGAAGAGCCCTGCCCCACCCGTCCCCACTTGAGAGGAACCCCGAGGGTCCCGCTGTGACTCAAGAGGAGCCCCGTTTTCCCCTGCTCAGCTCCAGATGAGGGGCCCTCTCCCTGCTCCGTCGGAAAAGGGTTCCCGGTGCTCCCCTTGCATCCTAAAGGAGGCACTCTCACCAGGAGAGTCGAGAGGAGCCTCAGGGTTTGGGCACGATACCCAAAGACACCCAAATGCTTCGTGCACTCCAGCTGCACCTGACTGCCAGGCACGGCCTTGACTTTCACTAGAGGCTCAGCTTCCAACTCACTGGCATGTGTGACAGACCTGGGATACCTCTAGGGCAAGCCTCAGACCCTGCGTGCACTCGACGGGAAGCAGGACACGGCTACTGCAGCTGGGGAGGAAAGCGGCCGTGCACATCTCCAGGGGAGACAAGGCCTGACTCTCCTCTGGGGGCTCGAGGGTAACCCCATGACCTATGTCACCACTGGCTAGGGAAGCTCAAACTTCTGCCTCAGCACCAGACGAGGACTGAGACCCTGGGACAACTGGAGAGGAACCCCAAAAGGCGCCTTGCAACTCGCACGGAGACTGGCCTCTCCTGAGGCCACAGGGGCGGCTCACTGTGGTCCCCGTCGTAACTTGAGAGGACCCTGCTGCAACACGAGAAAAACCAGAAGCTTCTCCACTGGATGAGAGATGAGGCCCTTGTCCCCTGCGGTGCCTCAGGGGAAATCACCTCCTCCCTCCTGGACCTCCAAAGGCTCCTTCACACCCTTTTTGTGACCTAAGAAGCTCCCTGCCCCATCCGTCCTCACTCGATAGGAACCCCAAGGGTCCCGCTGTGACTAAAGAGGAGCCCGGTTTTTCCCTGCTCAGTTCCAGATGAGGGTCCCTTTCCCTGCTCCGTGGGAAAAGGGTTGCCGGCGCTCCCCTCACATCCCAAGAGGAGGCGCTCGCAACAGGAGATTTGGGAGGAGCCTCAGGATTCAGGCCACCATTCCCCAAGACACCGAAATGCCTCGTTCACTCCAGACGCACCTGACTGCCCTGTACTACCTTGAGTGACACCCCGAGGCACGTCTCCCGACATACGGGCCCATGTGATGGCCCTGGGGTACCTTGAGGGCAAGCCACAGAACCCGGTGTCCACTCGACGGGGAGCCATACACTTCTGGGGAGGAAAGCAGCCATGCACGTGTCCAGGCAAGACGAGGCCTGACACCCCTGTGGGGGCTCCAGGGCAACACAAAGGCCTATGTCAGCACTGGTGAGGCAAGCTCAGGCTCCGGCCGCAGCATGAGACAAGGACTGAGGACCTGGCGACAACTGGGGAGGAATCCAGAGAGGTGCCTCTCAACACACACGGAGACTGGTCTCTCCAGAGGCCCCAGGTGTGGGTACCTGAGGTCCCTGTCACAACTCGAGAGGACCCTGCCATGAGTCGAGGAAAGTCAGAAGCTTCTCTCCTGCAGACGGGGTGAGGCCCTTGTCCACTGTGGCACCTTAGTGGTAATCACACCTTCCCTCTTGGACCTCGAAAGGCTCCTTCACACCCTTGCTATGACCCAAGAAGTTCCATCTCCCACCCGTCTCCACTCGAGAGGAACCCTGAGAGTCCCGTCCCAACTCACCAGGAGTCCCATTTTCTCCTATTCAGCTTCAGAAGAGGGGCCCTTTCCTTTCTGAGTTGCGAAAGTTTTCCCGGCGCTCCCCTCGCATCAGAAGAGAAGGCGCTCACACCAGGAGAGTCGGGAGGAGTCTCAGGGGTTGGGCCACCATTCCCCAAGACCCCCAAATGTCTCTTCCACTCCAGATGCACCTGACTGCCCTGCACTGCCTCGACTGTCACCCTGAGTCTCGACCGGCTACACACTGGCATGTGTGACAGCCCTGGGGTACCTCGAGGGGAAGTCACAGATCCCTGTGTCCGCCCAACAGGGAGCCCGACACTGCTGCTGCAGCTGGGGAGGAAAGCGGCCTTGTACATCTCCAGGCAAGCCCTAACTCCAATATGGGGACTCCAGGGGAACTTCAAGACCTATGTCAGCACGAGAGAGGCAAGCTCAGGCTCCGGCCTCAGCACCGGATGAGGACTGAGGACCCGGTGACTACAGGGGAGGATTCCCCAGAGGCACCTCGCAACTTGAAAGGAGACCGGCCTCTCCTGAGCACACAGGGGCAGTTCACTGGAGTCCCTGTTGTAACTCGAGAGGTCCCCGCCGCAACTCGAGAAAAAACAGAAGTTTCTTCCCTGCATACGGGGTGAGGTCCCTGTCCCCAGTGGCATCTTGGGGAAATCTCCCCATCTCTATTGGACCTTGAAAGGCTCCTTCACACCCTTACTGTGACCCAAGAAGTTCCCCGCCTCACCCGTCCCCACTCAATAGGAACACCGAGGGTCACGCCGAGACTCAAGAGGAGTCCCGTTTTCTCCTGCACAGCTCCAGATGAGGGGCCCTTTCCCTGCTCTGTTGGAAAAGGTTTCCCGGCGCTCCCCTCGCATCCCAAGAGGAGGCGCTTGCACTAGGAGAGTCGGTAGGAGCCTCAAGGGTCGGGCCACCATTCCCCCAAACCACCAAAAGCCTCATCCACTCCAGATGAAACTGACTGCACTGTACTGCCTCGGCTGTCACTATGAGAATCGACTTCCGACACACTGGCACATGTGAAAGGCCTAAGGTACCTCGAGTGCAAGCCACAGATTCTTGGATATGCTTGAGGGCGAGCCAGAACTGCTGTTGCAGCTGGGGAGAAAAGCGGCCATGCACGTCTCCAGGCAAGACGAGGCCTGACTCCCCTGAGGGGGCTCTAGGGGACCCCCAAGACCTATGTCAGCTCGGGTGAGTCAACCTCAGGCTCCGGCCTCAGCACCAGATGAGGACTGATGACCCAGAGATGACTGGGAAGGAATCCCCAGAGACGCCTGGCCACTCGCAAGGAAACTGGCCTCTCCTGAGGCCACAGGGGCAGGTGCCTGGGGTCCCCGTCTTAACTCGAGAGGACACCACCACAACTCATGAAAACTCAAAAGCTTCTTTCCTGCATGGGGGTAAGGCCCCTGTCCACTGTGGCGTCTCGGGGGAAGTCCCCCTTTCCCTCTTGGACCTCGAAAGTCTCCTTCACACCCTTGCTGTGACCTAAGAATTTCCCCGCCCCATCAGTCCCCACTCGAGAGGAACCTCAAGGGTCCCGCCGGGACTCAAGGGGAGCCCCGTTTTACCTGCTCAGCTCCAGATGAGGGGCTCTTTCCCTGCTTCTTGGAAAAATTTCCCGGCACTCAACTCGCATCCCAAGAGGAGGCGCTCCCCCTGGAGAGTCGGGAGGAGCGTCATGGGTCAGGCCAGCATTCCCCAATACCCCCAAATGCCTTGTCCACTCTAGATTCACCTGACTGTCCTGCACTTCTTCAACTGTCACCGTGAGGCTTGACTCCTGACACACTGGCACGTGTGACAGCCCTGGGGTACCTCGAGGGCAAGCCACTGATCCCTCTGTCCGCTCGATAGGGAGCCGGACACTGCTGCTGATGCTTGGGAGGAAAGTGGCCTTGCACGTCTCCAGGCGAGACTAGGTCTGACTCTGCAATCAAGGCTCCAGGGGAACCCCAATTCCTATTTCAGCACAGGTGAGGCAAGCTCAGGGTCTGGCCTCAGCACCAGACGAGGACTGAGGACACGGTGACGACTGGGGAGGAATCTCCAGAACCGACTCGAAACTCGCACGGAGACTGGCCTCTCCTGAGGCACAGGGGCGTGTTCCTGGAGTCCCCACCATAACTCGAGAGGATCCCTTCATAACTCAAGAAAAACCAGAAGCTTCTCCCCTGCATTCGGGTTGAGGCCATTGTCCACTGAGGCATCATGGGGGAAATCACCCCTTCCCTCTTGAACCTCTAAAGGCTGGTTCATACTCTTCCTGTGACCCGAAAAGTTCCCTGCCCCACCCGTCCTAACTCGAGAGGAATCCTGAGGGACCCGCTGCAACTCAAGAAGAACCCCTTTTACCCCGCTCAGCACTAAGAGGAGCCCTTTACCTGCTCCTTGGATAAAGGGTTCTCAGCGATCCCCTCACACCCCAAGAGGAGATCCTCACACCAGGAGAGTTGGTAGGATCCTCAGGGGTCGATCCACCATTCTCCAAGTTNCTTTCCCTGCTCCGTGGGAAAAGGGTTGCCGGCGCTCCCCTCACATCCCAAGAGGAGGCGCTCGCAACAGGAGATTTGGGAGGAGCCTCAGGATTCAGGCCACCATTCCCCAAGACACCGAAATGCCTCGTTCACTCCAGACGCACCTGACTGCCCTGTACTACCTTGAGTGACACCCCGAGGCACGTCTCCCGACATACGGGCCCATGTGATGGCCCTGGGGTACCTTGAGGGCAAGCCACAGAACCCGGTGTCCACTCGACGGGGAGCCATACACTTCTGGGGAGGAAAGCAGCCATGCACGTGTCCAGGCAAGACGAGGCCTGACACCCCTGTGGGGGCTCCAGGGCAACACAAAGGCCTATGTCAGCACTGGTGAGGCAAGCTCAGGCTCCGGCCGCAGCATGAGACAAGGACTGAGGACCTGGCGACAACTGGGGAGGAATCCAGAGAGGTGCCTCTCAACACACACGGAGACTGGTCTCTCCAGAGGCCCCAGGTGTGGGTACCTGAGGTCCCTGTCACAACTCGAGAGGACCCTGCCATGAGTCGAGGAAAGTCAGAAGCTTCTCTCCTGCAGACGGGGTGAGGCCCTTGTCCACTGTGGCACCTTAGTGGTAATCACACCTTCCCTCTTGGACCTCGAAAGGCTCCTTCACACCCTTGCTATGACCCAAGAAGTTCCATCTCCCACCCGTCTCCACTCGAGAGGAACCCTGAGAGTCCCGTCCCAACTCACCAGGAGTCCCATTTTCTCCTATTCAGCTTCAGAAGAGGGGCCCTTTCCTTTCTGAGTTGCGAAAGTTTTCCCGGCGCTCCCCTCGCATCAGAAGAGAAGGCGCTCACACCAGGAGAGTCGGGAGGAGTCTCAGGGGTTGGGCCACCATTCCCCAAGACCCCCAAATGTCTCTTCCACTCCAGATGCACCTGACTGCCCTGCACTGCCTCGACTGTCACCCTGAGTCTCGACCGGCTACACACTGGCATGTGTGACAGCCCTGGGGTACCTCGAGGGGAAGTCACAGATCCCTGTGTCCGCCCAACAGGGAGCCCGACACTGCTGCTGCAGCTGGGGAGGAAAGCGGCCTTGTACATCTCCAGGCAAGCCCTAACTCCAATATGGGGACTCCAGGGGAACTTCAAGACCTATGTCAGCACGAGAGAGGCAAGCTCAGGCTCCGGCCTCAGCACCGGATGAGGACTGAGGACCCGGTGACTACAGGGGAGGATTCCCCAGAGGCACCTCGCAACTTGAAAGGAGACCGGCCTCTCCTGAGCACACAGGGGCAGTTCACTGGAGTCCCTGTTGTAACTCGAGAGGTCCCCGCCGCAACTCGAGAAAAAACAGAAGTTTCTTCCCTGCATACGGGGTGAGGTCCCTGTCCCCAGTGGCATCTTGGGGAAATCTCCCCATCTCTATTGGACCTTGAAAGGCTCCTTCACACCCTTACTGTGACCCAAGAAGTTCCCCGCCTCACCCGTCCCCACTCAATAGGAACACCGAGGGTCACGCCGAGACTCAAGAGGAGTCCCGTTTTCTCCTGCACAGCTCCAGATGAGGGGCCCTTTCCCTGCTCTGTTGGAAAAGGTTTCCCGGCGCTCCCCTCGCATCCCAAGAGGAGGCGCTTGCACTAGGAGAGTCGGTAGGAGCCTCAAGGGTCGGGCCACCATTCCCCCAAACCACCAAAAGCCTCATCCACTCCAGATGAAACTGACTGCACTGTACTGCCTCGGCTGTCACTATGAGAATCGACTTCCGACACACTGGCACATGTGAAAGGCCTAAGGTACCTCGAGTGCAAGCCACAGATTCTTGGATATGCTTGAGGGCGAGCCAGAACTGCTGTTGCAGCTGGGGAGAAAAGCGGCCATGCACGTCTCCAGGCAAGACGAGGCCTGACTCCCCTGAGGGGGCTCTAGGGGACCCCCAAGACCTATGTCAGCTCGGGTGAGTCAACCTCAGGCTCCGGCCTCAGCACCAGATGAGGACTGATGACCCAGAGATGACTGGGAAGGAATCCCCAGAGACGCCTGGCCACTCGCAAGGAAACTGGCCTCTCCTGAGGCCACAGGGGCAGGTGCCTGGGGTCCCCGTCTTAACTCGAGAGGACACCACCACAACTCATGAAAACTCAAAAGCTTCTTTCCTGCATGGGGGTAAGGCCCCTGTCCACTGTGGCGTCTCGGGGGAAGTCCCCCTTTCCCTCTTGGACCTCGAAAGTCTCCTTCACACCCTTGCTGTGACCTAAGAATTTCCCCGCCCCATCAGTCCCCACTCGAGAGGAACCTCAAGGGTCCCGCCGGGACTCAAGGGGAGCCCCGTTTTACCTGCTCAGCTCCAGATGAGGGGCTCTTTCCCTGCTTCTTGGAAAAATTTCCCGGCACTCAACTCGCATCCCAAGAGGAGGCGCTCCCCCTGGAGAGTCGGGAGGAGCGTCATGGGTCAGGCCAGCATTCCCCAATACCCCCAAATGCCTTGTCCACTCTAGATTCACCTGACTGTCCTGCACTTCTTCAACTGTCACCGTGAGGCTTGACTCCTGACACACTGGCACGTGTGACAGCCCTGGGGTACCTCGAGGGCAAGCCACTGATCCCTCTGTCCGCTCGATAGGGAGCCGGACACTGCTGCTGATGCTTGGGAGGAAAGTGGCCTTGCACGTCTCCAGGCGAGACTAGGTCTGACTCTGCAATCAAGGCTCCAGGGGAACCCCAATTCCTATTTCAGCACAGGTGAGGCAAGCTCAGGGTCTGGCCTCAGCACCAGACGAGGACTGAGGACACGGTGACGACTGGGGAGGAATCTCCAGAACCGACTCGAAACTCGCACGGAGACTGGCCTCTCCTGAGGCACAGGGGCGTGTTCCTGGAGTCCCCACCATAACTCGAGAGGATCCCTTCATAACTCAAGAAAAACCAGAAGCTTCTCCCCTGCATTCGGGTTGAGGCCATTGTCCACTGAGGCATCATGGGGGAAATCACCCCTTCCCTCTTGAACCTCTAAAGGCTGGTTCATACTCTTCCTGTGACCCGAAAAGTTCCCTGCCCCACCCGTCCTAACTCGAGAGGAATCCTGAGGGACCCGCTGCAACTCAAGAAGAACCCCTTTTACCCCGCTCAGCACTAAGAGGAGCCCTTTACCTGCTCCTTGGATAAAGGGTTCTCAGCGATCCCCTCACACCCCAAGAGGAGATCCTCACACCAGGAGAGTTGGTAGGATCCTCAGGGGTCGATCCACCATTCTCCAAGTTCCCCAATTGCCTCGTCCAATCCACATGCACCACAATGCCCTGCACTGCCTCCACTGCCACCCTGAGGCTCTACTCCCCACACACTGGCATGTTTGACAGCCCTGAGGTACCTCGAGGACAAGCCACAGGTCCCTGTGTCCGCTTGATGGGTAGCCGGACACTGCTGCTGCAGCTGGGGAGGAAAGTGGCTGTGCACGTCTCCAGGCGAGACGAGGCCTGACTCCCCTGTGGGGGCTCCAGGGGAACCCAAGACCTATGTCATCACGGGCGAGGCAAACTGAAGCTCCGGCCTCAGCACCAGTCAAGGACTGAGAATCCGGGGATGACTGGGTAGAATCCCCAGGGGTGCCTCGCAACTCGCACGGAGACTGGACTCTCCTGAGGCCACAGGGGCGGGTCCCTGGGGTCCCCATTGTAACTTGAGGAGACCCCGCCACAACTCGAGAAAAATCAGAATCTTCTCCACTGAAGGTGGGGTGAAGCCCTTGTCCACTGTGTCATCTCGGTGGAAATCACCCCTTCCCTCTTGGACTTCGGAAGGCTCCTTAACACCCTGACTGTGACTCAAAAAGTTCCCGCCCCACCTGTCCTCACTCAAGTGTAACCACGAGAGCCCTGCCACCACTCAAGAGGAGCCCCGTTTTCTCTTACTCAGCTTCAGATGAGGGGCCCTTTCCATGCTCAGACTGGAAAGGGTTCCCGGCTCTGCCTTCGCATCCCAAGAAGAGGTGCTCGTACCAGGAGAGTCGGGATGAGCCTGAGGGATCAGGCCACCATTTCCCAATTCCCCCAAATGCCTCATCCACTGCAGATGCACCTGACTGCCCTGCACTGCCTCCACTGTCACCCAAAGGCTCGACTCTCGACACATTGGCACGTGTGACAGCCCTGGGATACCTCGAGGGCAAGCCACAGATTCCTGTGTCCGCTCGATGGGGATCGGGACATTGCTACTGCAGCTGGGGAGGAAAGCGGCCATGCAGGTCTCCAGGCGAGATGAGGCCTGACTCCTCTGTGGGGGCTCCAGGGGAAACCCAAGACCTATGTCAGCATAGGCGAGGCAAGCTCAAGCTTCGTCCTCAGCACCAGATAAGGACTGAGGACCCAGCGACTACTGGGGTGGAACCCACAGAGGCGCCTTGCAACTGGAATGGAGACAGGCCTAGCCTGAGGCCAATGGGCATGTTCCTGGGATCCCTGTTGTAACCCAAGAGGAACCCGGCACAACTGGAGAAAAACCAGATGCTTCTCCCATGAAGGCACCATGAGGCCCTTGTCCACTGCTTCATCTCAGGGGAAATCACCCCTTTTGCTTTGGACCTCGAAAGGCTCCTTCACACCCTTGCTGTGACCCAAGAAGTTCCCGCCCCACCCGTCATCACTCTAGAGGAACCCCGAGTGATCCACCGTGACTCAAGAGGAGCCCCGTTTCCCCCTACTCAGCTCCAGATGAGGGGCCCTTTCCCTGCTCCATCGGGAAATGGTTTCCAGCGTTCCCCTCTCATCCCATGTGGAGGCGCTCACACCAGAATAGTCAGGAGGTGCCTCAGGGTTCTTGCCACCATTCCCCAAAGTCCCCAAATGCTTCGTCCACTCCAGATGAACCTGCCTACCCTGCACTGCCTCGACTGTCTGCTCAAGGCTCGACTCTCAACAAACTGGAACGTGTGACAGCCTTGGTGTACGTCGAGGGCAAGCTGCACAACCCTGTGTCTGCTCCACATGTATTCGGACACTTTGCTGCAGTTGGGGAGGAAAGTGGCTGTGCACGTCTCCAAGCGAGAGGAGGCCTGACTCCCCTGTGGGGGCTCCAGTGGAAACCCAAGACCTATGTCAGCATGGGTGAGGCAAGCTCAGGCTCCAGCTTAAGCACCAGACCAGGACTGAGGACGGGGCGACGACTGAGGAGGAATACCCAGAGGCGACTCTCTAATCGCTCGGAGACTGTCCTCTCCTTTGGCCACAAGGGCGCTTTTCTGGGGTACCGTCGTAACTCGAGAGGATCCCACCGGCACTCGAGAAATACCAGAAACTACTCCCCTGCAGGTGGAGTGAGGCCCTTGTCTGCAGGGGAATCTCAGGAGAAATCACCCCTTCCCTCCTAGACCTCGAAAGGCTCCTTCACATCCTTGTTGTGACCAAAGAAGTTCCTCGCCCCACCCGTCCCCACTCGAGAGCAACCCTGAGGATCCCACCAAGACTCAAGAGGAGCCCCGTTTTCCCCTGCTGAGCTCCAGATGACGGACCCTTTCCCTGCTCCGTTGGGAAAGTGTTCACGGCTCTACCCTGGAATCCCAAGAAGAGGCGCTCGAATGAGGAGAGACATGACGAGCCTCAGGGGTCGGTCCATCATTCCCAAGAATCCAAATGCCTCATCCATTCCTGATGAACCTCACTGCCCTGCACTGCTCGACTGCCTCCCCAAGGCTGGACGGCTGACACACTGGCATATGTGATAGCCCTGGGGTACCTCAAGGGCAAGCCACAGATCACTTTGTCCATTCGACCGAGAGCCAGACACTGCTGCTGCACCCTGGAGTAAAGCGGCCCTGCACGTCTATGGGAGAGATGAGGCCTGACACCCGTGAGGGGGCTCCAGGGGAAACCCAAGACCTACGTAGGCACGGGCGAGGCAAGAACAGGCTCCGGCCTCAGCACAAGACGAGGACTGAGGACCCGGCGACCTGTGGGGAGGAATCCCAAGAGGCACCACACAACTCGCCCTGAGAATGGCCTCTCCTGAGGATAAAGGGGCTGGTCCCTGGGGTCCCCGTCGTAACTGAAGAGGACCTCGTCGCAACTCAAGAAAAAACGGAAGCTTCTCCCCTGCAAGCGTGGTGTGGCCCTTGTCCGTGGCAGCATCTCAGGGGAATGCACCCGGTCCCTCATGGACCTCGAAAGGCTCCTTCACACCCTTGAGATGGCCCAAGAAGTTCCCCGCCCCACCCTTCCCCACTGGAGAGAGTCCCACCAAGTCTCAAGAGGAGCCCCGTTTTCCCCTGCTGAGCTCCAGATGAAGGGGCATTTCCCTGCTCCATCGGGAAAGGCTTCCTGGGGCGCCCCTCACATCCCAAGAGGTGGTCTGGCATCAGGAGATTTTGGAGGAGCTTCAGGTGACCGACCACCAATCCCCAAGATCCCCAAATGCCTCGTCCACTCCAGATGAACCTTACTGCCCTGCACTGTCTCGACTGTCACCCCGAGGCTCGACTCACCACACACTGGCACGAGAGACAGCCCTGGGTACCTTGAGGGCAAGCCACAGAACCCTGTGTCCGCTTGACTGGGGGCCGGTCACTGCCACTGCAGTTGGGCAAGAAAGAGGCCATGCTAGTCTCCAGGCGAGATGAGGCCTGACTCCCTTGTGGGGGCTCCAGAGTAACCTCAAGACCTATGAAAGCATGAGCCGGACATCTCAGGCTCCGACCTCAGCACCAGACGAGAACTGAGGACCCGGTGACGACTGGGGAGGAATCCCCAGAGGGGCCTGGCAACTCGCACTGAGAATGTCCTCTCCTGAGGATACAGGGGCGAGTCCCTGGGTTCCCCGTTGTAACTCGAGAGGACCCCGCCGCAACTCAAGGAAAACCGGAGGCTTCTCCCATGTAGGCTTGGTGTGGCCGTTGTCCTAGGTGGCATCTCAGGGGAATTCACCCGGTCTCTCATGGACCTAGAAAGGCTCCTTCACGCCCTTGCTGTGACCCAAGAAGTTCCCCGCCCTACCCGTCCCCACTTGAGAGGAAACCCGAGGGTCCCGCAAAGATTCAAGAGGAGCCCCGTTTTCCCCTGCTGAGATCCAGGTGAGGGGCCCTTTCCCAGCTCTGTCGGGAAAAGATTTGCGGTGTTCTCCTCGCATTCCAAGAGGAGGTGCTCACACCTGGAGAGTCGGGAGGAGTCTCACAGACTGGGCCACCATTCCCCAAGACCCCCAAATCCTTCGTAGACTCCAGAGGAAACTTACTGCCCTGCACTGCCTCGACTGTAACCCCGAGGCTCGACTTCGGCACACTGGCACATTTGAGAGCCCTGGGGTACCTCAAGGGCAAGCCACAGATCCCTGTATCCGCTCGACAGGAACCCGGACACTGTTGTTGCAGTTGGGGAGGAAAGCAGTCGTGCACATCTCCAGGCGAGACGAGGCCTGTCTCCCCTGTGGGGGCTCCAGCGGAAACCCAAGACCTATGTTAGCAAGGGCAAGGCAAGCTCAGGCGCCAGCTTCAGTTCCAGACCAGGACTCAGGACCCGGCGACGACTGGGGATGAATCCCCAGAGGCGCCACGCAAATCGTTTGGAGATTGTCCTCTCCTGTGGCCACAAGGGCAGGTTATGGAGTACCGTCGTAACTCCAGAGGAACCCACCAGCACTAGAGAAAAACCAAAAACTTCTCCCCTGCAGGTGGAGTGAGGCCTTTATCCGCAGGGGCATCTCAGGGGAAATCACTCCTTCCCTCCTCGACCTCGAAAGGCTCCTTCACACCCTTCTTTTGAACAAAGAAGTTCACCTCCCCACCTGTGCCCACTCGAGAGGAACCCAGAGGGTCCCGCCAAGACTCAAGAGGAGCCCCGTTTTCCCCTGCTGAGCTCCAGACGAAGGGCCCTTTTCCTGCTCCATTGGGAAAGTGTTCACGGCTCCCCCCTGGCATCCCAAGAAGAGGCGTTCGAATTAGGAGAGACAGGACGAGCCTCAGGGGTCGGTACATCATTCTCAAGACCCCCAAATGCCTCGTTCATTACTGATGAACCCCACTGCCCTGCACTGCCTCGACTGTCACCCCGAGACTCGACTCCAGACACACTGACATGTGTGACAGCCCTGGGGTACCTCAAGGGCAAGCCACAGATCCCTGTGTCCGCTCGAAGGGGTGCTGGACACTTCTGCTGCACATGGGGAGTAAGGCGGCCGTGCATGTCTCCAGGTGATACGAGGCCTGACTCCCATGTGGGAGCTCCAGGGGAACCCCAAGACCTAGTTCAGCATGGGCAAGGCAAGCTCAGGCTGTGGCCTCAGCACCAGACGAGGCCTGGGGACCCGGGGACGACTGGGGAGGAATACCCAGTGGCAACTCGCACAGAGACTAGCCTCTTCTGAGGCCACAGGGGTGGGTCCCTGGAGTCCTTGTCGTAACTCGAGAGAACCCTGTGCAGCTCAAGAAAAACCAGAAGCTTCTCCCTTACAGGCGGAGTAAGGCCCTTGTCTACTGCGATGTCCCAGTGGAAATCACCCGTTCCCTCTTGGACCTCTAAATGCTCCTTCACACCCTTGCTGTGACCCAAGAAGTTCCCCGCCCCACCCATCCCCTATCGAGAGGACAGCCGAGGGTACCCGCGACTCAAGAGGAGCTCCATTTTCCCGTTCTCAGCTCCAGATGTGGGGTCTTTCCCTGTTCCATCGGGAAAGGGTTCGCGGCATTTCCCTCGCATCCCAAGAGGAGGCCCTCACACCAGGCGAGTCTAGAGGAGCCTAAGGTGTATGGTCACTTTTCCCCAAGAACCCCAAATGCCTCGTGCACTCCAGACGAACCTGACTGCCCTGCACTGCCTCGACTGCCTCCCCGAGTCTGGACTGCTGACACACTGGCACGTGTGATAGCCCTGGGCTAACTCAATGGCTAGCCACAGATCCCTTTGTCCGTTCCACGGAGAGCCGGACACGGCTGCTGCACCCTGGAGTAAAGCGGCTCTGCACGTCTATGGGAGAGACGAGGCCTCATTCCCCTGAGGGGGCTCCAGGGGAAGCCCAAGACCTACGTAGGCACTGGTGAGGAAAGGTCAGGCTCCAGCCTCAGCACCAGAATGGGACTGAGGACTTGGCGCTACTGGGGAAGAATCCCCAGATGTGCCTCGCAAGGAGACTGGCCTCTACTGGGGCCAAAGGGGTGGGTCCCTGGCGATCAATCGTAACTTGTGAGGACCCCTCCACAAATAGAAAAAAAACAACAAGACACTTCCCTGAGGCGGGGAGAGGCCCTTGTCCAATGCGGCATCTAGGGGGAATTCACCCCGTCCATATTGGACATCGAAAGGCTCTTTCACACCCTTGTTGTGACCCAAGAAGTTCCACGCCCCACCCATCCGCACTCGAGGGGAACCCGGAGGGTCCCGCCAAGCTTCAAGAGGAGCCCCGTTTTCCCCTGCTGAGCTCCAGATGAGGAGACCTTTCCCTGATAAGTCAGGAAAGATTTCATGGTGTTCCCCTCCCATGTCAAGAAGAGGTTCTTGCACCTGGAGAGTCGAGAGGAGTCTCACAGTTTGGGCCACCATTCCCCAAGACCCCCAAATGCCTCATCCACTCCAGATGAACCTGACTGCCCTGCACTGCCTCGACTGTAACCCCGAGGCTCGATTCTGGCACACTGGCATGTGTGACAGTCCTAGGGTACCTCGAGCGCAACACATAGATCCCTGTATCCTCCAGACAGTTACCCGAACACTGTTACTGCAGTTGGGAAGGAAAGCGGCCGTGCAAGTCTCCAGTCGAGATGAGGCCTAACTCCCCTCTGCAGGCTCCAGTGGAAGCCCAATACAAATGTAGCACGGGTGAGGCAATCTCAGGCTGCAGCCTCAGCACCAGAAAGGGACTGAGGTCTTGGCGCCACTGGGGAGGAATCCCCTGATGTGCCTCTTGCAATACACAGAGACTGGCCTATCCTGGGGCCACAGGGGCGGATCTCTGTGGTCCCTGTAGTAACTCGAGAGGACCCCGCTGCAACTCGAGAAAAACCAGAAGCTTCATCCTTGCAGGTGGAGTGAAGCCCTTGTCCACTTTGGCGTTTCAGGGGAAATCACCAGTTCCCTCTTGGACCTGGAAATGCTCTTTCGGATCCTTGCTGGGACCCAAGAAGTGCCCCGCACCACACGTCCCCACTCGAGAGGAACGCCAAGGGTCCAGCTGAGACTCAAGAGGAGCTCCATTTTCCCATTCTCAGTCCAGATGAGGGGCCCTTTCCCTGCTCCATCAGGGAAGGGTACCTGTCTCTCCCCTCGCATCCCAAGAGGAGGCACTCACACCAGGCGAGTCCAGAGAAGCCTCAGGCATCGGGTCACATTTCCCCAAGACCGCCAAATGCCTAGTCCACTCCAGATGAATTTGACTGTCCTGCACTGCCTCGACTGTCACCCCGAGGCTCGACTCCGGCACACTGGCATGTGTGATAGCCCTGGGGTACCTCGAGGTCAAGCCACTGAGGAACCCGGACACTGTTGCTGCAGTTGGGGAGGAAATCAGCTGTGCACGTCCCCAGGCGAGACGAGGCCTGACTCCCATATGGGGTATCCAGTGGAACCCCAATACCTATGTCAGCATTTGCAAGGAAGCACAGACTCTGGACTCAGCACCAGTCGAGGACTGAGGACCCGGCCACATCTATGGAGGAATCCCCAGAGGTGCCTCGCAACTCGCATGGAGACTGGCCTCTCCAGAGACCACAACAGTGGGTCTCTGGAGTCTCTCTCGTAACTCAAGAGGACCCCGCCACAACTCGAGAAAATCCAGAAGGTTCTACCCAGCAGGGAGGGT
This sequence comes from Raphicerus campestris, assembly GCA_006410735.1. Taxonomy (NCBI): domain Eukaryota; kingdom Metazoa; phylum Chordata; class Mammalia; order Artiodactyla; family Bovidae; genus Raphicerus; species Raphicerus campestris. Next base: position 114,577 of record SJYW01017634.1, on the reverse strand, counting down.
GAGTCCTTTGTCTGCTGCAGCATCTCGGGTAAATCACCCCTTCACTCTTGGACCTAGAATGTCTTCTTCATACCCTGCTGTGACCTAAGAAGTTGCCCGCCCCAACCGTCCTCACTCGAGAAGAACCCCGAGGGTCCTGCTGCCCCTCAAGAGGAGCCCCGTTTTCCCCAGCTGAGCTTCAGATGAGGGGCCCTTTCCTTGCTCCTTGGGAAATGTTTTCCGGCGCTCTCCTAGCATCCTAAGTCATGGCCTCATATCAGGAGAGGTGGGAGGAGCCTCAGGTGTCCGACCACCACTGCCCCAAATCCCCAAATGTCTCGCCCACTCCAGATGAACCTGACTGCCCTGCACTGTCTCGACTGTCACCCCGAGGTTCGACTGCTGACACACTGGCACATGTGATAGCCCTGGGGTACCTCCAGTGCCAGCCGCAGATCCCTTTGTCCTTTCGACTAAGAGCCTGACAGGGTTGCTGCACCATGGAGTAAAGTGGCCCTGCACGTGTATGGGCGAGACGAGGCCTGACTCCCCTGAGCAGGCTCCAGGGGAACCACAAGACATATGTAGGCACGGGAGAGGAAAGCTCAGCCTCCGGACTCAGCACCAGAATGGGACTGAGGACTTGGAGCCACTGGAGAAGAATCCCCAGATGTGCCTCGCCCTTGGCACTGAGACTTGCCTCTCCTGGGGCCACAGGTGTGGGTCCCTGGGGCCTTGTCGTAACTTGAGAGGCCCCCTCCACAACTCGAAAAAAACCAGACACTTCCCTGCAGGCGGAGAGAGGCCCTTGCCCAATGCGGCATCTCAGGGGAATTCACCACTGCATTCTTGGAACTGAAAGGGCCACTTTGCACCCTTTCTGTGAACCAAGAAGTTCCCCAACTACCCGTCCCCACTAACAGAAAACCCAAGGGTACTGCCACGACTCAAGAGGAGCTACGTTTTCCCCTCCTGATCTCCAGATGAGGGGCCATTTCCCTGCTCTGTCAGGAAAGGTTTAGCGGTGTTCCCCTCGCATCCCAAGAGGCGGTGCTCACACCTGTAAAGTCGGGAGGAGTCTCACAGTTGGTCCACCATTCCCCAAGACTCCCAAATGCCTCATCCAATGCAGATGAACCTGACTGCCCCGCACTGCCTCGACTGTAACCCCGAGGCTTGACTCCGGCACACTGGCACGTGTGACAGCCCTAGGGTACCTAGAGGGCAAGCCATAGATCTGTGTATCCGCACGACAGGGACCCGGACACTGTTACTGCAGTTTGGAAGGAAAGTGGCTGTGCACGTCCCCAGGTGAGACGAAGCCTAACTCCCCTATGGGGGCTCCAGGGGATCCCCAAGACCTATGTCTGCATGGGCGAGGCAAGCACAGGCTCCGGCCTCAGCATCAGACAAGGACTGAGGACCCAGCGACGTCTGGGGAGGAAATCCCACAGGTGCCTCGCCACTGGAATGCAGACTGGCCTCTCTTGAGGATACAGGGGCAGGTCCCTGTGGACCCCTTCGTAACTTGAGAGGACCCCACCGCAACTTGAGAAACACAAGAACCTTCTCCCCTGCAGGGAAGGTGAGTCACTTATCTGCTGCAGCATCTCGTGGGAAATCACCCCTTCCCTCTTGGACTTCGAAGGCTCCTTTATACCCTTGTTGTGACCTAGGAAGTTCCCCGCCACAACCGTCCCCATTCAAGAGGAGCCCTGAGGGTCCTACCACAAATCAAGAGGAGCCCCGTTTTCCCCTGCTGAGCTCCAGATGAGGGGCCCTTTCCCTGCTACATCGGGAAAGGTTTTCCGGCACTCCCCGTGCATCGCAAGAGGTGACTTCGCATCAGGAGCATTGGAAGGAGCCTCAGGTGTCCAACCACCACACCCCAAGATCCCCAAATGCCTTGTCCACTCCAGATGAAAATGACTGCCCTGCACTGTCATCCTGAGCCTTGACTCCATACACACTGGCATGTGAGACATGCCTGGGGTACCTCGATGGCAAGAAGCAGATTCCTGTGTCCGCTTTCCGGGGAGCCAGACACTGCCACTGCAGTTGTGGAAGAAAGAGGCCGTGCAAGTCTCCAGGCGAGAAGAGGCCTGACTCCCCTATGGTGGCTCCTGAGTAACCTCAAGACCTATGAAAGCATGAGGGACGAAATCTCAGTCTCCGGCCTCAGCACCACACGAGGACTGAGGACCCGGCGATGACTGGGGAAGAATTTCCAGAGGCACCTCGTAACTCACACTGAGAATGGCCTCTCCTGAGGATATAGGGGTGTGACCCTGGGGTCCCCGTCATAACTCGAGAGGACCCCGCCGCAGCTCGAGCAAAACCGGAAGCTTCTCCCATGCAGGCGTGGTGTGTCCCTTGACCGCAATGGCATCTCAGGGGAATTCACCCTGTCCCTTGTGGACCTCGAAAGGCTCCTTCACACCCTTGCTGAGACACAAGAAGTTGCCTGCCCCAAACGTCCCCTCTCGAGAGGAATCCCAAGTGTCCCACCAAGACTCAAGAGGAGCCCCATTTTCCCCTGTTGAGCTTCACTTGAGGGGCCCTTTCCCTGCTCCTTCAGGAAAGCTTTCGCGGTGTTCCCCTCGCATCCCAAGAGGAGGTGCTCGCACCTGAAAAGTCGGGAGGAGTCTCTCAGGTTGCGTCACCATTCCCCAAGACCCCAAATGCCTTGTCCACTTCAGATGAAACTGACTTCCCTGCCCTGACTCGACTGTAACCCCGAGGCTCGACTCCGGCACACTGGAACGTGTGACAGCCGTAGGGTACCTCGAGTGCTAGACATAGATCCCTGTTCCACTCGACAGGCATCCAGACACTGTTACTGCAGTTAGGAAGAAAAGCCGCTGTCCACGTCCCGAAGAGAGACGAGGCCTGACTCCCCTATGGGGGCTCCAGGGGAACCCCAAGACGTATGTCACCATGGCGAGGTAAGCACAGGCTCTGGCCTCAGCACCAGATGAGGACTGAGGATCTGGCGACATCTTGGGAGGAATCTCCACAGGTGCCTCGCAACTCGCATGGAGACTGGCCTCTCCTGAGGCCACAGGAGTGGGTCCATGGGTCCCCGTCATAACTGGAGAGGACCTAACTGCAACTTGAAAAAAACCAGCAGCTTCCCCCCTGCAGAGAGGGTGAACCATCGTCCACTGCAGCATCTCGGTATAAATAACCCCTTCCCTCTTGGACCTGGAAAGGCTCCTTCATACACTTGTTGTGAACTAGGAAGTTCCGCGCCCTCATCGTCACCACTCGAGAGGAACCCCAAGGGTCCCGCCAAGACTCAAGAGGAGCCCCGTTTTCCCCTGCTGAGTTCCAGATTAGGGGCCCTTTCCCTGTTCCGTCAGGAAAGGTTTCGCGGTGTTCCCCTCACATTACAAGAGGAGGTGCTTGCACCTGGAAAGTCGAGAGGAGTCTCACAGATTGGACCACCATTCCCCAAGACACCCAAATGCCTCGTCCAGTTCAGATGAACCTGACTACCCTGCACTGCCTCGACTATAACCCCGAGACTGGACTCTGGCACACTGGCATGTGTGACACCTTTAGGGTACTTCGAGCGCAAGCCGTAGATCCCTGTATAAGCTCGACAGGGACCCGAACACTGTTACTGCAGTTGGGAAGGAAAGCGGCCATGCATGTCTCCAGTCACGACGAGGCCTGAATCCCCACTGCAGGCTCCAGGGGAAGCCCAATACAAATGTCAGCACGGGTGAGGCAATCTCAGGCTGCAGCCTCGGCAGCCGAATGGGACTGAGGACTTGGCGCCACTGGGGAGGAATCCCCAGATGTGCCTCGTCCCTCGCACGGAGACTGGCCTATCCTGGGGCCACAGGGGAGGATCCCTGTGGACCCAGGCATAACTCGAGAGGACTCCGCTGCAACTCGAGAAAAAACCAGTAGCTTCTCCCCTGCAGGGAGGGTGAGTGCCTTGTCTGCTGCAGCTTCTCAGGGGAAATCACCCCTTCCCTCTTGGACCTCAAAAGGTTCCTTCATGCCCTTGTTGTGACCTCGGAAGTTTCCCACCCTCACCATCCCCACTCGAGAGGAGCCCCGTTTTCCACTGCTGAGCTCAAGATGAAGGGCCCTTTCCCTGCTCCACCAGGAAAGGTTTCCCGGTGTTCCCCTCCCATGTCATGAGAAGGTGCTCACACCTGGAGAGTCGGGAGGAGTCTCACAGTTTGGTCCACCATTCCCAAAGATCCCCAAATTCCTGGTTAACTCCAGATGAACCTGAAATGACCTCCACTGCCTCGACTGTCACCCCGAGGCTCGACTCAGGCACACTGGCACATGTGATAGTCCTGGACACTGTTGCTGCAATTTGGGAGCAAAGCGTCTGTACACGGCCCCAGGCGAGACGAGGCCTGACTCCCATAAGGGGGCTCCAGGGGAACCCCAAGACTTATGTCAGCATGGGCGAGGCAAGAACAGGCTCCGGTCTCAGGAAAAGGCGAGGACTGAGGACCCAGCAACGTCTTGGAAAGAATCTTCCCAGGTGCCTCGAAACTCGCATAGTGAATGGCCTCTCGTGAGGCTACAGGCGCAGGTTCCTGGGGTCGACGTCATAACTCGAGAGGACACCGCTGCAACTCGAGAAAAACCAGAAGCTTCTCCCCTGCAGGGTGCGTGAGTCCCTTTTCTGCTGCAGCATGTCGGGGGAAATCACCTCTTGCCTCTTCGACCTCGAAAAGCTCTTTAATTCCCTTGTTGTGAGCAAGGAAGTCCCCGCCCCACATTACCCACTCAAGAGGAACCCCGAGGGTCCTGCGGTGACTCAAGAGAAGCCCCGTTTTCCCCTGCTGAACTCCAGATAAGGTGCCATTTCCCTGCTTCATCGGGAAAGGTTTTCCGGCACTCCCCTCGAATCCCAAGAGGTGACCTCTCATCAGGAGAGTCAGGAGGAGCCTCATGTATGCGACCACCACTCCCCAAGCTACCCAAATGCCTCGTCCACTCCAGAAGAACATAACTGCCCTGCACTGTCTCGACTGTCACCCCAAGACTCGACTCCCAACACACTGGCACGTGAGACAGCACTGCAGTACCTCGATGGCAAGCCACAGATCCCTGTGTCCGCTTTACAGGGAGCCAGACACTGTGCTGCAGTTGGGGAAGAAAGAGGCCGTGCAAGTCTTCTGGCGACAAGAGGCCTGACTCTGCTGTGGGAACTCCAGAGTAACCTCAAGACCTATGAAAGCATGAGCGAGGAAATCTCAGGCTCCGACCTCAGCACCAGACGAGGACTGAGGACCCGTCGATGACTGGGGAGGAATCCCCAGAGACTCCTTGCAACTCGCACTGAAAATGGTCTCTCCTGAGGATACAGGGGCGGGTCCCTGGGGTCCCCGTTGTAACTCGAGAGGACCCCACCGCAACTCGAGAAAAACTGGAACCTTCTCCCCTGCAGACGTGGTGTGGCCCTTGTCCGCAACAGCATCTCAGGGAAATTCACTCCGTCCCTTGTGCACCTTGAAACGCTCCTTTACACCGTTGCTGTGACCCAAGAAGTTCCCCGCCCCGCCCGCCCCACTCGAGAGGAACCCCAAGGGTCCCGCCAAGACTCAAGAGGAGCCACATTTTCCCCTGCTGAGCTCCACATGTGGGGCCCTTTCCCTTCTCCATGGGGAAAGGTTTTATGGTGTTCCCCTCTCATCCCAAGAGAAGGTGCTCTCACCTGGAAAGTCGGGAGAAGTCTCAAACTTTGGGTCACCATTCCCCAAGACCCCCAAATGCCTCGTCAACTTTAGGTGAACCCGACTGCCCTGCACTGCCTGGACTGTAACCCCGAGGCTCGACTCCAGCACACTGGCATGTGTGACAACCCTTGGGAACCTCGAGCGCAAGCCATAGATCCCTGTATCTGCTGGATAGGGACCAGGACACTGTTACTGCAGTTGGGAAGGAAAGCGGTCGTGCAAGTCTCCAGCAGAGAGGAGGCCTAACTCCCCTCTGCGGGCTCCAGGGGAAACCCAATACAAATGTCAGCACGGGCGAGTCAATCTCAGGCTGCAGCCTCAGCACCAGAAGGGGACTGAGGATGTGGCGCCACTGGGGGGGAATCCCCAGATGTGCCTCGTCCCTTGCACGGAGACTGGCCTATCCTGGGGCCACAGAGGCGGATCCCTATGGTCCACGTTCTTCCTCCAGAGTACGCCGCCTCAACTGGAGAAAAACCAGAAGTTTCACCCTTGCAGGCGGAGTGAGGTCATTGTCCACTCCGGCATCCCGGGCGACATCACTGATTCCCTCTTGGACCTCGAAATGCTCTTTTGCACCCTTGCTGTGACCCAAGAAGTTCCCCGCCCCACACGTCCCCACTCGAGAGGACTGCCGAGGGTCCCTCTGTGACTCAAGAGGAGATCCATTTCCCCATTCTCAGCTCCAGATGAGGGGCCCTTTCAGCTCCATAGGGAAAAGGTTCCCGGCTCCCCCCTCACATTCCAAGAAGAGGCACTCACACCAGGTGATTCCAGAGAAGCCTCAGGCATCGGGTTACATTTCCGCAAGAACCCCAAATGCCTAGTCCACTCCATATGAATCTGACTGTCTTGCACTGCCTCGACTGTCACCCCGAGGCTCGACTCTGGCACACTGGTACCTGTAATAGCCCTTGGGTACCATGGGGTCAAGCCACAGATCCCTGTATCCACAAGACAGGGACCCGGACACTGTTGCTGCAGTTGGGGAGGAAAGCGGTTGTGCATGTTCCCAGGCGAGATGTGACCTGACTCCCCTATCAGGGCTCCAGGAGAACCCCAAGACCTATGTCAGCATTGGCTAAGCAAGCACAGGCTCTGGCCTCAGCACAAGATGAGAAATGAGGACCCTGTGATGTCTCGCGAGGAATCCCCATAGGTGCCTCACAACTCGCATGGAGACTGGACTCTCCTGAGGCCACAGGGGCGGGTCCTTGGGGTCCCCGATGTAACTCGAGAGGATCACCCCGCTACTCGAGAAAAACCAGAAGCTTCTCTCCTGCAGGTCGGGTGAGTCCCTTGCTCGCTGCAGCATCTCGGGGGAAATCACCTCTTCCCTCTTGGACCTCGAAAGGCTCCTTCTTTCCCTTGTTGTAACCTAGAAAGTTCCCGGCCCCAACAGTCCCCACTCAAGAGAAACCCCGAGGGTACCACCGAGACTCAAGAGGAGCCCCTATTTCCACTGCTGAGCTAGAAATGAAGGGCCCTTTCCCTGCTCCATCAAGAAAGGTTTTGCGGTGTTTCCTTCGCATCTCAAGAGGAGGTGCTTGCACCTGGAATGTCGGGAGGAGTCTCACAGTTTGGACCAACATTCCGCAACACCCCCAAATGGCTTGTGCACTTCAGATGAACCGGACTGCCCTGCATTGCCTCGTCTGTAACACCGAGGCTCGACTCCAGCACACTGGCACGTCTGACAGCCCTAGGGTTTCTCGAGCGCAAGCCATAGATCCCGGTGTCCACTTTATGTGGAGCCGGACACTGCTGCTGCTGTTGGGAAGGAAAACGGCTGTGCACGTACCTAAGCGAGAATAGGCCTGACTGTCCTGTGGGGGCCCCAGGGGAACCCCAAGACCTAAGTCAGCATGGGTGAGGCAAGCACAGGCGCCAGCCTCAGCACCAGACGAGGACTGAGGACCCGGTGACGTCTCGGGAGGAATCCCCACAGTTGCCTCGCAACTCGCATGGAGACTGGCCTGGCCAAAGGGTTGGGTCTCTGAGGTCCCCGTTGTAACTGGAGAGGACCCCGCTGCAACTCGAAAAAAAACAGCAGCTTCTCCCCTGCAGGGAGGGTAATTCCCTTGTCTGCTGCAGCATCTCGGGGGAAATCACCCCTACCTTCTTGGACCTTGAAAGTCTCCTTCATACCCTTGTTGTGACCTAGGAAGTTCCCCTCCCCAACCGTCCCCTCTCGAGAGGAACTCCGAGGGTCCCGCTGTGAAGGAAGAGGAGCCCCATTTCCCCTGCTGAGCTCCAGATAAGGGGCCCTTTCCCTGCTCCTTCGGGAAAGTTTTTCCGGCGCTCCCCTCCCATCCTAAGAGGAAACCTCGCATCAGCAGAGTCAGGAGGAGCCTCAGGTGTCCGACCATCAGTCTTAAAAATCCCCAAATGCCTCCTCCACTCCAGATGAACCTGACTGCCCTGCACTGTCTCGACTGTCACCCCGAGGTTCGACTGCTGACACACTGGCACATGTGATAACCCTGGGGTACCTCGAGTGCCAGACAAATATCTCTTTGTCCATTCGACAGAGAGCCAGACACGGCTGCTGCACTCTGGAGTAAAGCGGCCCTGCACGTCTATGGGCGAGATGAGGCCTAATTTACCTCAGGGGGCTTCAGGAGAACCCCAAGACCTACGTAGGCACAGTAAGGAAAGCTCAGGCTTCAGCCTCAGCACAAGAATGGGACTGAGGACTGGGCACCACTGTGGCAGAATCCCCAGATGTGCCTCGCCCCTGGCACTGACACTGGCCTCTCCTGGGGCAACAGGGGTGGGTCGCTGAGGCCCCGTTGTAACTTGAGAGGACCCCTCCGCAACTCGAAAAAAACAGACACTTCCCTGCAGGCAGTTAGAGGCCCTTGTCCAATGCGGCATCTCGGGGGAATTCACCCCTGCTCTCTTGGACCTCGAAAGGCTGTTTCACACCTTCGCTGTGAACCAAGAAGTTCCCTGCACCATCCCTCGCCACTCGAGAGGAATCCCGAGGGTCCTGCCACGACTCAAGAGAAGCTCCATTTTCCCCTGCTGAGCTTCAGATGAGGGGCCATTCCCTGCTCCGCCAGGAAAGGTTTCCCGGTGATCCCCTCGCATATCAAGAGGAGGTGCTCACACCTGCAGAGTCGGGAGGAGTCTCACAGTTTGGGCCACCATTCCCCAAGATCCCCAAATCCCTGGTCCACAGCAAATGAATCTGATTGTCCTGCACTGCCTCGATTGTCACTCCAAGGCTCGACTCCAGCACACTGGCAATTGTGATCGCCCTGGGGTACCTCGAGGTCAAGCCACTGATCCCTGTATCCGCTTGACAGGGACCCGGACACTGTTGCTGCAGTTTGGGAGTAAAGTGGCTGTGCACGTCCCCAGGAGAGACTAGGCGTGACTCCCCTATAGGGGCTCCAGGGGAACACAAAGACCTATGTCAGCATGGGCGAGGCAAGCACAGGCTCCGTCCTCAGCACCAAATGAGGACTGAGGACCCGGCGACATCTCGGGAGGAATCCCTACAGGTGCCTCACAACTCACATGGAGACTTGCCTCTCCTGAGGCCAAAGGGTTAGGTCCCTGGGACCCCTTCGTAACTGGAGAGGACCCCGCTGCAACTCGAATAAAACCAGCCACTTCTCCCCTGCAGGGAGGGAAAGTCCCTTGTCCACTGCAGCATCTCGGGGGAAATCACCCCTTCCCTCTTGGACCTCGAAAGGCTCCTTCATACCCTTGTTGTGACCTAGGAAGTTCCGCGCCACAACCGTCCCCACTCGAGAGGAACCCCGAGGGTCCCACTGTGACTCAAGAGGGGCCCCATTTTCCCCTGCTGAGCTCCAGGTGAGGGTCCCTTTCCCTGCTCTGTAGGGAAAGGTTTCGTGGTGTTCCCGTCTCTTCCCAAGAGGAGTTGCTCGCACCTGGAAAGTGGAGAGTCTCACAGGTTGGACTACCATTCCCCAGGACCCGGAAATGTCTCGTCCAATTCAGATGAACCTGAATGCCCTGCACTGCCTCGAGTATAACCTCGAGGCTCGACTCCAGCACACTGGCATGTGTGACAGCCCTGGGGTACCTCGAGGTCAAGCCACTGATTCCTGTATTCGCTCGACAGGTACCCGGACACTGTTACTGAAGTTGGGAAGGAAAGCGGCCATGCAAGTATCCAGTCAACATGAGGCCTGACTCCCCTCTGCTGGCTCCAGGTGAAGCCCAATACAAATGTCAGCACGGGCGAGGCAATCTCAGGCTGCAGCCTCAGCACCAGAAGGGGACTGAGGACTTGGCGGCACTGAGGAGGAATCCCCAGATGTGCCTCGCCCCTCGTTCAGAGACTGGCCTATCCTGGGGCCACAGGGGCAGATCCCTGTCATCCCCATCATAACTCGAGAGGACTCCATCGCAACTCGAGAAAAACCAGAAGCTTCTCCCCTGCAGGGAGGGTGAGTCCCTTGTCCGCTTCAGCATCTCGGGGGGAAATCATCCCTTCCCTCTTGGACCTCAAAAGGCTCCTTCATACCCTTGTTGTGACTTAGGAAGTTCCCCGCCTCAACTGTCCCCACTCGAGAAGAAACCCGAGGGTCCCGTCACGACTCAAGGGGAGCCCCGTTTTCCCCTGCTGAGCTCCAGATGAAGGGCCCTTTCCCTGCTCTTTTGGGAAAGGTTTTCCGGCGCTCCCCTTGCATCCCAAAAGGAAACCTCGCATCATGAGAGTCGGGAGGAGCCTCAGGTGTCCGACGACCACTCCTCAAAATCTCCAAATGCGTCCTCCACTCCAGATGAACATGACCGTGCTGCATTGTCTCGACTGTCACCCCAAGATTCGACTGCTGACACACTGGCACATGTGATACACTGGCACATGTGATACTCGATGTTCCCTGGGGTACATCGAGTGCCAGCCAAGATCCCTTTGTCCATTCGACAGAAAGCCGGACTTGGCTGTTGCAACCTGGAGTAAAGCGGCCCTGCACGTCTATGGGCGAGACGAGGCCTGATTCCCCTGAGCGAGCTCCAGGGGAACCCCAAGAACTTCGTAGGCACGGTAAGGAAAGCTCAGGCTTCGGGTCAGAACCAGACTGGGACTGAGGACTGGGCGCCTCTGGGGAAGAATCCCCAGATGTGCCTCGCCCCTGCACTGAGACTGGCCTCTCCTGGGGCATCAGGGGTGTGTCCTTGGGGCCCCGTCGTAACTTGAGAGGACCCCTCCCCAACTCGAAAAAAACAGACACTTCCCTACAGGCAGTTAGAGGCAGTTGTCCGATGCAGCATCTTGGGGGAATTCACCCCTGCCCTCTTGGACCTCGAAAGGCTCCTTCATACCATTGTGACCTAGGAAGTTCCTCGCCCCAACCGTTCCCACTCAAGAAGAACCCTGAGGGTCCCACTGCGACTCAAGAGAAGCCCTGTTTGCCCCTGCTGAGCTCCAGATGAGAGGCCCTTTTCCTGCTCAGTCGGGAAAGGTTTCGTGGTGTTCTGCTTGCATCCCAAGAGATGGTGCTCGTACCTGTAAACTTGGGAGGAGTCTCCCAGTTTGAGCCACCATTCCCCAAGACCTCCAAATGCCTCGTCCACTTAAAATGAACCTGACTGCCCAGCACTGCCTCGATTGTAACCCCGAGGCTCGATTTAGGCACAATGGCACATGTGACAGCCCTAGGGTACCTGGAGAACATGACATAGATCCCTGTATCTGATCGGCAGGGACCTAGACAGTGTTACTGCAGTTGGGAAGGAAAGTGTCTGTGCACGTCCCCAGGAAAGACAAAGCCTGAATCCCCTATGGGGGCTCCAGGGGAACCCCAAGACCTATGTCAGCATTGCCTAGGCAAGCACAGGCTCCAGCCTCAGCACCAGACAAGGACTGAGGACCCAGCTCCATCTCGGGAGGAATCCCCACAGGTCCCTCGCAACTGGCATGGAGACTGACCTCTCCTGAAGCCACAGGGGCGGGTCCCTGGGGTCCCCGTCCTAACTCTAGAGGATCCCGCCGCAACTCGAGAAAAACCTGAAGCTTCTTCCTGCAGGGAGGGTGAGTTCCTTCTCCACTGCAGCATCTCGGGCGAAATCACCTGTTCCCTCTTGGACCTCGAAAGGCTTCTACTTTCCCTTGTTGTAATCTAGGAAGTTCCCCACCCCAACCCTCCCCACTCGAGAGCAAACCCGGGGGTCCTGCCGAGACTCAAGATGAGCCCCGATTTCCCCTGCTGAGCTAGAGATGAAGGGCCCTTTCCCTGCTCCATCGGGAAAGGTTTTCCGGGGCTCTCCTCGCATCCCAAAATGTGACCTCGCATCATGAGAGTTGGGAGGAGCCTCAGGTTTCCGACCACCACTCCCCAAGATCCCCAAATGCCTCGTCCAATCCAGACCAACATGACTGCCCTGCACTGTCTTGACAGTCACCCCGAGTCTCGACTCCCAACACACTGGCACGTGAGGAAATCCTGGAGTACCTCGATGGCAAACCAAAGATCCCTGTGTTCGCTTTATGGGGAGCCGAACACTGCTGCTGCAGTTGAGGAAGAAAGAGCCCGTGCAAGTCTCCAGGCGAGAAGGGTCCTCCCCTGTGTGGGCTCCAGAGTAAACTCAAGACGTATGAAAGCACGAGCAAGGAAATCTCTGGCTCCAACCTCAGCACCAGACGAGGACTGAGGACCCGGCTATGACTGGGGGGAAATCTCCAGAGGCGCCTGACAACTCGCATTGAGAATGGCCTCCCCTGAAGATACAGGAGCAGTTCCTGTAGTCCCCGTCGTAACTCGAGAGGACCTCGCCTCAACTCCAGCAAAACCGGAAGTTTCTCCCCTGCAGGAGTGGTTTGGCCCTTGTCCGCAACTGCGTCTCAGTGGAATTCACCCCGTCCCTCGTGGATTTTGAAAAGCTCCTTCACATTCTTGCTGTGACCCAAGAAGTACCCTGCCTCACATGTCCCCACTCGAGAGGAAGCCCAAGTGTCCTGCCAAAACTCAAGAGGTGCCCCATTTTCCCCTGCTGAGATCCACATGAGGGGCCGTTTCCCTGCTCCGTCAGGAAAGTTTTCGCGGTGTTCCCTTCACATCACAAGAGGAGGTCCTCGCACGTGGAATGTCAGGGGGAGTCTCACAGGTTGGGCCTCCATTCCCCAAGAATGCCAAATTCCTCGTCCACTTCAGATAAACCTGACTGCCCTGCACTGCCTCGACTGTATTCTCAAGGCTCGACTCTGGCACACTGGCACGTCTGACAGCCCTAGGGTACCTCGAGTGCAAGCCATAGATCCCTGTGTCCGCTTTCCGGGAAGCCGAACACTGCCACTGCATTTGGGAATGAAAACGGCTGTGCAGGTACCCAAGTGAGAAGTGGCCTAACTCCCCTATGGGGGCTCCAGGGGAACTCCAAGTCCTATGTCAGCATGGGCGAGGCAAGCACAGGCTCTGGCCTCAGCACCAGATGAGGAATGAGGACCCAGCAACATCTCGGGAGGAATCCCCACAGGTGCCTCACAACTCCCATGGAGACTGGCCTCTCCTGAGGCCACACGGGTGGGTCGCTGCGATCCCTATCATAACTGGAGAGGACTCAGCTGCAACTCGAAAAAAAACAGCAGCTTCTCCCCTGCAGGACGGATGAGTTTCTTGTCCGCTGCAGTATCTTGGGGGAAATTACCCCTTCCCTCTTGGACCTCGGAAGGCTCCTTCATACCCTTGTTGTGACCTAGGAAGTTCCCCGCCCCAACTGACCCCACTGCAGAGGAATCTCGAGGTTCCCGCCACGACACAAGAAGAGCCTCGTTTTCCTCTGCTGAGCTCCAGATGAGGGGCCCATTCCTTGCTCCATTGGGAAAGGTTTTCTGGTGCTCCCCTCGTATTCCAAGAGGTGGCCTCGCACCAGGAGAGTCGGGAGGAGCCTCAGGTGTCCCACCACCACTCCCCAAGATCCCCAAATGCCTCGTCCACTCCAGATGAACCTGACTGCCCTGCACTCTCTCGACTGTCAACCCGAGGCTCGACTGCTGACAGACTTGTACATGTGATAGCCCTGGGGTACCTCGAGTGCCAGCCACAGATCCCTTTATCCGTTTGACAGAGAGCAGGACACGGCTGCTGCACCATGGAGTAAAGCGGCCCTGCACATCTATGTGAAAGTCTAGGCCTGACTCTCCTAAAGGGGCTCCAGGGGAACCCAAAGACCTATGTAGGCACGGGTGATGAAAGCTCAGGCTCCGGCCTCAACACCAGAACGGGACTGAGGACTTGGTGCCACTGGGGAAGAATCCCCACATGTGCCTCCCCCTGGGCACTGAGACTAGCCTCTCCTGGGGCCATATGGGTGCTTCCCTGTGGCCTCGTTGTAACGTGAGTGGACCCGTCCGCAACTCGAAAAAAACCAGATACTTCCCTGAAGGCTGCTCCGATGCGGCAACTCGGGGAAATTCACCTCTTCCCTCTTGGACCTCCAAAGGCCGCTTCACACCCTTGCTGTGAACCAAGAAGTTCCCCGCCCCACCCGTCTCGACTCGAGAGGAAACCCGAGGGTCCCGCCAAGTTTCAAGATGAGCCCTGTTTTCACCTGCTGAACTCCAGATGAGGGGCCCTTTCCCTGCTCCACCAGGAAAGGTTTACCGGTGTTCCCCTCGCATGTCAAGAGGACGTGCTCGCACCTGGAGTGTCCAGAGTAGTCTCACAGTTTGGGCCACCAGTCCCCAAGACCTCCAAATGCCTGGTCCACTACAGAAGAACCTGACTGCCCTGCACTGCCTCGACTGTCACCCCGAGGCTCGACTCCGGCACAATGGCACCTGTGATAGCCCTGGGGTACCTCGTTGGCAAACCACTGAACCCTGTATCCGCTCGACAGGGACCCGGACACTGTTGCTACAGTTGGGGAGGAAAGTGGCTGTGCATGTCCCCAGGCGAGACGAGGCCTGACTCCCCTATGGGGCCTCCAGGAGAACCCCAAGACCTGTGTCAGATGGGCGAGGCAAGCACAGGCTCAGGCCTCAGCACCAGACCAGGACTGAGGCCCCGGCGACGTCTCGGGAGGAATCCGCACAGTTGCCTCGCAACTTGCATGGAGACTGGCCTCTCCAGAGGCCACAGTGGTGCATCCTTGGGGTCCACATCATAACTCGAGAGGACCCCTTCGCAACTCGAGAGAAACCAGGAGATTCTCCCCTGCAGGGAGGGTGAGTCCCTTGTCCGCTGCAGCATCTCGGAGGAAATCACCCCTTCCCTCTTGGACCTCAAAAAGCTCCTTCATACCCTTGTTGTGATCTAGGAAGTTCCCCGCCCCAACCATCCCCACTCGAGAAGAAACCCGAGGGTCCCACCGCGACTCAGGAGGAGCCCCTTTTTTTCCTGCTGAGCTCCAGATGAGGGGCCCTTTCCCTGCTCTGTCAGGAAAGGTTTCCTGGTGTTCCCCTCACAGGTCAAGAGGAGGTGCTGGCACCTGGAGAGTCGAGAGGAGTCTCACAGTTTCGGCCACCAGTCGCCAAGACCCCCAAATGCCTGGTCCACTCCACATGAAGCTGACTGCCCTGCACTGCCTCGACTGTCACCCCAAGGGTCGACTCAGGCACACTGGCACGTGTTATAGCCCTGGGGTACCTCGATGGCAAGCCACTGATCAATGAATCTGTTGGACAGGGACCCGGACACTGTTGCTGCAGTTGGGAAGGAAAGCGGCTGTGCACGTCTCCAGGCGAGACTAGGCCTGACTGCCCTGTGGGGGCTCCAAGGGAACCCCAAGATCTATGTCAGCATGAGCGAGGAAAGCACAGGCTCCGGCCTCAGCAGCAGACGAGGACTGAGGTCCTGGCGACGTCTGTGGAGGAGTCCCTAGAGGCGCCTCGCAACTCGCAATGTGAATGGCCTCTCCTGAGGATACAGGGGTGGTTCCCTGGGGTCCCTGTCGTAACTTGAGAGGACCCCGCTGCAACTGGAGAAAAACCAGAAGCTTCTCCCCTGCAGGGAGTGTGAGTCCCTTGTCTGATGCAGCATCACGGGGGAAATCACCCCTTCCCTCCTGAACCTTAAAAGGCTCCTTCATACCTTTGTTGTGACCTCAGAAGTTCCCCGCTCCAACCGTCCCTACTCGAGAGGAACCCCGAGAGTACCGCCACGATTCAAGAGGAGTCCCGTTTTCCCCTGCTGTGTTCCAGATGAGGGGCTCATACCCTGCTCCATTGGCAAAGGTTTTCCGGCACTCCCCTCACATCCCAAGAGGTGGCCTCGCATCAGGAGAGTTGGCAGGAGCCTCAGGTGTCCGACCACCACTCCCCAAGATCCCCAAATGCTTCGTCCACTCCAGATGAACATGACTGCCTTGCACTGTCTCGACTGTCACCCCGAGGCTCGACTCCCAATACACTGACACGTGAGACAGCCCTGGAGTACCTTGATGGCAAGCCACAGATCCCTGTGTCCGCTTTACGGGGAGCCGGACACTGCTGCTGCAGTTGGGGAAGAAAGAGGCCATGCAAGTCTCCATGTGAGAAGAGGCCTGACTCCCCTCTGCCAGCTTCAGGGTAAATCCAGTACAAATGTCAGCACGGGTGAGGCAATCTCAGTCTGAGCCTCATCATCAGAAGGGGACTGAGGACTTGGTGCCACTGGGGAGGAATCCCCAGTTGTGCCTCACCCCTTGCACAGAGACTGGACTATCCTGGGGCCACAGGGATGGATCCCTGTGGTCCCTGTCATAAGTCCAGAGGTCCCCGCTGCAACTCGAGAAAAACCAGAAGCTTCACCCTTGCAGGCGGAGTGAGATCCTTGTCTGCTGCGGTGTCCCAGTGTAAATCACCCGTTCCCTCTTGGACCTCGAAATACTCTTTTGCACCCTTGCTGTGACCCAAGAAATTCCCCCACACACACGTCCCCAGTCGAGAGGAACACCGAGGACCCACTGCGACTCACCAGGAGCTCCATTTTCCCATGCTCAGCTTCAGAGAAGGGGCCCTTTCTCTGCTCCATCGGGAAAGGGTTCCGGGCTCTCCCCTCGCATCCCAAGTGGAGGCACTCTCACCAGGCGAGTACAGAGAAACCTCAGGCGTCGGTCGGGTCACCTTTCCGCTAGACCCCAAAATGCCTAGTCAACTCCAGATGAATCTGACTGTGCTACACTGCCTCGACTATCACCCCGAGGTTCGACTCCGGCACCCTGGCATGTGTTATAGCCCTGGGGTACCTCGAAGTCAAGCCACTGATCCCTGTATCCGCTCGACAGGGACCCGGACACAGTTGTTCTATTTGGGGAGGAATGTGGCTGTGCACTTCTCCAGGCGAGACAGGGCCTGACTCCTCTATGGGGGCTACAGGCGAACCCCAAATCCTATGTCAGCTTGGGCCAGGCAAGCACAAGCTCCAGCCTCAGCCCCAGAGGAGGACTGAGGACCCATAGACGTCTCGGGGGAATCCCCACAGGTGCCTTGCAACTCGCATGGAGACTGGCTTCTCCTGAGGCCACAGTGGCGGGTCCCTGGTGTCCCCGTCGTAACTTGAGAGGACCCGACCACTACTCGAGAAAAAAAAGAAGCTTCTCCCATGCAGGGAGTGTGAGTCACTTGTCCGATGCAGCATCTCGGGGGAAATCACCCCTTCCCTCTTGGACCTTGAAAGGCTACTTCATTCCCTTGTTCTAACCTAGGAAATTCCCCGCCCCAAACGTCCCCAATCGAGAGGAACCCGGAGGGTCCCGCCGAGACTCAAGATGAGCCCCGATTTCCCCTGATGAGCTCCAGATGAGGGGCCATTTCATTACTCCATTGACAAAGGTTTCCCGGAACTCCCCTGGCATCCCAAGAGGTGGCCTCGCAAAAGGAGAGTCAGGAGGAGCCTCAGGTGTCCGACCACCACTCCCCAAGATCCCCAAATTCCTCGTCCACTCCAGGTGAACATGACTGCCCTGCACTGTCTCGACTGTCACCCCGAGGCTCGACTCCCAACACACTGGCACGTGAAACAGCCCTGGAGTACCTCGATGGCAAGCCACAGATCCCTATGTTCACTTTACGGGGAGCCGGACACTACTGCTGCACTTGGGAAAGGAAGAGGCCGTGCAAGTCTCCACACAAGAAGAGGCCTGACTTCCCTGTGGTGGCTCCAGAGTAACCTCAAGACCTATGAAAGCATGAGTGAGGAAATCTCAGGCTCCGACCTCAGCACCAGACGAGGACTGAGGACCCGGCGATGACTGGGGAGGAATACCCAGAGTCGCCTTGAAACTTGCACTGAAAATGGCCTCTCCTGAGGATGCAGGAGCGGGTCCCTGGGGTCCCCGTGGTAACTCGAGAGGACCCCGCCGCAACTCGAGAAAAACCGGGAGTTTCTCCCCTGCAGGCGTGATGTGGCCCTTGTCCGCACCGGCATCTCAGTGGAATTCACCCCGTCCCTTGAGGACCTCGAAAGTCTCCTTCACACGCTTGCTGTGACCCAAGATGTCCCCGGCCCAACCCATCCCCACTCGACAGGACACCAAGGATCCTCCCAAGACTCCAGAGGATCCCCGTTTTCCCCTGCTGAGCTCCAGATGAGGGGCCCTTTCCCTGCTCCATTGGGAAAGGAATTGCGGTGTTCCCCTCGCATCCCAAGAGGAGGTGCTGGCACCTGGAGACTCGGGAGGAGTCTCACAGGTTGGGCCACCATTCTGCAAGATCCCCAAGTGCTTCGTCCATTTCAGATGAACCTGACAGCCATGCACTGCCTGGACTGTAACCCCGAGGCTCGACTCCGGCACACTGGCACGTGTGACAGCCGTACGGTACCATGAGTGCAAGCCGTATATCCCTGTATCCGCTCGACAGGGACCCGAACACTGTTACTACATTAGGGAAGGAAAGTGGCCATGCACGACTCCAGTCTAGACGAGACCTGACGCCCCTCTGTGAGCTCCAGGGGCAGCCCAATACAAATGTCAGCACGGGCGAGGCAATCTCAGGCTGCAGCCTCAGCACCAGAAGGGGACTGAGGACTTGGTGCCACTGTGGAGGTATTCCCCGATATGCCTCGTGCCTCGCACAGAGACTGGCCTACCTGGGGCCACAAGGGTGGATCACTGTGGTCCCCGTCGTAAGTCCTAAGGACGCCACCACAACTCGAGAGAAAGCAGAAGCTTCACCCTTGCAGGAGGAGTGAGGCCCTTGTCTCCTCTGGTGTCCGAGGGAAATCACCCATTCCCTCTTGCACCTCGAAATGCTCTTTCACACCCTTTCAGTGACCCAAGAATTTCAACGCCCCACACGTTCCCACACGAGAGGATCGTCGAGGGTCCCACCGCAACTCAAAAGAAGCTCCATTTTCCCATACTCAGCTCCAGATGAGGGGCACTTTCCCTGCTCCATCGGGAAAAGATTTCCAGCTCTCCCATCGCAACCCAAGGGGAGGCACTCACACCAGGCGAGTCCAGAGAAACCTCAGGGGTCGGGTAAAATTTCCGCAAGACCACCAAATGCCTTGTCCACTTCAGATGAATCTGACTATCCTGCACTGCCTCGACAGTCACCCCGCAGCTGGACTCCAGCACACTGGCACGTGTGACAGCGCTGGGGTACCTTGAGGTCAAGCCACTGATCCCTGTATCCGCTTGACAGGGACCTGGACACTGTTGCTGCAGTGGGGGAGGAAAGCAGCTGTGCACGTCCCCAGGTGAGACGAGGCCTGACTTCACTACGGGGGCTCCAGGCGAACCCCAAGACCTATGTCAGAATGGGTGGGGCAAGCACAGGCTCCTGTCTCAACATCAGATGAGGACTGAGGACCCGGCGATGTCTCGGGAGGAATCCCCACAGGTGCCTCGCAGCTTGCATGGAGACTGGCATATCCTGTGCCCACAGCGGCGGGTCCCTGGGTTCCCCATTCAAACTCGAGAGGACCCGCCGCAACTCGAGAGAAACCAGAAGCTTCTTCCCTGCAGGGAGGGTGAGTCCCTTGTCCAATGCACCATCTTGGGGGAAATCACCACTTCCCTCTTGGACCTCGAAAGGCTCCTTCCTTCCCTTGTTTTGACCTAGGAAGTTTCCCAACCCAGCCATCCCCACTCGAGAGGAACCCTGAGGGTCCCGCCCCAACTCAAGAGGAGCCCCGTTTTCCCCTGTTGAGCTCCAGATGAGGTGTCCTTTCCCTGCTCCATCTGGAAAGGTTTTCCAGCGCTCCTCTAGCAACCCAAGAGGTGGCCTCACATCAGGAGAGTTGGAAGGAACTTCAGGTGTCCGACCAGCACTCTCCAAGATCCCCAAATTCCTCGTCCACTCCAGATAAACATGACTGCCCTGCACTGTCTCGACTGTCACCCCGAGGCTCGACTCCCAACACACTGGCACGTCAGACAGCCCTGGAGTTACTCGATGGCAAGACACAGATACGTGTGTTTGCTTTACAGGGAGCCGGACACTGCCACTGCAGGTGGGGAAGAAAGAGGCCTTGCAAGTCTCCAGGAGAGAAGAGGCCTGACTCCCCTGTGGGGGCTCCAGAGTAACCTCACGACCTATGAAAGGATGAGCGAGGAAATCTCAGGCTCAGACCTCAGCACCAGACGAGGACTGAGGACCCGGTGTTGACTGGGGAGGAATCCCCAGAAGTGCCTCGCAACTCACACTGAGAATTTCCTCTCCTGAGGATACAGGGGCAGGTTCCTGTGGTCCCCGTCATAACTCGAGAGGACCCCTCCGCAAGTCGAGAAAAACCATAAGCTTCTCCCCTGCAGGCATGGTGTGGCCCTTGTGCGCAATGGCATCTCAGGGGAATTCACCCCGTCCCTCATGGACCTCAAAAGGCTCCTTCACACCATTGCTGTGACCCAAGAAGTTCCCCACCCCACCCGTCCCCACTCAAGAAGAACCCCAAGGGTACAGCCAAGACTCAAGAGGTGCTGGTGGCGCTCCGCAGAAAGAGTAGAGGCAGTGGAACTTCCCTCAGCAAGGCTGAGGATTCCTGTAGTGAGGTGAGCCTGCTATCCGCCAACCCAGCGCCTTGGTGAGCGAGGGACAATAGACGAGATAGGGGTTCCATCGAAGCAATTCCACTTTATTGCTGCAAACTCCCAGCTTATATAGGCAAGCAGGGGGTGTTTTAGGAGGGACTTTCCATTGTTGCACCAATCATATTAAAGGTCAAATCATCATGTGCCATCAGTTTCATCAATCATGTTAAAGGTCAGATCCTCATGTGCATGGAAATCAAGAGAGCTAATCAAAAACTGACAAACACAAACACCGCCCCTATCACTTCCACCAGGCGTCATCTTAGTTTTCAACTGTTTCCAACTGTCTCCAACTGTCAAGCTAGCCCCCCTTTTTTTCCCTCCGAGGTTTCCCATTTGGGCCCCCATCTACCCCTTTTTTATTTAATTTAAGCCCTCGAGACATCTGTATTGATGTTCTGTAGAGCAAGGCGTAAAGCTGTAGGCAGCAAGCCTCGCCAGCCCCTCTCGCAGCTGTGCCTGTCTTAGGTTGCCCTCCTCTGAGGGTCTTACCCGTCATTGACTATCCAGCCACTTCTTGTGGGCTAGGCGGAATCTCTCTAGATGATGGGCATCTAGAACTCTTTATTTGTCTCAGTTAATCTTCTGGAGGGCTAAGTTAATCCAGGGATTTTGTGGGTCCCCAACGTGGGGCTCCTCTTCCATGACCTGGGCAAGCATAACCTTTTTTAACATTTCATTAAGAACCGGAAAAGCCATAAAACAGTAATTACGATATCACAATTTAACCTTGTTAAGACAGTCAAAGTCTCTAGTGCTCTTGCATAAAAGTCCAACTGTTGTTAAGTCCTGTTATGGCGGATCTCAGGTGTTCTAGCTTGTTTGAGATGGCGATGATGAAGGTCAGCAAGGAGAGGATAGGTAATCCGACGATCACCAGGAACAGTGTCCACCAGGGTCGCCGCATCAGTGATCTGTACAGGAAGAAAAGATCGCCTCAAGAACTTTTTGTTCTTGGGCTCAATATGTGAATGTCTCCTTAATCTGTGTCAGGTTTTGAGATTTGACCTCTCTCTTGTGGTGTAAATTTAAGATTCCTTGCTGGCACCCATATAGGGCTGGGGTCCCCAATGGGGAATATGCATCCGAATCCTCTCCCCATTGTAAGGAGTGGATCGGGCCCCTTTCACTGACCAGTGATGGGATCTTTCCATCTCACTTGTATTTCAGGTTTTATTTCTTGATTAGACCAATGTTTTTGAAAACATGGTATCAGTTCATTTTTTGAAAAATTTAAGATGTTTAAAGAGTGCCATCCCAAGTTGCTGGTGAGGGCTTATTCCCCCTTTCTGTTTTTGTAATTGAGCCTTTAAATTTTGATGATGGCACTCTATTATGGCTTGTCCCTGGGGATTATGTGGGATTCCGGTGTTATGACGAATGTGCTATTGTTGGAAGAATTTCTGTAAGCTCTGGCTGATGAAACAAGGGCAATTATCCGTTTTTATTTGATGGGGAAGGCCTAACGTCGCAAAACATTGTAAAAAATGGCTTTGAGCATGTTTTGCTTTTTCTCCAGTGTGGGCAGTAGCCCAGCAGGCATGAGAGTAAGTGTCAATAGACACAAAGACATACTTAAGTTTTCAAATTTAGATTTGCACTCTGCCTTCCAGTGATATCCCCTCCTACATCGAGGGCATAGAGTAGTGGGGGGCCTCCGACCAGTAGGTCTTCCCCTGTCTTGAGGGCACTCCTTCTTAAAGTGTCCCTCTTGTCCGCAGCCAAAGCATCTACCCGATTCTGGGGGGGGGGGGGCTAAGGATCCCTTGGATGTGGTCCCCCCAGAGGCTGTCATAGCGGAGAGGGCCTTAGTCATCGCCTCGGTAAGGGCTTCAGTCTGAGCCTGAAGGGCAGTTGAAATAGTCTGGGTCTGATGGCTTTGTGTCCCTACGTCTTTGGTGGTTATAATCCATCGCTCCATAGAGCAGTCTTTTTGTCCTGCACAAGCCAACTTATGGTCTGAGTTCATCCCTTCCCAGACTAATAGCTTAACAAATTGATCTCTCAGAGACCTCAGAGGGAATCTTCTCTGTATACTCTTTTCCACCCGATCTATGAAGGTGGAGAGGTCTTCATTATTTTTTTGAGTGATGCCTGATATAGGGGGCTCACTGGGGCCCTCCAGAAGCTTTTTCCAGGCCACCAGGCATATGGCCCGTACCTGATCTGTATAAGGAGCAGGGATGATGGCCTGTTGAGGTCCCATACTCCATTGATCTGCTGTCCCTGACAACATCCCGAAAGTCACTGGGATAGCAGGGTTGGCAGCTTGATTTCTTTCTGCCTGAGCATGACACTCTTCCTTGAAAAAGGAACACCATTTGATATAGGTGTTACTGGGAAGTACTACCTTATATAGTATCTTCCAGTCCTGGGTAGTACAAGGTTGATGAGCCAGGCCCTGGAGAATAGTTTCTGCCCACAGGGAGTTTGGGCCATCCTCTGCCACTGCCTTTTTAAGCTCTTTTAAATCATTGGCCTCCCAGGGGTACCAGGCGGCTGGCCTATTC
This sequence comes from Raphicerus campestris, assembly GCA_006410735.1. Lineage (NCBI taxonomy): Eukaryota > Metazoa > Chordata > Mammalia > Artiodactyla > Bovidae > Raphicerus > Raphicerus campestris. Next base: position 91,440 of record SJYW01017634.1, on the reverse strand, counting down.
CCCCCCAGGTTGACATTTACAGGGAAGGCTTGAGTCGGCCGAGTAAAGGGCAGTGGGGATCCCCCAGGGTCCCTGGGACAGGTTCTCCCTCTCCAAGGTGGCCTCATTGTCTCTCCCACCCAAGGTGTTCCCAAAACCTCCTCAAATGGGGGATGCAGGGAGGGGTACAGATCTCTCCCCTGGGCTCCCGGTCCTGAGGCAAAGGGATCTCTGTTTTCTACTGCCCTTTTATCACCCTCGAAAGGCTCCCATGGCCCACTACTCACTCTACAGTCTTTATTCCCTACAGTCTCTTTCTCTATATTCTGGTCTGACAAGACTCGTTCCTTGTCAAACCTTTCCCATTGTTTTTCTGACTTTGAATTTGGGACACTCGTATGAGTGACATGCTCCTTGCTCAGTGAAAAGCAGAGCTTGAGGGCCGAAAAGATCAGACAGAACCCTAAGGGGGGTTCCTCACCATATCAAGCCTCTCGCTGCCTAGCAAGGGTTTGCACTCGATCCCAAGTGTCCGAAGAGAACAGACTGGCCGAAGCAACCCAGGGGGCCAACCGTACAGTGGTCCCCCAGGCCTTAATGGCCTGAGCATCAGAAATCTCAAATCCCCTGCTTATGAGTATATATCTCAGCGCCTTGAGTGCAGGCTCATCAGATTTGCTGATGCTATTTCCCATGCTTCCCAGAGAGAATAGAAAGAAAAGTCACTGAGGACAACCACCAAAAATCCTACCAGGAGTGCTGGCAGGCAGAAAGTTGGGCTTATGGTGTGCTTTTGGAAATTTTTATGTGCCTGTGTCATTGCATGGAAGTTTTCTTGCTGGGGGCAGGCACCCTAGAGGTTTCTAGCCCATTCCATGACCCGCTTATCCTGTCACGGGAGTCTTCAAGTGGCAGGCGCCCTAATGGCCTTTAAGTGCCTGACCCGTGCCCACAGGGAAGATTCTAGGCCACGTCCTCAGTTAAGAAAGATTAAAGGGGAGTTTCACCTGGTCAGGCTCTAGTTACTGAGGCTTACCTGTTGTGGGGCCTTCAAAGTCCGCCAGAGAATGGCCCTAGCCAGGACTTATCAGTTGCCTCCACAATCATTCACCTGTTCACTGAAACTCTAGAAAAAAAAGAATTAAGGATAGATCAGAAAAGAAGAAGAGAAGGAATATAAGAGAGTTTGACACTTCCCTCATAAAGGACGGGGACCCACCTCGAAATCCGGATTACCTCGGGCAATACACCTCTAAAGGGAGCTCGGCGCTGTGACCAGCCTAGGGTCCTTCGATGCTCCACTTTCAGAGCCGCACGGTGACACCACCTCCGTCTGTCTGCTTCACGCCCCACGTTTGGCATCAGTTTCTGCTGGGGGGGTGCTCCACAGAAAGAGTGGAGGCAATGGAATTTCCCTCAGCAAAGCCAAGGGGTCCCGAGGAGAGGTGAGCCTGCTGTCCGCGAACCCAGCCCCTTGGTGAGTGAGGGACAATCAGACATGACAGTGGTTCCCTTGAAGCAGTTCCACTTTATTGCTGCAAACTCCCAGCTTATATAGGCAAGCAGGGGGTAGTTTAGGAGGGACTTCCCATAGTTGCACCAACCACATTAAAGGTCACATCATTATGTGCCATCAGTTGCACCAATCATGTTAAAGGTCAAATCCTCACGTGCATGGAAATCAAGAGAGCCAATCAAAAACTGACAAACACAGACCCCGCTCCTATCACTTCTGCCAGGACTCATCTTAGTTTTCAACTGTTTCCACTGTCTCCAACTATCAAGCTAGCCCCCTTTATTTTTCCCTCTGAGGTTTCCCATATAGGGCCCCAAAAAGAGGAGCCCCGCTTTCCCCTGCTGAGCTCCAAATGAGGGGCCCTTTCCCTGCTCCATCGGGAAAGGTTTCGCGGTGTTCCCCTCGCATCCCAAGAGGAGGTGCTGACACCTGGAAAGTTGGGAGGAGTCACAGCTTGGGCCACCATTCCCCAAGAACCCCAAATGCCTCGTCCACTTCAGATGAAAATGACTGTCCTGCACTGCCTCGACTGTAACCCCGAGGCTTGACTCTGGCACACCGGCACGTGTGACAGCCCTAGGGTACCTCGAGCGCAAGCCATAGATCCCTCTACCCACTCGACAGGGACGCAAACACTGTTACTGCAGTTGGGACAGAAAGCGGCCGTGCACATCTCCAGTGGAGATGAGGACTGACTTCCCTCTGCAGGCTCCAGGGGAAGCCCAATACAAATGTCAGCACGGGTGAGGTAATCTCAGGCTGCAGCCTCTGCACCAGAAGGGGACTGAGGACTTGGCGCCTCTGGAGAGGAATTCCCAGATGTGCCTCACCCCTGGCAGAAAGACTGGCCTATCCTGGGGACACAGGGGCTGATCCCTGTGGTCCCCGTCATAATTCAAGAGGACCCCGCCGCAAATCGAGAAAAACCAGAAGCTTCACCCTTGCAGGCAGAGTGAGGCCCTTGTCTGCTGCGGCGTCCCATGGGAAATCACCGGTCCCCTCTTGGACCTCAAAGTGCTCTTTCACACCCTTGCTATGACCCAAGAAGTTCCTGACCTACACGTTCCCACTCGAGAGGCCCACCGAAGATCCGGCCGTGACTCAAGAGGAGCTCTATTTTCCCTTGCTCAGTCCAGATAAGGGGCCCTTTCCTTACTCCATCAGGAAAGTATTCCCGGCCCTCCCCTTGCATCCCAAGTGGAGGCACTCGCACCAGGCGAGTCCAGAGAAGCCTCAAGCCTCGGGTCACATTTTCTCAAGACTCCCAAATGCCTAGTCCACTCCAGATGAATTTGACTGTCCTGCACTGCCTCGACGGGCACCCGGAGGCTCAACTCTGGCACACTGGCACTTGTGATAGCCCTGGGGTACCTCGAGGTCAAGCCTCTGATCCCTGTATCCGCTCGACAGGGACCCGGACACGGTTGCTGCTGATGGGGAGGAAAGCGGCTTTGCACGTCCCCAAGCCAGAAGAGGTTTGACTTCCCTATGGGGGCCAAGGGGAACCTCAATACCTATGAAAGCATGAGCGAGGAAATCTCAGGCTCTGACCTCAGTACCAGACGAGGAATGAGGGCCTGGCAAAGTCTCGGGAGGAATACCCACAGGTGCCTTGCAACTCTGAAGGAGACTGGCCTCTCCTGAGGCCACATAGGCAGGTCCCTGTGGTCCCCGTCGTAACTCGAGAGGACCCTGCCACAACTCGAGAAAAACCAGAACCTTCTCCCCTGCAGGGTGGGTGAATCCCTTCTCCGCTGCAGTATCTCGGGGAAAATCACCCTTTCCCACTTGGACCTCGAAAGGCTCCTTCATACCCTTGTTGTGACCTAGGAATTTCCCTGCACCAACCCTCCCCAATCGAGATGAACCCCGTGGGTCCAGCCACGAATGAAGAGGAGCCCCATTTTCCCCTGCTGAGGTCCAGATGTGGGGCCTTTACCGTTCTCCATCGGGAAGGTTTTCCGGTGCTCCCCTCACATCCCAGGAGGTGTTCTCGCATCAGGAGAGTCCGGAGGAGCGTGAGGTGTCGGACCACCACTCCCCAAGATCCACAAATTCCTTGGCCACTCCAGATGAACATGACTGCCCTGGACTGTCTCGACTGTCACCCTGAGGCTCGACTCCCAACACACTGGCACATGAGACAGCCCTGGACTACCTCGATGGAAAGAAACAGATCCCTGTGTCCGCTTTACTGGGAGATGGACACTGCCGCTGCAGTTGGGGAAGAAAGTGACCATGCAATCTCCAGGCGAGAAGAGGCCTGACTCCCCTGTGTGGGCTCCAGAGTAACCTCAAGACCTATGAAAGCATGAGCGAGAAGATAGTAGGCTCCGACATCAGCACCAGACAAGGATTGAGGACCCAGAGATGACTTGGGGGGGGGGGAATCCACAGAGGCGCCTCGCAACTGGAACTGAGAATGGTCTCTCCTGAGGATATAGGGGCAGGTCTCTGGGGTCCCCGTAGTAACTAGAGAGGACCCCGCCCCAAGTCGAGAAAAACTGGAAGCTTCTCCCTTGCAGGCGTGGTGTGGCCCTTGTCTGCAATGGAATCTCAGGGGAATTCACCCCGTCCCTCTGGGACCTAAAAAGGCTCCTTCACACCCTTGCTGTGACCCAAGAAGTTTCCCGTCTCACCCGTCCCCACTCGAGAGGAACACCAAGGGTCCTGCCAAATCTCAAGAAGTGCCCCGTTTCCCCCTGCTCAGCTCCAGATGAGGGGCCCTTTCCCTGCTCTGTCAGGAAAGGTTTCTCGGTGTTCCCATCACATCCCAAGAGGAGGCGCTCACTCCTGCAAAATCGGGAGGAGTCTCACAGTTAGGGCCACCATTCCCTAAGACCCTCAAATGGCTCGTCCACTTCAGATGAACCTGACAGCCCTGCACTGCCTCGACTGTCACCCCGAGGCTCGACTCCAGCACACTGGCACATGTGACAGCCCTAGGTTACCTCCAGTACAAGCCATAGATCCCTGTATCCGCCTGACAGGGACCAGGACACTGTTACTGCAGTTGGGAAAGAAAGCGACCGTGTACGTCTCCAGTCGAGACGAGGCCTGACTCTCCTAGACGGGCTCCAGGGGAAGCCCAATACAAATGTCAGCATGGGCGAGGCAATCTCAGGCTGCACCCTCAGCAGCAGAAGAGGACTGAGAACTTAGTGCCACTGGGGAGGAATCCCCAGATGTGCCTTGACCCTCAAACAGAGACTGGCCTATCCTGGGGCCACAGGGGCAGATCCCTGTGGTCCCCGTCGTAACTCGAGAAGATCCCACGGCAACTCAAGAAAAATCAGAAACTTCACCCTTGCTGGTGGAGTGAGGCTCTTTTCCTTTGTGGCGTCCCAGGGGAAATCACCCGTTCCCTCTTGGACCTCGAAATGCTCTTTCACACCATTACTGTGTCCCAATAAGTTCCCCGCCACACACGTCTCCACTTGAGAGGACCACCAAGGGTCCCACCGTGACCCAAGAGAAGCTCCATTTTCCCATGCTGAGCTCCAGATGTGGGGCCCTTTCCCTGCTCCATCGGGAAAGGGTTCCCGGCTATGTCCTCGCATCAAAAGGGGAGGCATTCACATCAGGCGAGTGCAGAGAAGCCTCAGGGGTCGGGTCACATTTCCACAAGACCCCCAAATGCCTAGTCCACTCCAGATGAATCTGACTGTCCTAAAGTGTCTCGACTGTCACCCCGAGGCTCGACTCTGGCACACAGGCACGCGTGATAGCCCTGGGGTACCTCGAGGTCAAGCCACTGATCCCTGTATCCGCTTGACAGCGACACGGACACTGTTGCTGCTGTTGGGGAGGAAAGTGGCTGTGCACGTCCCAGGCAAGAATAGGCCTGACACCGCTATGGGGGCTCCAGGGGAACTGCAAGTCCTATGTCAGCATGGGCGAGGCACACACAGGCTCTGGCCTCAGCACCAGATGAGGAATGAGGAACTGGCGACGTCTCAGGAGGAATACCCACAGATGCCTTGCACCTCGCATGGAGACTGGTGTCTCCTGAGGCCACAGCGGCGGGTCCCTGGGGTCCCCGTTGTAACTCGAGATGACCCCGCTGCAACTCGAGAACAAACAGAAGCTTCTCCCCTGCAGGTAGGGTCAGTCCATTGTCCGCTGCAGCATCCTGGGGGAAATCACCCCTTCCCTCTTAGACCACGAAAAGCTCCTTCATACCCTTGTGACTTAGGAAGTTCCCCACCCCAACCATTCCCATTCGAAAGGAACCCCAAAGGTCCCGCTATGACTCAAGAGGAGCCCCGATTTCCCCTGCTGAGCTCCAGTTGAGGGGTCCTTTTCCTGCTCCATCGGGAAAGGTTTTCTGGCACTCCCCTCGCGTCCCAAGAGGTGGCCTCGCATCAGGAGAGTTGGGAGGAGCCTCAGGTTTCTGACCACCTCTTCCCAAGGCCCCCAAATGCCTCGTCCACTCCAGATGAACATGACTGCCCTGCACTGTCTCGGCTGTCACCCCAAGGCTCGACTCCCAATACACTGGCACGTCAGACAGCTCTGGAGTACCTCGATGGCAAGCCACAGATCCCTGTGTGCCCTTTATGGGGACCCCAACACTGCTGCTGCAGTTGGGGAAGGAAGAGGCTGTGCAAGTCTCCAGGCGAGAAGAGGCCTGACTCCCCTGCGGGGCTCCAGAGTAAACTCAAGGCTTATGAAAGCATGAGCAAGGAAGTCTCAGGCTCGACCTCAGCACAAGACGAGGACTGAGGACCCAGCGATGACTTGGGAAGAAACCCAGAGGCGCCTACCAACTCGTACTGAGAATGGCCTCTCTTGAGGATACAGGGGTGGGTCCCTGTGGTCCCCGTCGTAACTCGAGAGGACCCCACCGCAACTCAAGATAAACCAGAAACTTCACCCTTGCAGGCGGAGTGAGGCTCTTGTCCACTGTGGCATCCCAGATGAAATCACCCGTTCCCTCTTGGACCTCGAAATGCTCCTTCACACCCTTGCTGTGACACAAGATGTTCCCCGCCCATCCATCCCCACTCAAGAGGAACCCCAAGGGTCCCACCAAGACTCAAGAGGAGCCCCGTTTTCCCCTGCTGAGTTCCAGATGAGGGACCCTTTCCCTGCTCCATCGGGAAAGGTTTCGCAGTGTTCCCCTCGCATCCCAAGAGGAGATGCTAGCACCTGGAAAGTCGGGAGGAGTTTCACAGGTTGGGCCACCATTCCCCAAGACCCCCAAAAGCCACATCCACTTCAGATGAATCTGACTGCCCTGCACTGCATCGACTGTAATCCCGAGGCTTGACCCTGCCCACTGGCACGTGTGACAGCCCTGGGATACCTCCAACGCAAGCCATAGATCCCTGTATCTGCTCGACAGGGACCCAGACACTGTTAATGCAGTTGGGGAGGAAAGCGGCCTTGCACACCTCCAGTCAAAACGAGGCCTGACTCCCCTGTACGGACTCCAGGGGAAGCCCAAGACAAATGTCAGCATGGGCGAGGCAAGCTCAGGTGCTAGCGACGGAATGAAACACCAACACGGCCGAGTTGTTTCAACCTTTTTTTATTTTTTTTATTCTTCTCTTATTCTCCCCTGCTACTTGCAGCTGCCTTATTTTATATCTTTTCCACAACAATTTATAGAGCAAGTTGCCAAAAACTATGATTCAATGACTATAAAATGCACAGGCGCGGGGCTAAATAATCTTTACATTAACTTATTTACTTCAGCTAAGACTTTGTTTTGGGCAACTTCCTTATCAACTCAGAATCCTTGTGATCCTGGGTCTGTTCCTTTTTGAAGGACCAATGAAACATCCTTGTGTGCAAGAGTCTTCCTAGCCTCCCTTATACTTTGTTCCCTACACTCAGGCTGCGGCCTCAGCATCCGACAAGGCCTGGGGACCCGACAACGATTGGGGAGGAATACCCAGTGGCAACTTGCACTGAGACTGGCCTCTCCTGAGGCCACAGGGGCGGGTCCCTGGGGTCCCCGTCTTCATTCGAAAGGACCCAGCCGAAACTCGAGAAAAAACAGAAGCTTCTCCCTTTCAGGGGAGTGAGGCCCTTGTCCACTGCGGTGTCCTGGTGGAAATCACCCGTTCCCTCTTGGACCTCGAAATGCTGCATCACACCCTTGCTGTGACCCAAGAAGTTCCCCACACCACCCGTCCTCACTTGAGAGTACCGCCGAGGGTCCTGTCGCGACTCCAGAGGAGCTCTATTTCCCCCTGCTCAGCTCCAGATGAGGGGCCCTTTCCCTGCTCCATCAGGAAAGGTTTAGCGGTGTTCCCCTCGCATGTCAAGAGGAGGTACTCGCACCTGGAGAGTTGGGAGGAGAATCACAGTTTGGACGACCATTCAGAAAGACCTCCAAATGGCTCGTCCACTCCAGATAAACCTGATTGCCTGCACTGCCTGGACTTCTTCCCTGAGGATCTACTGCAGACACCCTGGTACATGTGATAGACCTGGGATACTTACAGGGCAAGCCACAGATCACTTTGTCTTCTTCTCCTTCTCACCTTCTTCTTCTTCTTCACACCTTCTTCCTCTTCTTCTAATCTTCTTCTTCCTCTCACCTTTTTCTTCTCACCTTCTACTTCTTCTCACCTTCTTCTTCTTCTCACCTTCTTCTTCTTTTCACTTTTTTCTACTTCTTCTCACATTCTTCCACTCACCTTCTTCTTCTTCTTCTCACCTTCTTCTTCTTCTCACCTTCCTCTTCTTCTACTCACCTTCTTCTTATACTTTGCACCTTCTTCTTCTCACCTTCTTCCTCTTTACACCTTTTTTCTTAACTTCTCCTTCTTCACAACTTCTTCTTCTCACGTTTTTCTTCTTCTCACCTTCTTATTATTCTCTCCTTCTCCTTCTCAACTTCTTCTTCTCCCTCTCACCTTAATCTTCTTCTTCTCACCTTCTTCTTTTCACCTTTTTCTACTTCTTCTCACCTTCTTGACTCACCTTCTTCTTCTTTTACTTCTCACCTTCTTCTCACCTTCTTCTCACCTTCTTCTTCTCACCTTCTTCTTCCTCTCATCTTCTTATTCTTCTTCTCACCTTCTTCTTTTTCTGCTTCTCACCTTCTTCTTGTTCTAACCTTCTAATTCTTATTCTCAGCTTTTTCTTCTTCAAACCATCTTCTTCTCACATTCTTCTTCTTCTCACCTTATTCTTCTTTTCCTCACCTTTTTCTTCTACTCACCTTCTTCTTCTTC
>SJYW01017634.1:7383-47629 GCA_006410735.1 Raphicerus campestris | reverse complement strand
CACCTTCTTCTTCTTTTCACCTTCTTCTTCTTCTCACCTTCTTCTTCCTCTTCTTCTCACTTTCTTCTTCTTCTTCTCATCTTCTTTTTCTTCTTCTCACCTTCTTCTTATCTTCTTATCACTTTCTTCTTCTTCTTCCTCTTACCTTTTTCTTCCTCTTACCTTCTTCTTCTTCTCACCTTCTTCTTCTCCTCACTTTCTTCTTCTTCTCACATTCTTATTCTTCTTATCACTTTCTTCTTCTCAACTACTTCTTCTCACCTTCTTCTTCTTTTTCTCACCTTCTTCTTTTTCTCAACTTCTTTTATGCTTCTCACCTTCTTCTTCTTCTTAACTTTTTCTGCTTCTCACCTTCGTCTTCTTCTCCTTCTCACCTTCTTCCTCTTCTTCTTCTCACCTTTTTCTTTTTCACTCTTTCTTTTTCTGACCTTCACCTTCTCCTCACCTTCTTCTTATGCTTCTCACCTTCTTCTCACGTCCTCCTTCTTCTCACCTTCTTCTTGTTTTTCTCATCTTCTTCTTTTACTTCTTCAAACCTTCTTCTTCTTCTCACCTTCTTCTTTTTCTTCGCACCTTCTTCTTCTAACATTCTTCTTTTTCTCACCTTCTTGTTCTTCTCACCTTCCTCGTCTTCTTCTACTCACCTACTTCTTATTTCTCTCACCTTCTTTTTCTTCTCACCTTCTTCTTCTTTTTCTCACATTCTTATTCTTCTCACCTCATTTTTTTCTCCTTCTCACCTTCTTCTTCTCATGTTCTTCTTCTCACCTTCTTATTCTTCTTGTAACCTTTTTCTTCTCACCTTATTCTTCTTCTCACCTACTTCTTATTCTCACCTTCTTCTTTTTCTCATCTTTTCTTCTTGTTCTCACCTTCTTCTACTTCTCTCCTTCTTCTTCTTCTTCCTGCTCTTCGTCTTCTTCTCACCTCTTCTTCTCACCTTCTTCTCACCTTCTTCTTCTCACCTTCTTCTCACCTTCTTCTTCTCACCGTCTTCTTCTTCTTCATCTTCTTCTTCTTCTCACCTTCTTCTTCTTCTTCTTCTCACCTTTTTCTTCTACTACTCACCTTCTTCTTCTTCTTCCTGTAACCTTCTTCTTCTTTTTCTTATTCTTCTCACCCTCTTCTTTTTCTTCTTCTCACCTTCTTCTCACATTTTTCTTCTTTTCTCATCTTCTTCTTCTTCTTCTTCTTTTCACCTTCTTCATCTTCTACTCACTTTCTTCTTCTTCTTACTCTTTCGCTCACTTTCTTCTTCTTCTCACCTTCTTCTTCTTCTCACATTCTTCTTCTTCTTCTCACCTTCATCATCTTCTTCTCTCACCTACTTCTCCTTCTTCTCACCGTCTTCTGCTTCTCCACTTCTTCTTCGTTTTCCCACCTTCACCTGTTTCTTCTTCTCAACTTATTCTTCTCTCCTTCCTCTTCTAACATTCTTTTACTTCTCACCTTCTTTTTCTCACATTCTTATTCTTCTCACCTTCTTTTTTTTCTTCTTCTCACCTTCTTCTTCTCATGTTCTTCTTTTCACATTCTTCTTATTTTCACCTTCTTGTTCTTCTTCTATCTTTCTTCTTCTCACCTTCTTCTTACTTTCTTATTCTCAACTACTTCTTTTTCTCACCTTCTTCTTCTTCATCTCACCTTCTTCTTCTTCTACTCAATTTCTTCTTTTTCTCACCTTCTTCTTCTGCTTTTTCTCACTTTCTTCTTCTTCTTACTTTCTACTTCTTCTTATTCCTGCTCTCCTTCTAACCTTCTTCTTCTCACATCTTCTTCTTCTCAAATTCTTCTCCTTCATCTTCATCTTCTTCTTCTCACCTTCTTCCTCTTCTTCTCACCTTCTTCTTCTTCCTCTTTCACCTTCTTCTTCTTCATCTTCTTCTTCTTCTCACCTTCTACTTCTTCTCACCTTCTTCTTCTTCTCACTTTTTTATTCTTGTCATCTTCTTCTTTTTCTTCTTCTCACCTTCTTCTTCTTCTTCTCTCCTTCTTCTTTCTCTTCTTCTTCTCACTTTCTTTTTCTTCTTGTTCTTCTTTTCATCTTCTTCTTTTCACATTCTTCTTCTTCTCACATTCTTCTTCTTCTTCTCACCTTCCTCTTCTTCTTCTTTGTAACTTCTTCTTCTTTCTTCACCTTCTTCTACTTATTCTTATTACATTCTTCTTCCCAATTTCTTTTTCTTCTTTTTCTTCTTCTTCTCAAATTCTTCTTCTTCTCACTTTCTTCTTCTTCTCACCTTCTTCTTATTATTCTCACCTTACTATTCTTCTTCTCACCTTCTTCTTCTTCTCACCTTCTTCTTATACTTCTTCTCACTGTCTTCCTCTCACCTTATTCTTCTTTTTTTTCTCAATTTCTTCTTATTATTCTTCTTCTCACCTTCTTCATCTTCTTCTCACCTTCTTATTATTCTCACCTTCTATTGCTTCTACTCAACTAATTCTTCCTGTTGTTGTCATTTCTTCTTCTTTTTCTTCACACCTTCTTCTTCTTCTCACCTTCTTCTTCTTCTAATCTTCTTTTTCTTCTCACTTTCTTCTTCTTCTTGTAACCTCCTTATTATTATTATTCTCACCTTCCTCATCTTCTCCATACCATCTTCTTCTTCTCCTCACATTCTTCTTTTTTCTTTCATATTTCTTCTTCTTTTCACCTTCTCCTTCTTCTAAACTTCCTCTTCTCACCTTATTCTTCTTCTTCTCACCTTCTACTTCTTTTTCTCATCTTCTTCTTCTTCTTCTTTTCACATTCTTCTTCTAAATTTCTCCTTCTTCTCAGCTTCTTCTTCTTCTTCTTCTCACCTTCTTCTTCTTCTTCTTCACCATCTTCTTCTCACCATCATCTATTTCTTCTTCTTCTTCATTTACTTCTTTTTCTTCTCACGTTCTTCTTCTTCTTCTTCCCTTGTACATCTTCTTATTCTTCTCAACTTATTCTTTTTTTTAAGTCACCGAATGTGAGAAGAAGCAGAAAAAGGTGAGAAGATGGTGAGAAGAAGAAGAAGATGAAGAAATTGAGAAGAAGAAGAAGAATGTGAGAAGAAGAAGAGGAAAAAGAATGTGTGAAGAAAAAAGAAGCAAAAATAGGTGAGGAGAAGAATAAGATGTGGAGAAGATGAAAAATGTGAGAATAAGAAGAGGGTGAGAAGAAGAAATATGTGAGATGAGAAGAAGGTGAGAAGAAGAAGAAAATGAGAAGCATAAAAGAAGATGAGAAGAAGAAGCAGAAGAAGGTGAGAAGAAGAAGAAAAAGAATGTGAGAAGAAGAAAAAGAAGAAGAGTATGAGAAGAAGAAGAAGAAGAAGGTGAGACGAAGATATATAAGGTGAAAAGAAAAAGAAGGTGAGGAGAAGAAGAATGTGACAAGAAGAAGAAGAAGGTGGGAAGAAGAAGTAGAAGGTTTGAAGAAGAAGTATAAGGAGAGAAGAAGAAGAAGGTGAGAAGAAGGACAATGTGAGAAGAAGAAGAAGTTGAGACGAGGAAGAAGATGAGGAAGAGGAAGAAGAAGAATTTTAGAAGAAGAAGAAGATGAAAAGAAGTAGAAGAAAAAGGTGACAATAAGAAGAAGGTGAGAAGAAGATGAAGGTGAGAAGAAGATGAAGGTGAGAAGAAGAAGAAGGTGAGAAGAATAAAAGGAGAAGAAGGTTAGAAGAAGAAGGTAACAAGAAGTAGTAGAAGAAGAAGAAGCTGAGAAGAATTAGAAGAAGGTGAGAAAAAGAAAAAAGTGAGAAGAAGTAGAAAGTCCGAAGACAATGAGAAGAAAAAGAAGAAGAGTGTTAGAAGTAAGTGAGTAGAAGAATAAGACAAAGAATGTGATAAAAAGGTGAGAAGAAGAAGGTGAGAAGATGTGAGAAGAAGAAAATGTGAGAAGAAAGTGAGAAAATACGTAGAAGAAGGTGAGAAGAAGATGGAAAGAAGAAGACAAAAGTGAGAAAAAGGTGAGAAGAAGAAGAATATGAGAAGAAAAAGAAGAAGAAGAAGATGAGAGGAAGAAGTAGAAGAAGAAGGTGAGAAGAGGAGAAGAAGCAGAAGGTGAGAAGAAGAAGAAGAAGGTGAGAAGAAGAAGAAGAAGGTGAGAAGAAGAAGGAAAGAAGAAGAAGAAGAATGTGAGAAGAAGAAGAACAAGAAGAAGGTGAGAAGAAGAAGAAAAAGGTGAGAAGAAGAAGAAGGTGAGAAGAAGAAGGTGAAAAGAAGAAGGTGAGAAGAAGAAAAAGGTGAGAAGAAGAAGAAGGGAAGAGGAAGAAAAAGAAGGTGAGAAGAAGAAGGAGATGAGAAGAAAATGAAGAAGAAGAAGAAGGTGAGAGGAAGTAGTAGAAGAAGAAGAATGTGTGGAGAGGAAGAAGAAGGTAAGAAGAAGAAGAAGATGAGAAGAAAAAGGTGAGAAGAATAAGAAGAAGGCGAGAAGAAGAAGAAGAATGTCATTAGAAGGTGAGAAGAGCTAGAAGAGGAAGTTGAGAAGAAGAAGGTGAGAAGAAGTAAAACAGGCAGTTGAGAAAAAGAAGAAGTTAAGAAGATGAAGAATAAGGTAAGAAGAAGAAGAAGGTGAGAAGAAGTAGAAGAAGATGAGAAGAAAAAGAAGGTGAGAAGAATAAGAAAGAGAAGAAGGCGAGAACAAGAAGAAGTTGATAAGAAGAAGAAGAAGATGGTGAGAAAATAAGAAGAAGAAGAGAAGAAAAAGAAGAAGTTTCCAGTTTTTCTCCAGTTGTGGCAGGGTTCTCTCCAGTTATGACGGGAACCCCAGGGACCCGACCTTGTATACTCCGGAGAGGCCATTCTCAGTGCGAGTTGTGAGGCGCCTCTGGGGATTCCTCCACAGTCATCATGGGATCCTCAGTCCTTGTCTGGTGCTGAGGTCGGAGCCTGAGATTTCCTCACTCATTCTTTCAAAAGTCTTGAGGATTTCTGGATTCCCCACAGTGGAGTCCGGTCTCTTCCCGTGTGGAGGTTTGCATGACCTATTTCTTCCCCAACTGCAGCGGCAGTGTGCAGCTCCCCGTAAAGCGGACACAAGGATCTGTGGCTTTCCATCGAGGTACTCCAGGGCTCTCTCACGTGCCAGTGTTTTGGGAGTCGACCCTCGGGGTGACAGTCGAGACAATGCAGGACAGTCATGTTCATCTGGAGTGGACGAGGCATTTGGGGATCTTGGGGAGTGGTGGTAGGACACCTGAGGCTCCTCCCGACCCTCCTGCAAGGCCACCTCTTGAGATGCGAGGGGATTACTGAAAAACCTTTCCCGATGGAGTAGGAAATGGCCCCTCATTTGGAGCTCAGAAGGGGAAAACGGGGCTCCTCTTGAGTCACAACAGGACCCTCAGGGATCCTCTTGAGTGGGGACGCTTGGAGCGGGGAACTTCTTAGGTCACAACAAGGGTTTGAAGGAGACTTTTGAGGTTCAAGAAGCAAGGGGTGATTTCCCCAGAGATGCTGAAGTGGAGAAGGGACTCACCCTCCCTGCAGGGGAGAAGCTTCTGTTTTTTCTCGAGTTGCAGCGGCGTCCTCTCGAGTTATGATGGAGACCCCAGGGACCCGCCCCTGTGGCCTCAGGAGAGGCCAGTCTCCATGCGAGTTGCGAGGCACCTGTGGGATACCTCCGGAGGCGTCACCGAGTCCTCATTCCTCGTCTGGTGCTGAGTCCGGAGCCTGTGTTTGCCTGGCCCCTGCTGCCATAGGTCTTGGGATTCCCCTGGAGCCCCCATAGGGGAGTAAGGCCTCTTATCGCCTTGGGAAGTGCATAGCCGCTTTCCTCCCCAACTGCAGCAACAGTGTCCGTGTCCCTGTGGAGCAGATACAGGGATCAGTGGCCTGACCTCAAGGTATCCTAGGGCTATCACACGTGCAGTTTGCCAGAGTCGAGTGTCGGGGTGACAGTTGAGGCAGTGCAGGACAGTCAGATACATCTGGAGTGGACTAGGCATTTAGGGGACTTGTGGTAATGTGACCCAACACCTGAGGTTTCTCTGGACTCGGCTGGTGTGAGTGCCTCCTCTTGGGATGTGAGGAGAGAGCGGGGAAACCTTTCCTGATGCAGCAGGAAAAGGGCCCCTCATCTGGAGCTGAGCATGGGAAAATGGAGCTCCTCTTGAGTTGCGGTGGGAACCTCGGCGGTCTTCTCGAATGGGGACGTGTTGGGCGGGGAACTTCTTGGGTCACAGCAAGGGTGTGAGAGAGCATTTTGATGTCCAAGAGGGAACGGGTGATTTTCCATGGGACGCCGCAGCGGACTAGGGCCTCTCTCCATCTGCAAGGGTGAATCTTCTGTTTTTTCTCGAATTGGGGCGGAGTCCTCTCTAGTTATGACAGAGACCACAGGGATCCGCCCCGGTGGCCCCAGGATAGGCCAACCTCCATGCGAGGGAGAGCCACATCTGGGGATTCCTCCACAATGGCGCCAAATCCTCAGTCCCCTTCTGGTGCTGAGGCTGCAGCCTGAGATTGCCTCGCCCGTGCTGACATTTGTATTGGGCTTCCCCTGGAGCCCGCAAATGGGAGTCAGGCCTCTTCTCGATTGGAGGCCTATNAGATGTGTATAAGAGACAGTTCTGGTGCTGAGGCTGCAGCCTGAGATTGCCTCGCCCGTGCTGACATTTGTATTGGGCTTCCCCTGGAGCCCGCAAATGGGAGTCAGGCCTCTTCTCGATTGGAGGCCTATATGGCCGCTTTCCTTCCCATCTTCAGTAACAGTGTCCGGGTCCCTGTCGAGTGGATTCTGGGGTCTATTGCTTGGGCTCTTGGTACCCTAGGGCTGTCACACGTGTGAGTGCGCCGGAGTCGAGCCTCGGGGTACCAGTCGAGGCAGTGCAGGGCAGTCATGTTCATCTGGAGTGGATGAGGCATTTGGGGAACTTTGGAAGTGGTGGTCGGTCCTGAGGCTCCTCTCAACTCTCCTGATGCGAGGCTAACTCTTGGGGTGTGAGAGGAACACAGGAAAACCTTTCCAGATGGAGCAGGTAAAGGGCCCCTCATCTGGAGCTCAGCAGGGGAAAACGGGCTGCTCTTGAGTCATGTCGGGACCCTCGGGGTTCCTCTCGAGTGGGGATGGTTTGGTCGAGGAACTTCCTAGGTCACAAGGGAATGAAGGAGCCTTTCGAGGTCCAAGAGGGAAGGGGTGATTTCCCCCGAGATGCTGCTGGAGACAAGGGACTCACCTTCACTGCAGGAGAGAAGCTTCTGGTTTTTCTCGAGTTTCAGTGGGGTCCTCTCGAGTTAAAATGGGGACCCCAGGGACCCACTGCTGTGACCTCAGGAGAAGCCAGTCTCCATGCGAGTTGCCAGGCACCTGAGGGGATTCCACTCGAGACAGTGCTGGGTCCTCATTCCTCATCTGGTGCTGAGATCGGAGCCTGTGCTTGCCTGACCCATGCTGACATAGAACTTGGGGTTCCCCTAGAGCCCCCATAGGGGAGTCAGGCCTCGTCAGGCCTGGGGATGTGCACAGACGCTTTCCTCCCCAACTGCCAAAACAGTGTCCGGGTCCATGTCGAGCGGATACAGGGATCAGTGGCTTGACCTCGAAGTACCCCAGGGCTATCACACGTGCCAGTGTGCTGGAGTCGAGCCTCGGGGTGACAGTCGAGGCAGTGCAGGATAGTCAGGTTCATCTGGAGTGGACTAGGTATTTGGGGGTCTTGCAGATATGTGACCCGATGCCTGAGGCTTTTCTGGACTCACCTGGAGTGAGTGTCTCCTCTTGGGATGCGAGGGGGGAGCCGGGAAACCTTTCCCGATGGAGAAGGAAAACGGCCCCAAATCTGGAGCTGAGCATGGGAAAATGGATCTATTCTTTAGTCTCAGTGGGACCCTTGGCGGTCCTCTCGAGTGGGGAGGTGTGGGGCGGGGAACTTCTTGGGTTACAGCAAGGGTGAGAAAGAGCATTTTGAGGTCCAAGAATGAATGGGTGATTTCCGCTGGGATGCCACAGCAGATATGGGCCTCACTCCTCCTGCAAGGGTGAAGCTTCTGGCTTTTCTCGAGTTGAGGCAGGGTCCCCTCCAGTTATGATGGAGACCACAGGGATCCGCAACTGTGGCCCCAGGATAGGCCAGTTTCCATGCGAGGGGCGAGGCACATCTGGGGA
Source organism: Raphicerus campestris (assembly GCA_006410735.1). Lineage (NCBI taxonomy): Eukaryota > Metazoa > Chordata > Mammalia > Artiodactyla > Bovidae > Raphicerus > Raphicerus campestris. The sequence goes on along the minus strand of SJYW01017634.1, from coordinate 39,549 downwards.
TTCCTCCCCAGTGGCGCCAATCTTCTGCCCCCTTCTGGTGCTTAACCTGCAGCCTGACATTGCCTCGCCTGTGCTGACATTTATACTGGGCTTCCACTGGAGTCCGCAGAAAGGAGTCAGGCCTCATCTCCACTGGAGACGTGCACGGTCGTATTCCTTCCCAACTGCAGTAACAGTGTCCGGGTCCCTGTCGAGCAGATACAGGGATCTATGGCTTGTCCTCGAGGTACCCTAGGACTATCACATGTGCCAGTGTGCCGGAGTCAAGCCTCGGGGTTACAGTCGAGACAGTGCAGGGCAGTCAGGTTCATCTGAAGTGGACGAATCACTTGGGCGTCTTGTGGAAAGGTGGCCCAATCTGTAACTCCTCCCGACTTTCCAGGTGCGAGTACCTCAGTTTGTGATGCAAGGGGAACACCGCGAAACCTTTCCCGATGGAGCAGGGAAAAGACCCCTCATCTGGAGCTCAGCAGGGGAAAACGGGGCTCCTCTTGAGTCTTATCAGGACCATTGGGGTTCCTCTCGAGTGAGGACGGGTGGGGAGAGGAACTTCTTGGGTCACAGCAAGGGTGTGCAGGAGCCTTTCGAGGACCATGAGGGACGGGTTGAATTCCCTGAGATGCCATTCTGGAAAAGGGCCACACCACGCCTGCAGGGGAGAAGCTTCCTGTTTTTCACGAGTTGTTGCGGGGTCCTCTCGAGTTACGATGGGGAAACCAGGGATCCACCCCTGTATCCTCAGGAGAGGACAATCTCAGTGCAAGTTGTGAGACGCCTCTGGGGATTACTCCCCAGTCATCATCGGGTCCTCAGTCCTAGTCTGGTGCTGAGTTTGAGCCTGAGATTTCTTTGCTCATGCTTTCATAGGTCTTGAGGTTACTTTAAGCCCCCACAGGGGATNCACAGCAGATATGGGCCTCACTCCTCCTGCAAGGGTGAAGCTTCTGGCTTTTCTCGAGTTGAGGCAGGGTCCCCTCCAGTTATGATGGAGACCACAGGGATCCGCAACTGTGGCCCCAGGATAGGCCAGTTTCCATGCGAGGGGCGAGGCACATCTGGGGATTCCTCCCCAGTGGCGCCAATCTTCTGCCCCCTTCTGGTGCTTAACCTGCAGCCTGACATTGCCTCGCCTGTGCTGACATTTATACTGGGCTTCCACTGGAGTCCGCAGAAAGGAGTCAGGCCTCATCTCCACTGGAGACGTGCACGGTCGTATTCCTTCCCAACTGCAGTAACAGTGTCCGGGTCCCTGTCGAGCAGATACAGGGATCTATGGCTTGTCCTCGAGGTACCCTAGGACTATCACATGTGCCAGTGTGCCGGAGTCAAGCCTCGGGGTTACAGTCGAGACAGTGCAGGGCAGTCAGGTTCATCTGAAGTGGACGAATCACTTGGGCGTCTTGTGGAAAGGTGGCCCAATCTGTAACTCCTCCCGACTTTCCAGGTGCGAGTACCTCAGTTTGTGATGCAAGGGGAACACCGCGAAACCTTTCCCGATGGAGCAGGGAAAAGACCCCTCATCTGGAGCTCAGCAGGGGAAAACGGGGCTCCTCTTGAGTCTTATCAGGACCATTGGGGTTCCTCTCGAGTGAGGACGGGTGGGGAGAGGAACTTCTTGGGTCACAGCAAGGGTGTGCAGGAGCCTTTCGAGGACCATGAGGGACGGGTTGAATTCCCTGAGATGCCATTCTGGAAAAGGGCCACACCACGCCTGCAGGGGAGAAGCTTCCTGTTTTTCACGAGTTGTTGCGGGGTCCTCTCGAGTTACGATGGGGAAACCAGGGATCCACCCCTGTATCCTCAGGAGAGGACAATCTCAGTGCAAGTTGTGAGACGCCTCTGGGGATTACTCCCCAGTCATCATCGGGTCCTCAGTCCTAGTCTGGTGCTGAGTTTGAGCCTGAGATTTCTTTGCTCATGCTTTCATAGGTCTTGAGGTTACTTTAAGCCCCCACAGGGGATTCAGGTCTCTTCTCGCCTGGAGACTTGCAAGGCCTCTTTCTTCCCCAACTGCAGTGGCAGTGTCCAGCTCCCCATAAATTGGACACAGGGATCTGTGGCTTGCCATCGAGGTACTCCAGGGCTATCTCAGGTCCCACTGTTGGGAGTCGAGCCTCGGGTGACAGTAAAGACAGGGCAGGGAAGTCATGATCATCTGGAGTGGACGAGGCATTTCGGGATCTTGGGGAGTGGTGGTCGGACACCTGAGGCTCCTCCAGACTCTCCTGATGCTAGGCCACCTTTTGGGATGTGAGGGGAGCACTGGAAAACCTTTGCCAATGGAGCAGGGAAAGGGCCCCTCATCTGGAGCTCAGCAGGGGAAAACGGGGTTCTTCTTGAGTCATGGCGGGACCCTCTGGGTTCCTCTTGAGTAGGGACGGTTGGGGCGGGGAACTTCCTAGGTCACAACAAGGGTATGAAGGAGCCTTTTGAGGTCAAAGAAGGAAGGAGTGATTTCCCCCGAGATGTTGGAACGGACAAACTCACCCTCCCTTGAGGGAGAAGCTTCTTTTTTTCCCGAATTGTGGCGAGGTCCTCTCGAGTTACGATGTGGACCCCAGTGACCAGCTGCTCCAGCCTCAGGAGAGGCCAGTCGCCATGCGAGTTGAGAGGCACCTGTGGGGATACATCCCGAGTCATACCGGGTCCTTAGTCCTCGTCTGGTGCTGTGCCCAGAGCCTGTGCTTGTCTGTCCCATGCTGACATAGGTCTTGGGATTCTCCTGGAGCATGAATAGGGGAGTCAGGCCTTGTCATGCCTTGGGTTTTGCACAGCCGTTTTTCTCCACAACTGCAAAAACAGTGTCCGGGTCCCTGTCAGGAGGATACATGGATCAGTGGCTTGAACTCGAGATACCCCAGGGCTATCACACGTGCCAGTGTGCCAGAGTCGAGCCTAGTGGTGACAGTCGAGGCAGTGCAGGGCAGTCAGATTCATCTGGAGTGGGCGAGGCATTTGGGGGTCTTGCGGAAATGTGACGCGATGCCTGAGCCTTCTCTCGACTCACCTGGTGTGAGTGCATACACTTGGGATGCGAGGGGGGAGCCGGGAAACCTTTCCCGATGGAGCAGGGAAAGGGCCCCTCATCTGGAGCTGAACATGGGAAAATGGAGCTCCTCTTGAGTCACGGCAGGACCCTCGGTGGTCCACTCGAGTGGGGACGTGTGGGGCGGGGAACTTCTTGGGTCACAGCAAGGGTGTGAAAGAGCATTTCAAGGTCCAAGAGGGAACAGGTGATTTCACCCGGGAAGCTGAAGCGGACAAAGGCCTCACTCCACCTGCAAGGGTGAGGCTTCTGGTTTCTCTCAAGTTGGGGCACTGTCCCCTCGAGTTACAACGGGGACCGCAGGGACCCACCCCTGTGGCCCCACGACAGGCCACTCTCAATGCCAAGGGCGAGGCACATCTGGGGATTCATCCCCAGTGACACCAAGTCCTCAGTCCCCTTCTGGTGCTGAGGCTGCAGCCTGAGATTGCCTCACTCGTGCTGACATTTGTATTGGGCTTCACCTGGAGCCCACAGAGGGGAGTCAGACCTCGTCTCAACTGGAGGCCTGCATGCCACTTACCTTCCCAATGGCAGTAACAGTGTCCAGATCCCTGTCGAGCGGATACAGGGATCTATGTCTTGCACTTGAGTTACCCTAGGGCTGTTACATGTGCCAGTGTGCCGGAGTCAAGCCTCGGGGTTACAGTCGAGGCGTACAGGGCAGTCAGGATCATCTGAATAGGACGAGGCATTTGGGGGTCTTGGGGAATTGTGTTCCAACCTGTGAAACATATCCAGACTTTCCATGTGTGAGCACCTCCTCTTGGGATGCGAGGGGAACACCGCAAAACTGTTCCTGATGGAGCAGCGAAAGGGACGTCATCTGGAGCTCAGCACGGGAAAATGGGGATCCTCTTGAGTCTTGGCGGGACCCTTGGGGTTCCTCTCGAGTGGTGACCAGTGGGGAGGGAAAATGCTTGGGTTACAGCAATGGTGTGAAGGAGCCTTTCGAGGTCCACGAGGGACGGGGTGAATTCCCCTGAGATGCCGTTGCAGACAAGGGCCACATCAAGCCTGCAGGGGAGAAGCATCAGGGTTTTCTCCAGTTGCGTTGGGTTCCTCTTGAGATACGACGGGGAACCCAGGGACCCGATCCTGTATCCTCAGGAGAGGACATTCTCAGTGTGATTAACGAGGCGCCTCTGGGGATTCCTCCCCAGTCATCGTCAGGTCCTCAGTCCTCGTCTGGTGCTGAGGTCGGAGCCTGAGGTCTCCTCGCTCATGCTTTCATAGGACTTGAGGTTACTCTGGAGCCCCCGCAGGGGAGTCAGTCCTCTTCTCGCCTGGAGACTTGCACGGCCTCTTTCTTCCCCAGTTGCAGCGGCAGTGTCTGGCTCCCCGTAAAGCAGACACAGGGATCTGTGGCTTGCCATCGAAGTACTCCAGGGCTGTCTGAAATGCCAGTGTGTTGGGAGTCGAGCCTTGGGGTGACAGTCGAGACAGTGCAGGGCAGTTATGTTCCTCTGGAATGGACGAGGCGTTTGGGGATCTTGGGTTGTGTGGTCGGACTCCTGAGGCTCTCTCCGATTCTCCTTTTGTGAGGCCACCTCTTGGGATGCGTGGGGAGTGCCAGAAAACCTCTCCTGATGGAGCAGGGAAAGGGCCCCTCATCTTGAGCTCAGCAGGGGAAAACAGGGCTCCTCTTGATTCGCGGTGGGACACTCAGGGTTCCTCTCAAGTGGGGACGGTTGGGGCGGAGTACTACCTATGTCACAACAAGGGTATGAAGGATACTTTTGAGGTCCAAGAGGGAAGGGGTGACTTCCCTGAGATGCTACCGTGGAAAAGGGCCTCACCGTCACTGCAGGGAAGAAGCTTCTGGTTTTTGTCGATTTGCGGCAGGGTCCTCTCAAGTTACGACGGGTACCCCAGGGACCCCCTGCTGTGGCCTCAGGAGAGGCAAGTCTCCATGCGAGTTGTGAGGCACCTGTGGGGATTCCTACCGTGACCTCGCTGGGTCCTGAGTCCTCATCTGGTGCTGAGGCTGGAGCCTTTGGTTGCCTTGCCCATGTTGACATAGGTCTCGGGGTTCCCCTGAAGCTCCCATAGGGGAGTCAGGCCTCATCTCGCCTGGGGACGTGCACAGGCGCTTTCCTCCCCAACTGAAGCAACAGTGTCCAGATCCCTGTCAAGCGGATACAGGGATAAGTGGCTTGACCTTGTCGTACCCTTGGGCTACCACATGTGCCAGTGTGCCGGAGTCGAGCCTCTAGGTGACAGTCGTGTCAGTTCCGGACAGTCAGATTCATTTGGAGTGTACTAGGAATTTTGGGGTCTTGCAGAAATGTGACCCGATGCCTGAGGCTTCTCTGGACTTGTTGGTGTGAGTGCCTCCTCTTAGGATGTGAGGGGAGAGTTGGGAACCCTTTCCCGATGAAGCAGGGAAAGGGCCCCTCATCTGGAGTTGAGCATGGGAAAATGGAGCTTCTCTTGAGTCGCGGCGGGACCCTCTGCGGTCCTCTCGAGTGGGGAAGTGTGGGGCGGCGAACTTCTTTGGTCACAGCAAGGATGTTAAACAGCATTTCGAGGTCCAAGAGGGAACGGGTGATTTCCCCAGGGATTCCGCAGCAGACAAGGGCCTCACTTCGCCTGCAAGGGTGAAGCTTCTGGTTATTCTCGAGTTACGATGTGGACCACAGGGATCCGCCCCTTTGGCGCCAGGATAGGGCAATCTCCGTGCGTGGTGCGAGGCCCATCTGGGGATTCCTCCACAGTGGCGCCAAGCCCTCAGTCCCCTTCTGGTGCTGAGGTTGCAGCCTGAGATTGCCTCGCCTTTGCCAACGTTTGTATTGGGCTTCCCCTGGAGCCGGCAGAGGGAAGTCAGGCCTCGTCTCAACTGGAGACCTGCATGGCTGCTTTCCTTCCCAACTGCAGTAACAGTGTCCGGGTCCCTGTCGAGAGCATACAGGTATCTATGGCTTGCCCTCAAGGTACCCTAGGGGTATTACACGTGCCAATGTGCCGGAGTTGAGCCTCGGCGTGAAAGTCGAGGCAGTGCAGGGCAGTCAGGTTCATCTGGAGTGGACCAGGCATTTGAGAGTCTTGGAGAAATGTGACCCGATGCCTGAGGCTCCTCTGGACTCACCTGGTGTGAGGGCCTCCTCTTGGGATGCGAGGGGAGAGCCAGGAACACTTTCCCAATGAAGCAGGGAAATAGCCCCACATCTGGAGCTGAGCATGTGAACATGGAGGTCATCTTGAGTCTTGGCGGGACCCTCGGGGTTCCACTCGAGTGGGGATGTGTGGGGTGGGGAACTTCTTGGATCACAGCAAGGGTGTGAAGGAGCATTTTGAGGTCCAAGAGGGAAGGGGTGATTTCCCCGGGGACGCCGCAGAGGACAAGGGCCTCACTCTGCCTGCAAGGGAGAAGTTTATGGTTGTTCTCGATTTGCGTTGGGAGGTCCTCTCGAGTTATGTCAGGGACCCCAGGGACCCGCCCCTGTGGCCTGAGGAGAGGCCAGACTCCATGCGAGTTGTGAGGCACCTGTGGGGATTCCTCCTGAGACATCGCCGGGTCTTCAGTCCTGGTCTGGTGCTGAGGCCAGACCCTGTGCTTGCCTCGCCCATGCTGACAGAGGTCGTGGGGTTTCCCTGTGGCCCCCATAGGGGAGACAGGCCGCGTCTCACCTGGGGACCTGCACGTCAGCTATCCTCCCCAACTGCAGCAACAATGTCCGGGTCCCTGTTGAGAGGATTCAGAGATCAATGGCTTGACCTTGAGGTACCCCAGGGATATCACACATACCAGTGTGTTGGAGACGAGCCTCGAGGTGACAGTCCAGGCAGGGCAGGACAGTCATATTCATCTGGAGTGGAATAGGCATTGGGGGGTCTTGCTGAAATGTGACCCGATGCCTGAGGCTTCTCTGGACTCACCTTGTGTGAGTGCCTTCTCTTGGGATGCGAGGGGGGAGCTGGGAACCCTTTCCCGATGGAGCAGGGAAAGGTCCCCTCATCTGGAGCTGAGCATAGAAAAATGTAGCTCCTGTTGAGTCATGGCGGGACCTTCGGCGGTCCTCTCGAGTGGGGTCGTGTGGGGCGGGGAACTTCTTGTGTCACAGCAAGGGTGTGAAAGAGCATTTCAAGGTCCAAGAGGGAACGGGTGATTTCCTGCTAGAGGCCGCAGCAGACAAGGGCCTCAGTCCGCCTGCAAGGGTGAAGCTTCTGGTTTTTCTCGAGTTGCAGTGGGGTCCTCTCGAGTTACGATGGGGACCACAGGGATCCGCTCCTGTGGCCCCAGGACAGGCCTGTCTCTGTGTGAGTGGCGAGGCACATCTGGGGATTCCTCCCGAGTGGTGCCAAGTCCTCAGTCCCCTTTTGGTCCTTAGGCTGGAGCCTGAGATTGCCTCGCCCGTGCTGACATTTGTCTTGGGTTTCCCCTGGAGCCCGCGCTGGGGAGTCAGGCCTTGTCTCGACTGGAGACATGCACAGCCACTTTCCTCCCCAACTGCAGTTAAATTGTCCGTGTCCCTGTCGAGCATATACAGGGATCTATGTCTTGTGCTGGTGGTACCCCAGGGCTGTCACATGTGCCAGTGTGCCGGAGTCGAGCCTCGGGGTTACAGTCGAGGCAGTGCAGGGCAGTCAGGTTCATCTGAAGTGGACGTGGCATTTTTGGGGAACGGTGGCGCAACCTGTGAGACTCCTTCCGACTCTCCAGGTGAGAGCACCTCCTCTTGGGATGCGAGGAGAACACCGTGAAACCGTTCCCGATGGAGCAGGAATGGGCCCCTCATTTGGAGCTCAGCAGGGTAAAACGGGGCTCCTCTTGATTGTTGGTGGGACCCTTGGGGTTCCTCTTGAGTGGGGACCTGTGGGACGGGGAACTTCTTGAATCACAGCAACAGTGTGAAGGAGCATTTCCAGGTACACCAGGAATGGGCTGAATTCCCCCGAGACACCACCAGGAACAAGGGCATAACACCGCCTGCAAGGTAGAAGCTTCTGTTTTTTTCTTGCATTGCCCCAGTGTCATCTTGACTTATAACTGGGACGCCAGGGACTCGCCTCTGTGACCTCTGGAGAGGCCAGTCTCTGTGCGTGTTGCAAGGCTCCTCTGGGGATTTGTTCACAGTCTTTGCTGAGACCTCGGTCCTTGTCTAGTGCTGAGGCCTGAGCCTGAGCTTTCCTTGCAGTGCTGACGTAGGTCTTGGTGTTCCCCTGGAGCCCCCTCAGGGGAGTCAGGCCTCGTCTCGCCAATAGACGTGCAGGGCTGCTTTACTCCACGGTGCAGCAGCTGTGTCCGGCTCTCCTTTGAGTGGACAAAGCGATCTGTGGCTTGCACTGGAGATACCCCAGGGCTATCAGATGTGCCAGGGTGTCGGCAGTTGAGCCTCGGGAAGGAAGTCGAGGCAGTGCTGGGCAGTTAGCTTCATCTGGAGTGGACGAGGAATTTGGGGCTCTTGGGGAAAGGTGAACAGACACCTGAGGCTCCTCTGAACTGGCATGGTGTGAGGGCCTCCTCTTGGGATGCGAGGGGAGAGCCGTGAACCCTTTCCCGATGGAGCAGGAAAAGGGCCCCTCATCTGGAGCTGAGCAGGGGAAAATAGAGTTCCTCTTGAGTAGCGACAGGGCCCTCGGCAATACTCTCAAGTGGGGACGGGTGAGGTGGGGAACTTCTTGGGTCACAGCAAGAGTCTGATGCAGCATTTCGAGGTCCAAGAGGGAACAGGTGATTTCCACCAGGACGCCTCATTGGACAAGGGCCTCACTCCCCCAGAAAGGGAGAATCTTCTGGTTTTTCTCGAGTTTCTGCTGGGTCCTCTCCAATGACGACGGGGACCCCAGGGACCCACCCTTGTGGCCTCAGGAGAGGCCAGTGTCCGTGCAAGTTGCCCCTGGTTATTCCTCCCCAGTCGTCGTCGGGTCCCCAGGCCTGGTCAGATGCTGAGGCCGCAGCCTGAGTGTAGGGAACAAAGTATAAGGGAGGCTGGGAAGACTCTTGCACACAAGGATGTTTCATTGGTCCTTCAAAAAGGAACAGACCCAGGGTCACAAGGATTCTGAGTTGATAAGGAAGTTCCCCAAAACAAAGTCTTAGCTGAAATAAATAAGTTAATGTAAAGATTATCTAGCCCCGTGCCTGTGCACTGTATAGTCATTGAATCACAGTTTTTGGCAACTTTCTCTGTAAATTGTTGTGGAAAAGATATAAAATAAGGCAGCTGCAAGTAGCAGGGGAGAATAAGAGAAGAATAAAAAAAATTAAAAAAAGGTTGAAACAACTCGGCCGTGTTGGTGTTTCATTCCGTCGCTAGCACCTGAGCTTTCCTCGCCCGTGCTGACATTTGCCTTGGGCTTCCCCTGGAGTCCGTACAGGGGAGTCAGGCCTCGTCTCAACTGGAAGCATGCAAGTTCGCTTTCCTCCCCAACTGCAGTAACAGTGTCTGGGTCCCTGTCGAGCAGATACAGGGATCTATGGCTTGCGCTGGAGGTGTTCCAGGGCTGTCACACGTGCCAGTGGGCCGGGTCGAGCCTCGGGGTTACAGTCCAGGCAGTTCAGGGCAGTCAGGTTCATCTGAAGTGGACGTGGCATTTGAGGGTCTTGGGGAATGGTGGCCCAACCTGTGAAACTCCTGAAGACTTTCCAGGTGCGAGCATCTCCTCTTGGGATGCGAGGCGAACACCGCGAAACTTTTCCCAACGAAGCAGGAAAGGGCCCCTCCTCTGGAAGTCAGCAGGGGAAAACGGGGCTCCTCTTGAGTCTTGGTGAGACCCTTGGGGTTCCTCTTGAGTGGGGACGGGTGGGGCGGGGAATTTCTTGTGTCACAGCAAGGATGTGAAGGAGCATTTCGAGGTCCAAGAGGGAACGGGTGATTTCACCTGGGATGCCACAGCGGACAAGAGCCTACTCCACCTGCAAGGGTGAAGTTTCTGGTTTTTCTTGACTGGCGGCAGGGTCCTCTCGAGTTATGACGGGGACCACAGGGACCCGCCCCTGTATCCTCAGGAGAGGCCATTCTCAGTACAAGTTGGTAGGCGCCTCTGGGATTCCTCCGCAGTCATCACCGAGTCCTCAGTCCTCGTCTTGTGCTGAGGTCGAGCCTGAGACTTCCTTGCTCATGTTTTCATAGGCCTTGAGGTTACTCTGAAGCCCCGCAGGAGAGTCAGGCCTCTTCTCGCCTGGAGACTTGCACAGCCTCTTCCTTCCCAAACTGCAGCAGCAGTGTCCGGCTCCCTGTAAAGGGCACACAGGTATCTGTAAGCTTGCCATCGAGGTACTCCAGAGCTGTCTGACGTGCCAGTGTATTGGGAGTCGAGCCTCGGGGTGACAGCCGAGACAGTGCAGGGCAGTCATGTTCATCTGGAGTGGACGAGGCATTTGGGGGCCTTGGGAAGAGGTGGTCTGACACCTGAAGCTCCTCCCAACTCTCCTGATGTGAGGCCACCTCTTGGGACACGAGGGGAGCATTGGAAAACCTTTCCCAATGGAGCAGGAAATGGACCCCTCAACTGGAGCTCAGCAGGGGAAATCGGGGCTCCTCTTGAGTCACGGCAGGACCCTCGGGGTTCCTCTCGAGTGGGAACGGTTGGAGCAGGGAACTTCCTAAGTCACAACAAGGGTATGAAGGAGCATCTAGAGGTCTAAGAGGGAAGGGGTGATTTCCCCAGAGATGCTGCAGTGGACAATGGACTCAACCTCCCTGCAGGGGAGAATCTTCTGGTTTTTCTCGAGTTGCAGAGGGGTCCTCTCGAGTTACGACAGGGACCCCAGGGACCCACCACTGTGCCTTCAGGAGATGCCAGTCTCCTTGCGAGTTGCGAGGCACCTGTGGGTATTCCTCCCGAAACATCACCAGGTCCTCAGTCCTCGTCTGGTGCTGAGGCCGGAGCCTGTTTGTGCCTCGCCCATGCTGGCATAGGACTTGCGGTACCCCTGGAGCCCCCATAGCGGAGTCAGGCCTATTCTCGCCTGGGGACGTGCACAGCCGCTTTCTTCCCCAACTGCAGCAATAGTGTCCGTGTCCCTGTTGCGCGGATACAGGGATCAGTGGCTTGACCTCGAGGTGCCCCAGGGCTATCACACGTGCCAGTGTGCTGGAGTCGTGCCTCGGGGTGACAGTCGAGGCACTTTAGGACAGTCAGATTCATCTGGAGTGGACTAGGCATTTTGGTGTCTTGGGGAAATGTACCTGACGCCTGAGGCTCCTCTGGACTTGCATGGTGTGAGTGTCTCTTCTTGGGATGCGAGGGCATAGCCGGGTACCCTTTCCCAATGGAGCAGGGAAAGGGCCCTACATCTGGAGCTGAGCATGGGAAAATGAGGCTCCTCTTGAGTCGCAGTTGGACCCTCAGCGGTCCTCTCGAGTGGAGACATGTGNCTTGGTGAGACCCTTGGGGTTCCTCTTGAGTGGGGACGGGTGGGGCGGGGAATTTCTTGTGTCACAGCAAGGATGTGAAGGAGCATTTCGAGGTCCAAGAGGGAACGGGTGATTTCACCTGGGATGCCACAGCGGACAAGAGCCTACTCCACCTGCAAGGGTGAAGTTTCTGGTTTTTCTTGACTGGCGGCAGGGTCCTCTCGAGTTATGACGGGGACCACAGGGACCCGCCCCTGTATCCTCAGGAGAGGCCATTCTCAGTACAAGTTGGTAGGCGCCTCTGGGATTCCTCCGCAGTCATCACCGAGTCCTCAGTCCTCGTCTTGTGCTGAGGTCGAGCCTGAGACTTCCTTGCTCATGTTTTCATAGGCCTTGAGGTTACTCTGAAGCCCCGCAGGAGAGTCAGGCCTCTTCTCGCCTGGAGACTTGCACAGCCTCTTCCTTCCCAAACTGCAGCAGCAGTGTCCGGCTCCCTGTAAAGGGCACACAGGTATCTGTAAGCTTGCCATCGAGGTACTCCAGAGCTGTCTGACGTGCCAGTGTATTGGGAGTCGAGCCTCGGGGTGACAGCCGAGACAGTGCAGGGCAGTCATGTTCATCTGGAGTGGACGAGGCATTTGGGGGCCTTGGGAAGAGGTGGTCTGACACCTGAAGCTCCTCCCAACTCTCCTGATGTGAGGCCACCTCTTGGGACACGAGGGGAGCATTGGAAAACCTTTCCCAATGGAGCAGGAAATGGACCCCTCAACTGGAGCTCAGCAGGGGAAATCGGGGCTCCTCTTGAGTCACGGCAGGACCCTCGGGGTTCCTCTCGAGTGGGAACGGTTGGAGCAGGGAACTTCCTAAGTCACAACAAGGGTATGAAGGAGCATCTAGAGGTCTAAGAGGGAAGGGGTGATTTCCCCAGAGATGCTGCAGTGGACAATGGACTCAACCTCCCTGCAGGGGAGAATCTTCTGGTTTTTCTCGAGTTGCAGAGGGGTCCTCTCGAGTTACGACAGGGACCCCAGGGACCCACCACTGTGCCTTCAGGAGATGCCAGTCTCCTTGCGAGTTGCGAGGCACCTGTGGGTATTCCTCCCGAAACATCACCAGGTCCTCAGTCCTCGTCTGGTGCTGAGGCCGGAGCCTGTTTGTGCCTCGCCCATGCTGGCATAGGACTTGCGGTACCCCTGGAGCCCCCATAGCGGAGTCAGGCCTATTCTCGCCTGGGGACGTGCACAGCCGCTTTCTTCCCCAACTGCAGCAATAGTGTCCGTGTCCCTGTTGCGCGGATACAGGGATCAGTGGCTTGACCTCGAGGTGCCCCAGGGCTATCACACGTGCCAGTGTGCTGGAGTCGTGCCTCGGGGTGACAGTCGAGGCACTTTAGGACAGTCAGATTCATCTGGAGTGGACTAGGCATTTTGGTGTCTTGGGGAAATGTACCTGACGCCTGAGGCTCCTCTGGACTTGCATGGTGTGAGTGTCTCTTCTTGGGATGCGAGGGCATAGCCGGGTACCCTTTCCCAATGGAGCAGGGAAAGGGCCCTACATCTGGAGCTGAGCATGGGAAAATGAGGCTCCTCTTGAGTCGCAGTTGGACCCTCAGCGGTCCTCTCGAGTGGAGACATGTGGGGCAGGGAATTTCTTGGGACAAAGCAAGGGTGTGAAAGAGCATTTCGAGGTCCAAGAGGGAACCAATGATTTCCCCTTGGACACCACAGCGGACAAGAGCCTCACTCTGCCTGCAAGGGTGAAGTTTCTGGTTTTTCTCGAGTTGCAGTGGGGTCCTCTAGAGTTACGACGGGGACCACAGGGATCTGCCCCTCTGGCCCCAGGATAGGCCAGTCTCCATGCGAGGGGTGAGGCACATCTGGGGATTCCTCCCCAGTGGTGCCAAGTCCTCAGTCCCCTTCTGGTGCTGAGGCTGCAGCCTGAGATTGCCTCACTCCTGCAGACATTTGTATTGGACTTCCCCTGGAGCCCGCAGAGGGGATTCAGTCCTCGTCTCTACTGGAGACGTGCACAGCTGCTTTCTTTCCCAACTGCAGTAACAGTGTCCGGGTCCCTGTCAGGCGGATTCAGGGACATATGGCTTGTGCTCGAGGTACCCTAGGGCTGTCACAAGTGCCAGTGTGCCAGAGTCGAGCCTCGGGGTGACAGTCGAGGCAGTGAAGTGCAGTCAGGTTCATCTGAAGTGGACGAGGCATTTGGGGGTCTTGGGGAATGGTGGCCCTAACTGTGAGACTCCTCCCAACTTTGAAAGAGCGAGCACCTCCTCTTGGGATGCGATGGGAACACCGTGACACCTTTCCTGATACAGCAGGGAAAGGGCCCTTCATCTGGAGCTGAGTAGGGGAAAACGGGGCACTTCTTGAGATTTGGCGGGACCCTTGGTGTTCCTCTCGAGTGGAGACGGGTGTGATGGGGAACTTCTTGGGTCACAGCAAGGGTGGGAAGGAGCCTTTTGAGGTCCAGGAGGGACGGGGTGAATTCCCCTGAGATGCCGTTGTGGAAAAAGGCCGCACCACGCCTGCAGAGGAGAAGCTTCCGGTTTTTCTCGAATTGGGGTGGGGTACTCTCTAGTTACGACGGGGACCCCAGAGACCTACGCCTATATCCTCAGGAGAGGCCATTCTCAGTTCCAGTTGTGAGGCGCCTCTGTGGATTCCTCCCCAGTCATCTCCGGGTCCTCAGTCCTCGTCTGGTGCTGAGGTCAGAGCCTGCGATCTTCTCGTTCATGCTTTCATACGTCTTGAGGTTACCTTGGAGCCCACACACGGGAGACAGGCCTCTTCTTGCCTGGAGATTGCACGGCCTCTTTCTTCCACAACTGCAGCGCAGTGCCCAGCTCCCCGTAAAGAGGACACAGGAACGTGTTTCTTACCATCGAGGTAGTCCAGGGCTGTCTCACGTGCCAGTGTGTTGGGAGTCGAGCCTCGGGGTGACAGTCGAGACAGTCCAGGGCAGTCATGTTCATCTGGAGTGGACGAGGAATTTGTGGATCTTGGGGAGTGGTCGTCGGACACCTGAGGCTCCTCCGGACTCTCCTGATGTGAGAACACCTCTTGGGATGCGAGGAGAGTGCTGAAAAACGTTTCCCAATGGAGCACGGAAAAGACCTTGGATCTGGAGCTCAGCAGGGGAAAACGGGGCTCCTCTTCATTCGTGTCTGGACCATCGTGGTTCCTGTCGATTGGGGACGGTTGGGGCGGGATACTTCCTAGGTCACAACAAGGGTATGAAGGAGCCTTTCGAGGTCCAAGAGGGAAGGGGTGATTTCCCCCGAGATGCTGCTGCAGACAAGGGATTCACCCATCCTGCAGGGGAGAAGCTTCTGCTTTTTCTCGAGTTGCGGCGGGGTCCTCTCGAGTTAAGACGGGGACCACAGGGACCCGCCCCTGTGGCCTGAGGAGAGACCAGTCTCCTTGTAAGTTGCGAGGCACCTGTGGAGATTCCTCCTGAGACTTCGCCGGTTCCTCATTCCTCGTCTGGTGCTGAGGTCAGAGCCTGAGATTTCCTCGCTCATGCTTTCACAGGCCTTGAGGTTTCCCTGGGCCCCCATAGGGGAGTCAGGCCTCATCTGGCCTGGGGACGTGCAAAGCAGCTTTCCTCCCCATCTGCAGCAACCGTGTCCGGGTCCCTGTCGAGCAGATACAGGGATCAGTGTCTTGATCTCGCCGTACCCCAGGGTTATCACACGTGCCAGTGTGCCAGAGTCAAGCCTCGGGATGAAAGTCGACGCAGAGCAGGACAGTCAGATTCATCTCGAGTGGACTAGACATTTGGGGGTCTTGCAGAAATGTACCCAACGCCTGAAGCTTCTCTGGACTCCCCTGGTGTGAGTGCCTCCTCTTGGGATGCGAGGGGAGAGCGGGGAATCCTTTTTTCTATGGGGCAGGGAAAAGGCCCCTCATCTGGAGCTGAGGATGGGAAAATGGAGCTCCTCTTCAGTCGCGGCGGCACCATCAGCGGTCCTCTCGAGTGGAGACGTGTGGGGCAGGGAACTTCTTGAGTCACAGCAAGGGTGTGAAAGAGCATTTCGAGGTCCAAGAGGGGACGGGTGATTTCTCCCGGGATGCCGCAGTGGACAAGGGCCTCACTGCACCTGTAAGGGTGAAGTTTCTGGTTTTTCTCCAGTGTGACGGGTCCTCTCGAGTTATGACGGGGACCAAAGGGATCTGCCTTTGTGGCCCCAGCATTAGCCAGTCTCCATGCGAGGGGTGAGGCACATCTGGGGATTCCTCCCCAGTGACACCAAGTCCTCAGTCCCCTTCTGGTGCTGAGGCTGCAGCCTGAGATAGCCTCTCCCGTGCTGACATTTGTATTGGTCTTCCCCTGGAGCCCGCAGAGGGGAGACAGGCCTCATCTTGCCTGAAGACGTGCATGGCCACTTTCCTTCCCAACTGCAGTAACAGTGGCAGGGTCCCTGTCGAGTGGATACAGGGATCTATGGCTTGCACTCGAGGTACCCTAGGGCTGTCACAAGTGCCAGTGTGCTGGAGTCGAGCCTCGGGGTGACAGTCGAGGCAATGTAGGAGAATCAGGTTCATCTGGAGTGGATTAGGCATTTGGAGGTCTTGCAGAAATGTGACCTGACACCTCAGGTTTCTCTGGACTCGCCTGGTGTGAGTGCCCTCCTCTTGGGATGCGAGGGGAACACGGTGAAACCTTTCCTGACAGAGCAGGGAAAGGGCCCCTCATCTGGAGCTCAGCAGGGGAAAACGGGTCTCTTCTTGAGTATTGGCAGGAGCCTTGGGGTTCCTCTCGAGTGGTGACGGTTTGACGGGGAACTTCTTGGATCACAGCAAGGGTGTGAAGGAGCCTTTCTAGGTCCACAAGGGACGGGATGAATTCCCCTGAGGTGCCACTGAGGATAAGGGCCACACCACGCCTGCAGGGGAGAAGCTTCTGGTTGTTATCAAGGTGCGGAGGGGTCCTCTCGAGTAAAGATGAGGACCCCAGGGACCCGCCCCTGTATCCTCAGGAGAGGCCATACTCAGTGCGAGTTGGTAGGCGCCTCTGTGGATACCTCCCCAGTCATCACCGGTTCCTCAGTCCTTGTCTGGTGTTGAGGTCAGAGGCTGAGATTTCCTCGCTCCTGATTTCATAGGTCTTGAGGTTACTCTAGAGCTCCCACCGTGGAGTTAGGTCTCTTCTCGCCTGGAGACNATGGAGCACGGAAAAGACCTTGGATCTGGAGCTCAGCAGGGGAAAACGGGGCTCCTCTTCATTCGTGTCTGGACCATCGTGGTTCCTGTCGATTGGGGACGGTTGGGGCGGGATACTTCCTAGGTCACAACAAGGGTATGAAGGAGCCTTTCGAGGTCCAAGAGGGAAGGGGTGATTTCCCCCGAGATGCTGCTGCAGACAAGGGATTCACCCATCCTGCAGGGGAGAAGCTTCTGCTTTTTCTCGAGTTGCGGCGGGGTCCTCTCGAGTTAAGACGGGGACCACAGGGACCCGCCCCTGTGGCCTGAGGAGAGACCAGTCTCCTTGTAAGTTGCGAGGCACCTGTGGAGATTCCTCCTGAGACTTCGCCGGTTCCTCATTCCTCGTCTGGTGCTGAGGTCAGAGCCTGAGATTTCCTCGCTCATGCTTTCACAGGCCTTGAGGTTTCCCTGGGCCCCCATAGGGGAGTCAGGCCTCATCTGGCCTGGGGACGTGCAAAGCAGCTTTCCTCCCCATCTGCAGCAACCGTGTCCGGGTCCCTGTCGAGCAGATACAGGGATCAGTGTCTTGATCTCGCCGTACCCCAGGGTTATCACACGTGCCAGTGTGCCAGAGTCAAGCCTCGGGATGAAAGTCGACGCAGAGCAGGACAGTCAGATTCATCTCGAGTGGACTAGACATTTGGGGGTCTTGCAGAAATGTACCCAACGCCTGAAGCTTCTCTGGACTCCCCTGGTGTGAGTGCCTCCTCTTGGGATGCGAGGGGAGAGCGGGGAATCCTTTTTTCTATGGGGCAGGGAAAAGGCCCCTCATCTGGAGCTGAGGATGGGAAAATGGAGCTCCTCTTCAGTCGCGGCGGCACCATCAGCGGTCCTCTCGAGTGGAGACGTGTGGGGCAGGGAACTTCTTGAGTCACAGCAAGGGTGTGAAAGAGCATTTCGAGGTCCAAGAGGGGACGGGTGATTTCTCCCGGGATGCCGCAGTGGACAAGGGCCTCACTGCACCTGTAAGGGTGAAGTTTCTGGTTTTTCTCCAGTGTGACGGGTCCTCTCGAGTTATGACGGGGACCAAAGGGATCTGCCTTTGTGGCCCCAGCATTAGCCAGTCTCCATGCGAGGGGTGAGGCACATCTGGGGATTCCTCCCCAGTGACACCAAGTCCTCAGTCCCCTTCTGGTGCTGAGGCTGCAGCCTGAGATAGCCTCTCCCGTGCTGACATTTGTATTGGTCTTCCCCTGGAGCCCGCAGAGGGGAGACAGGCCTCATCTTGCCTGAAGACGTGCATGGCCACTTTCCTTCCCAACTGCAGTAACAGTGGCAGGGTCCCTGTCGAGTGGATACAGGGATCTATGGCTTGCACTCGAGGTACCCTAGGGCTGTCACAAGTGCCAGTGTGCTGGAGTCGAGCCTCGGGGTGACAGTCGAGGCAATGTAGGAGAATCAGGTTCATCTGGAGTGGATTAGGCATTTGGAGGTCTTGCAGAAATGTGACCTGACACCTCAGGTTTCTCTGGACTCGCCTGGTGTGAGTGCCCTCCTCTTGGGATGCGAGGGGAACACGGTGAAACCTTTCCTGACAGAGCAGGGAAAGGGCCCCTCATCTGGAGCTCAGCAGGGGAAAACGGGTCTCTTCTTGAGTATTGGCAGGAGCCTTGGGGTTCCTCTCGAGTGGTGACGGTTTGACGGGGAACTTCTTGGATCACAGCAAGGGTGTGAAGGAGCCTTTCTAGGTCCACAAGGGACGGGATGAATTCCCCTGAGGTGCCACTGAGGATAAGGGCCACACCACGCCTGCAGGGGAGAAGCTTCTGGTTGTTATCAAGGTGCGGAGGGGTCCTCTCGAGTAAAGATGAGGACCCCAGGGACCCGCCCCTGTATCCTCAGGAGAGGCCATACTCAGTGCGAGTTGGTAGGCGCCTCTGTGGATACCTCCCCAGTCATCACCGGTTCCTCAGTCCTTGTCTGGTGTTGAGGTCAGAGGCTGAGATTTCCTCGCTCCTGATTTCATAGGTCTTGAGGTTACTCTAGAGCTCCCACCGTGGAGTTAGGTCTCTTCTCGCCTGGAGACTTGCACGGCCTCTTTCTTCCCCAACTGCAGTGGCTGTGTCCGACTCCCGGTACAGCAGACACAGGGATCTGTGGTTTGCCATCGAGGTACTCCAGGGCTGACTCACATGCCATTGTGTTGGAAATCGAGCCTGGGGTGACAGTTGAGACAGTTCAGGGCATTCATGTTCATCTGGAGTGGATGAGGCATTTGAGGATCTTGGGGAATGGTGGTCGGACCCCTGAGGCTCCTCCCGACTTTCCTGATGCGAGGCCACCCCTTGGGATGTGAGGGGAGCACCAGAAAACCTTTCCCGATGGAGCAGAGAAAGGCCCCCCATCTGGAGCTCAGCAGAGGAAAACGGGGCTCCTCTTGAGTCGCAGCATGACCCTAGGCTTTCCTCTTGAATGGGGACGGTTGGGTGGAGAACTTCCTAGGTCACAACAAGGGTATGAAGGAGCCTTTCAAGATCCAAGAACGAAGGGTGATTTCCCCTGAGATGCTGCAGCGGACAAGGGACTCACCCTCCCTGCACGGGAAAAGCTTCTGGTTTTTCTCGAGTTGCGGCGGGGTCCTCTCGAGTTACAATGGGGAACCCAGGGACCCGTTGCTGTGGCCTCAAGAGAGGCCAGTCACAATGCGAGTTGCGAGGCACCTGTGGGGATTCCCCTCGAGGCCTCGCCGGGTCCTCAGTCCTCGTCTGGGGTTGAGGTCCGAGCGTGAGGTTTCCTCGCTCATGCTTTCATAGGTGTTGAAGTTACTCTGGATCCTTCACAGGGAGTCAGGCCTCTTCTCTCCTGGAGACATGCATGGCCTCTTTCTTCCGCAACTGCAGCGACAGTGTCCGACTTCCCGAAAAGCGGACACAGGGATCTGTGTCTTGCCATCGAAGTACTCCAGAGCTGTCTCACATGCCAGTGTGTTGGGAGTAGAGCCTCAGGGGGACAGTCGAGACAGTGCAGGGCAGTTATGTTCATTTGGAGTGGACGAGGCATTTGGGGATCTTGGGGAGTGGTGGTCGGACACCTGAAGTTCCTCCCGAATCTCCTGATGGGAGGCAACCACTTGGGATGTGAGGGGAGCACCGGAAAACCTTTCCCAATGGAGCAGAGAAAAGGCCCAACATCTGGAGATCAGCAGGGGAAAACGGGGCTCCTCTTGAGGTTCGGTGTGACCCTAGGGGTTCCTCTTGATTGAGAACGGTTGGGGCGGAGAAATTCCTAGGTCACAGCAATGGTATGAAGGAGCCTTTCAAGGTCCAAGAGGGAAGGGGTGATTTCCCCTGACATGCTGCAGTGGACAAGGGACTCACCCTCCCTGCACGGGAGAAGCTTCTGGTTTTTCTCGACTTGCGGCGGGGTCCTCTCGAGTTACGACGGGGAACCCAGGGACCCGTTGCTGTGGCCTCAGGAGAGGCCAGTCACCATGCGAGTTGCAAGGCACCTGTGGGGATTCCTCTTGAGGCCTCGCTGGGTCCTCACTCCTCATCTGGTGCTGAAGTCAGACCGTAAGATTTCCTCGCTCATGCTTTCATAGATGTTGAGGTTACTCTGGATCCTTCACAGGGGAGTCAGGCCTCTCCTTGCCTGGAGACTTGCATGGCCTCTTTCTTCCGCAACTGCAGCGACAGTGCCCAAGTCCGCGAAAAGCAGACACAGGGATCTGTGTCTTGCCATCGAGGTATTCCAGGGCTGTCTCACGTGCCAGTGTGTTGGGAGTAGAGCCTCAGGGTGACAGTCTAGACAGTCCAGGGCAGTCATGTTCATCTGGAGTGGATGAGGCACTTTGGGATCTATGGGAGTGGTGGTCGGTCACCTAAGGCTCCTCCCGACTCTCCTGATGCGAGAACACCTCTTGAGGTGCGAGGGGAGGGCTCGAAAACCTTTCCCAATGGAGCAGGGAAAGGGCCCCTCATCTGGAGATCAGCAGGGGGAAACGGGGCTCCTTTTGAGTCGCGGCGAGAGCCTCAGGGTTCCTCCCGAGAGGGGACAGTTGGGACGGGGAACTTCTTAGGTCACAAAAAGGGTATGAAGTAGCCTTTAGAGGTCCAAGCTGGAAGGGGTGATTTCCCTCGAGATGCTGCAGCGGACAAGGGACTCACCCTCATTTCAGGGGTGAAGTTTCTGGTTTTTCTTGAGTTGAGGCGGGGTCCTCTCGAGTTACGATGGGAACCCCATGGACCCGCTGCTGTGGCCTCAGGAGAGGCCAGTCTCCATGCGAGTTGTGAGGCACCAGTGTGGATTCCTTCTGAGACATCGCCAGGTCCCCACTCCTCATCTGGTGCTGAACCCGAAGTCTGTGCTTGCCTCGCCCATGCTGACATAGGTCTTGGGGTTCCCCTGGAGCCCCCATAGGGGAGTCACGCCTGATCTCGCCTGGGGACATGCACATCCGCTTTCTTCCCCAACTGCAGCAACAGTGTCCTGGTCCCTGTCGAGCGGAATAAGGGATCAGTGTCTTGACCTCGAGGTACTCCAGGGCTATTCCACGTGCCTGTATGCCGGAGTCGAGCCTCGGGGTGACAGTTGAGGCAGTGCAGGACAGTAAGATTCATCTGGAGTGGACTACGCATTTGGAGGTCTTGCGGATGTGACCTGACGCCTGA
Organism: Raphicerus campestris; assembly: GCA_006410735.1. NCBI lineage: Eukaryota > Metazoa > Chordata > Mammalia > Artiodactyla > Bovidae > Raphicerus > Raphicerus campestris. The sequence goes on along the minus strand of SJYW01017634.1, from coordinate 18,374 downwards.
GAATTCTCTGGATTCGCCTGCTGTGAGTGTCTCTTCTTGGGATGCGAGGGGAGAGCTGGGAACCCTTTCCCGATGGAGCAGGGAAAGGGCCCCTCAACTGGAGCTGAGCATGGGAAAATGGAGCTCCTCTTGGGTCACTGCGGGCCCCTCGGTGGTCCTCTAGAGTGGGGACGTGTGGGGCGGGGAGCTTCTTGGGTCACAGCAAGGGTGTGAAAGAGCATTTCCAGGTCCAAGAAGGAACGGGTGATTTCCCCCGCACGCCGCAGTGGACAAGGGCCTCACTCCACCTGCAAGAGTAAAGATTCTGGTTTTTCTCGAGTTGTGGTGTGGTCCTCTTGAGTTACGAAGCTGACCACAGGGATCCCCCCCTGCGGCCCCAGGATAGGCCAGTCTCCGTGTGAGGGGCGAGGCACATCTGGGGATTCCTCCCCAGTGGCGACAAGTTCTCAGTCCCCTTCTGGTGCTGAGGCTGCAGCCTGAGATTGCCTTGCCTGTGCTGACATTTGTATTGGGCTTCCCCTGGAGCCCACAGAGGCAAGTCAGGCCTTGTCTCGACTGGAGACATGCACGGCCGCTTTCCTTCCCAACTGCAGGAACAGTGTCCAGGTCCCTGTCGAGCGGATACAGGGATCTCTGGCTTGTGCTTGAGGTACCCTATGGCTGTCACATGTGCCAGTGGGCTGGAGTCAAGCCTCGGGGTGACAGTCGATGCAGTTCAGGGCAGTCAGGTTCATCTGAAAAGGACAAGGCATTTGGGGGACTTGGGGAATGGTGGCCCAACCTATGAGGCTCCTCCCGACTTTCCAGGTGCGAGCACCTCCTTTTGGAATGTGAGGCGAACACTGCGAAACCTTTCCCGATAGATCAGTGAAACGGCCCCTCATCTGGAGCTCAGCAGGGGAAAACGGGCCTCCTCTTGAGTCTTGGAGGTACCCTTCGTGCTCCTCTCAAGTGGGAATGGGTGGGGCGGGGAAATTCTTGGGTCACAGAAAGGATATGAAGGAGCCTTTCGAGTCCAAGAAGGAAGGGGTTATTTCCCCTGAGATGCTGCAGCGGAAAAAAGACTCACCCTCCCTGCAGGGAAGAAGCTTCCGGTTTTTCTTGAGTTGAGGCGGGTCCTCACCAGTTAGGATGGGGAACATAGGGACCCACAGCTCTGACTTCAGGAGAGGCCAGTCTCCATGCTACTTGCGAGGCATCTGTGGGGATTCATCCGGAGACGTCGCTGGGTCCACTGTCCCCGTCTGGTGCTGAGGCCGGAGCCTGTACTTGCCTCACCCGTGTTGACACAGGACTTGGAGTACCCCTGGAGCCCCCATAGGCGAGTCAGTCCTCATCTCGCCTGGGGACGTGCATAGCCGCTTACCTCCTCAACTGCAGCAACAGTGTCTGGATCACTGTCGAGCGGATACAGGGATCAGTGGCTTGACCTTGAGGTACGGAAGGGCTATCACAAGTGCCAGTGTGCTGGAGTTGAACCTCCGGGTGACAGTCGAGGCAGTGCAGGACAGTCAGTTTAATCTGGAGTGGACTAGGCATTTGGGGGTCTTGTGGAAATGTGACCCGATGCCTGAGGCTTCTCTGCACTCGCATGGTATGAGTGCCTCCTTGTGGGATGCGAGGGGGGAGCCAGGAACCCTTTCCCGATGGAGCAGGGAAATGTCCCCTCATTTGAGCTAAACATGGGAAAATGGAGCTCCTCTTGAGTCACGACGGGACCCTCGGCGGTCCTCTCGAGTGGCAATGTGTGGTGCGGGAAACTTCTTCGGTAGCAGCAAGGGTGTGAAAGAGCATTTCAAGGTCCAAGAGGGAACGGGTGATTTCCCCCGGGACACCGCAGCGGACAAGGGCCTCAGTCCGCCTGCAAGGGTGAAGCTTCTGGTGTTTCTCGAGTTGTGGCAGTGTCCTCTCGAGTTACGACGGGGACCACAGGGAACTGCCCGTGCGGCCCCAGGATAGGCCAGTCTCCGTGTGAGGGGCGAGGCACATCTGGGGATTCCTCCCCAGTGGCGACAAGTTCTCAGTCCCCTTCTGGTGCTGAGGCTGCAGCCTGAGATTGCCTTGCCTGTGCTGACATTTGTATTGGGCTTCCCCTGGAGCCCACAGAGGCAAGTCAGGCCTTGTCTCGACTGGAGACATGCACGGCCGCTTTCCTTCCCAACTGCAGGAACAGTGTCCAGGTCCCTGTCGAGCGGATACAGGGATCTCTGGCTTGTGCTTGAGGTACCCTATGGCTGTCACATGTGCCAGTGGGCTGGAGTCAAGCCTCGGGGTGACAGTCGATGCAGTTCAGGGCAGTCAGGTTCATCTGAAAAGGACAAGGCATTTGGGGGACTTGGGGAATGGTGGCCCAACCTATGAGGCTCCTCCCGACTTTCCAGGTGCGAGCACCTCCTTTTGGAATGTGAGGCGAACACTGCGAAACCTTTCCCGATAGATCAGTGAAACGGCCCCTCATCTGGAGCTCAGCAGGGGAAAACGGGCCTCCTCTTGAGTCTTGGAGGTACCCTTCGTGCTCCTCTCAAGTGGGAATGGGTGGGGCGGGGAAATTCTTGGGTCACAGAAAGGATATGAAGGAGCCTTTCGAGTCCAAGAAGGAAGGGGTTATTTCCCCTGAGATGCTGCAGCGGAAAAAAGACTCACCCTCCCTGCAGGGAAGAAGCTTCCGGTTTTTCTTGAGTTGAGGCGGGTCCTCACCAGTTAGGATGGGGAACATAGGGACCCACAGCTCTGACTTCAGGAGAGGCCAGTCTCCATGCTACTTGCGAGGCATCTGTGGGGATTCATCCGGAGACGTCGCTGGGTCCACTGTCCCCGTCTGGTGCTGAGGCCGGAGCCTGTACTTGCCTCACCCGTGTTGACACAGGACTTGGAGTACCCCTGGAGCCCCCATAGGCGAGTCAGTCCTCATCTCGCCTGGGGACGTGCATAGCCGCTTACCTCCTCAACTGCAGCAACAGTGTCTGGATCACTGTCGAGCGGATACAGGGATCAGTGGCTTGACCTTGAGGTACGGAAGGGCTATCACAAGTGCCAGTGTGCTGGAGTTGAACCTCCGGGTGACAGTCGAGGCAGTGCAGGACAGTCAGTTTAATCTGGAGTGGACTAGGCATTTGGGGGTCTTGTGGAAATGTGACCCGATGCCTGAGGCTTCTCTGCACTCGCATGGTATGAGTGCCTCCTTGTGGGATGCGAGGGGGGAGCCAGGAACCCTTTCCCGATGGAGCAGGGAAATGTCCCCTCATTTGAGCTAAACATGGGAAAATGGAGCTCCTCTTGAGTCACGACGGGACCCTCGGCGGTCCTCTCGAGTGGCAATGTGTGGTGCGGGAAACTTCTTCGGTAGCAGCAAGGGTGTGAAAGAGCATTTCAAGGTCCAAGAGGGAACGGGTGATTTCCCCCGGGACACCGCAGCGGACAAGGGCCTCAGTCCGCCTGCAAGGGTGAAGCTTCTGGTGTTTCTCGAGTTGTGGCAGTGTCCTCTCGAGTTACGACGGGGACCACAGGGAACTGCCCGTGTGGCCCCAGGATAGGCCAGTCTCCGTGTGAGGGGCGAGGCACATCTGGGGATTCCTCCCCAGTGGCGACAAGTTCTCAGTCCCCTTCTTGTGCTGAGGCTGCAGCCTGAGATTGCCTCACCCCTGCTGACATTTGTATTGGGCTTCCCCCCTGGAGCACACAGAGGGGAGTCAGGCCTCGTCTAGACTGGAGATGTGCACGGCCGCTTTCCTTCCCTACTACAATAACAGTTTCCTTTTCCCTGTCGAGCGGATACAGGGATCTATGGTTTGCACTCGAGGTACCCTAGGGCTGTCACAAGTGCCAGTGTGCCGGAGTAGGGCCTTGGGGTTACAGTGGAGGCAATGCAGGGCAGTCAGGTTCATCTGAAGTGGACGAGGCATTTGGGGGTCTTGGGGAATAGTTGCCCAAACTGTGTGACTCCTCCTGATTTTCCAAGTGTGAGAACCTCCTCTGGGATGTGAGGGGAACACCGCAAAACCATTCCCGATGGAGCAGGGTAATGGCCCGTCATCTGGAGCTCAGCAGGGTAAAACGGGGCTCCTCTTGAGTCTTGGCGGGACCCTTGGGGTTCCTCTCGAGTGGGGACGGGTGGATCAGGGAACTTCTTGGGTCATACAAAGCGTGTGAAGGAGGCTTTCGTGGTCCACGTGGGATGGGGTGAATTCTCCTGAGATGCCGTTGCGGACAAGGGCCACACCACGCCTGCTGAGGAGAAGCTTCCGGTTTTTCTCGAGTAGCGGCGGGGTCCTCTCGAGTTACGATGGGGAACTGAGGGACCCGCCCCTGTATCCTCAGGAGAGGCCATTCTCAGTGGGAGTTGAGAGGCGCCTGTGTGGATTCCTCCCCAGTCATCGCTGAGTCCTCAGTCCTCATCTGGTGCTGAGGTTGGAGCCTGAGATTTCCTCGCTCATGATTTCATAGGTCTTGAGGTTACTCTGAAGCCTCCACAGAGGTGTCAGGCCTCTACTCGCCTGGAGACTTGCACGGCCTCTTCCTTCCCCAAGTGCAGCGGCAGTGTTCAGCTCCCCGTAAAGCGGACACAGGGATCTGTGGCTTGATATCAAGGTACTCCTCGGCTGTCTCACGTTCCAGTGTTTGGGAGTCGAGCCTTGGGGTGACAGTCGAGACAGTGCAGGGCAGTCATGTTCATCTGAAGTGGATCAGGCATTTGGGGATCTTGGGGAGTGGTTGTCGGACACCTGAGATTCCTCCCGACTCTTCTGATGCGAGACCACCTCTTGGGATGCGAGGGGAGTGCCGGAAAACCTTTCCCGATTGAGCAGGGAAAGGGCCCCTCATCTGGAGCTCAGCCGGGGAAAAAGGGGCCCCTCTTGAGTCCCGGCAGGACCTTCGAGCTTCCTCTCGAGTGGGGATGGATGGTGGGGGGAACTTCGTAAGTCACAACAAGGGTATGAAGGAGTCTTTGGAGGTCCAAGAGGGATGATGTGATTTCCCCCCTGATGCTGCATTGGACAAAAAATGAACCCTCCCTGCAGGGGAGAAGCTTCTGGTTTTTCTCCTGTTGCAGCGAGTTCCTCTCCAGTTACGACGGGGACCCCAGGGACCCACCTCTGTGGCCTCAGGAGAGGCCAGTCTCCATGCGAGTTACAAGGCACCTGTGGGGATTCCTCCCGAGAAGTCGCCATGTGCTCAGTCCTCGTCTGCTGCTTAGGCCGGAGTCTGTGCTTGCCTTGCCCATGCTGACATAGGTCTTGGGTTTCCCCTGAATCACCCGTATGGGAGTCAGCCGTCGTCTCACCTGGGGACGTGCACAGCCGCTTACCTCCCCAACTGAAGCAACAGTGTCCGAGTCCCTGTCGAAAGGATACAGGGATCAGTGGCTTGACCTCAAGGTACCCCAGGGCTACCAAACGTGCCAGTGTGCAGGAGTCGAGCCTCTGGGTGACAGTCGAGGCAGTGCAGGACAGTCAGATTCATCTGAAGTGGACTAAGCATTTGGGGGTCTTGTAGAAATGTGACCCGACCCCTGAGGCGTCTCTGCACTCGCCTGATGTGAATGCCTCCTGTTTTGATACGAGGGTAGAGACGGGAACCCTTTCCCGATGGAGCAGGGAAAGGGCCCCTCATCTGGAGCTGAGCATGTGAAAATGGAGCTCCTCTTGAGTCGCTACGGGATCCTCGGCGGTCCTCTCCTGTGCGGACGTGTGGGGCGGGGAACTTCTTGGGTCACAGCAAGGGTGTGAAAGAGCATTTCGAGGTCCAAGAGGGAACGGATGATTTCCCCCAGGATGCTGCATCGGACAGGGGCCTCACCCGGACTGCAAGGGTGAAACTTCTGGTTTGTCTCGAATTGTGACGGGGTCCTCTCGAGTTATGATGGGGACCCCAGGGACCCGCTGCTCTGGCCTCAGGAGAGGCCAGACTCCATGCAAGTTACGAGGCACCTGTGGGGATTCCTCCCGAGACGTTAATGGGTCCTCAGTCCTCGTCTGGTGCCCAGGCCGGAGCTGTGCTTGCCTCGCCCTTGCTGACATAGGTCTTGGGGTTCCCCTGGAGCCCCCATAGGGTGCTTGACCTTGAAGTTCCCCAGGGCTATCACACATGCCAGTGTGCAGGAGTCGAGCCTCAGGGTGACAGTCGAGGCATTGAAGGACATTCAGATTCATCTGGAGTAGACTATGCATTGGGGGTCTTGCGGAAATGTGACCCGAGGCCTGAGGTTTCTCTGGACACACCTGGTGTGAGTGCCTCCACTTGGGAAGCGAGGGGGGAGCCAGGGAACCTTTCCCGATGGAGCAAGGAAAGGGCCCCTCATCTGGAGCTGAGCATGCGAAAATGGAGCTCCTCTTGAGTTGTGGCAGGACCCTCGGTGGACATCTTGCGTGGAGACATGTGGGGCGGGGAACTTCTTGGGTCACAGCAATGGTGTGAAAGAGCATTTCGTGGTCCAAGAGCGAACTGGTGATTTCCCTCCTAGACGTCACAGTGGACAAGGGCCTCACTTCGCCTGCAAGGGTGAAGATTCTGGTTTATCTCGAGTTGTGGCGAGGTCCTCTCGGTTTATGACGGGGACCACAGGGATCTGCCCCTGTGGCCCAAGGATAGGCCAGTCTCAGTGCGAGCAGCATGGCACATCAGGGGATTCCTCCCCCGTGGTGCCAAGTCCTCAGTCCCCTTCTGGTGCTGAGGCTGCAGCCTGAGATTGCATCGCCCCTGCTGACATTTGTATTGGGCTTCCACACTGGAGCCCACAGAGGGGAGTCAGGCCTCTTCTAGACTGGACACGTGCATGGCCGCTTTCCTTCCCTACTGCAATAACAGTGTCCGTTTCCCTGTCAAGCGGATACAGGGATCTATGGTTTGCGCTCGAGGTACCCTAAGGCTGTCACAAGTGCCAGTGTGCTGGAGTAGAGCCTCGGGGTGACAGTCGAGGCAGTGCAGGGCTGTCAGGTTCATCTGGAGTGGACGAGGCGTTTGGGGGTCTTGGGGAATGGTGGCCCAAACTGTGAGACTCCTCCCGAATATCCAGGTGTGAGCACCTCCTTTGACATGCGAGGGGAACACCTCCAATCCTTTCCCAACGGAGCAGGGAAAGGGCTCCTCATCTGGAGCTCAGCAGGGAAAAACGGGGCTCCTCTTGAGTCTTGGCGGGACCCTCAGGGTTCCTCTCGTGTCGGGACGGGTGTGGCGGTGAACTTCCTAGGTGACAGCAAAGGTTGAAGGAGCCTTTCAAGGTCCAAGAGGGAAGGGGTGAATTCCGCCGAGATCCCACATCGGACAAGGGCCTCTCCGTGCCTGCGGGGAATTGTCTGGTTTTTTTTCGAGTTGCGGAGGGGTCCTCTCAATTTACGACGGGGCCCCGGGAACCACCCCTGCGGCCCCAGGAAAGGCCAGTCCCCATGAGAGGGGCGAGGCGCATTTCGGATTCTTCCCAAGTGTCGCCAAGTCCTCAGGCCCATTCTGGTGCCAAGGTCGGTGCCTGAGCTTTCTTGACCCGTGCCTACGTAGGTTTTGGGTTTCCCCTGGAGCCCCCTCAGTGGAGTCAGGCCTAGTCTTGCCCATAGACTTGCAGGACCGCTTTACTCCAGGTTGCAGCAGCCATGTCCGGCTCTCCGTCTAACAGACAAAGGGATCTGTGGCTTGCCCTCGAGGTACTCCAGGGCTATTACACATGCCAGTGTGTCGGCAATCGAGCCTTGGGGAGGCAGTCGAGGCAGTGCAGGACAGTCAGATATATCTGGAGTGGACTAGGCATTTGGGGGACTTGCGATAATGTGACCCGACACCTGAGGTTTCTCTGGACTTGCGTGGTATGAGTGCCTCCTCTTGGGATGTGAGGGGAGAGTGGGGAACCCTTTCCCGATGGAGCAGGGAAAGGGCCTCTCATCTGGAGCTGAGCATGGGAAAATGGAGCTCCTGTTGAGTCACGGTGGGACACTCGACGGTCCTCTCGAGTGGGGTCGTGTGGGGTGGGGAATTTCTTCAGTCACAGCAAGCCTGTGAAAGAGTTTTCGAGTTCCAAGAGGGAACGGCTGATTTCCTCCGAGACGCCACAGCGGACAAGGGCCTGACTCAGCCTGCAAGGATGAAGCTTCTAGTTTTGCTCGAGTTGCGGCGAGGTCCTCTCGAGTTACGACGGGGACCACAGGGATTCGATCCTGTGGCCCCAGGATAGGCCAGTCTCAGTGCGAGGGGCGAGGCACAGCTGGGGATTCCACCTCAGTGGCGCGAAGTCCTCAGTTCCATTCTGGTGCTGAGGATGCAGCCTGAGATTGCCTCGCCCGGGCTGACATTTGTATTCGGTTGCCATGGATCATGCAGAGTGGTGTCAGGCCTCTTCTCAGCAGGAGACGTGCACAGCCGCTTTCCTTTCCAACTGCAGTAACAGTGTCCGAGTCCCTGTCGAGTGGATACAGGGATCTATGGCTTGCGCTCGAGGTACCCTTGGGCTGTCACACATGCCAGTGTGCTGGAGTCGAGCCTCGGGGATACAGCCGAGGCAGTGCAGGGCAGTCAGGTTCACCTGAAGTGAACGAGGCATTTGGGGGTCTTGAGGAATGGTGCCCAACCTGTGAGACTCCTCCCGATTTTTCAGGTGCTATCACCTCCTCTTGGGATGCGAGGGGAACCGTGAAATATTTCCCTATGGGGCAGGGAAAGGGCCCCTCATCTGGAGCTCAGCAGAGGAAAACGGGGCTCCTCTTGAGTCTTGGCGGGACCATTGGGGTTCCTCTCGAGTGGGGACGGGTGGGGCGGGGAACTTCTTGGGTCACAGCAAGGGTGTGAAGGAGCCTTTCGAGGTCCTAGAGGGACGGGGTGAATTCCCCTGAGATGGCGTTGCGGACAAGGGCCACACCAAGCCTGTAGGGAAGGAGCTTCCGGTTTTTCTCGCGTTATGGCGAGGTCCTCTTGACTTACGATGGGGACTCCAGGGACCCCCACCCCTGTATCCTCAGGAGAGGCTATTCTCAGTGCTAGTTGTGAGGCACCTCTGGGGATTCCTCCCGTCATCGCCGGGTCCTCAGTCCTCATCTTGGTCTGTGGTCGGAACCTGAGATTTCCTCACTCATGCTTTCATAGGTCTTGAGGTTACTCTGGAGCCCCCACAGGGGAGTCAGGCCACATCTCGCCCAGAGACTTGCACGGACTCTTTCTTCCCCAACTGTAGCGGTGGTGTCCGGCTCCCCGTAAAGCAGACACAGGGATCTGTGGCTTGCCATCGAGGTACTCAGGGCTGTCTCACGTGCCAGTCTGTTGGGAGTCAAGCCTCGGGGGGACAGCCGAGACAGTGCATGGCAGTCATGTTCATCTGGAGTGGACGAGGAATTTGAGGATCTTGGGGAGTGATGGTCCGACACCTGAGGCTCCTCCCGACACTCCTGATGCGAGGGGAGCGCTGGCAAAACTTTATCGATGGAGCAGGGATAGGGCCCCTCATCTGGAGCTCATTAGGGGAAAACGGGGCTCCTCTTGAGTCGTGGCGGGACCCTCGGGGTTCCTCTCGAGTGGGAACGGTTGGGGTGGGGAACTTCCTAGGTGACAACAAAGGTTGAAGGAGCCTTTCGAAGTCCAAGAGGGAAGGGGTGATTTCCCCCGAGATGCTGCAGTGGACAAGGGACTCACCCTTCCTGCCGGGGAGAAGCTTCTGGTTTTTCTCGAGTTGTGGTGGGGTCCTCTCGAGTTACGACAGGGAAGCCAGGGACACGCCCCTGTGGCCCCAGGAGATGCCACTGCCCATGCGAGTTGCAAGGCGCCTGTGGGAGTTCCTCCTGAGACGTCACTGGGTCCTCAGTCCTCGTCTGGTGCTGAGGCCAGAGCCTGTGCTTGCCTCGCCCTTGCTGACATAGGTCTTGGGGTTCCCCTGGAGCCCCAGTAGGGCAGTCAGGCCTCGTCCCGCCTGGGGATGTGCACAGCCGCTTTCCTCCCCAACTGCAGCAACAGTGTCCGGGTCCCTGTAAAGCTACACAGGGATCGGTGTCTTGCCATTGAGGTACTCGAGGGCTATCACACGTGGAGCTCGGGGTGATAGTGAAGCAGTGCAGGACAGTTAGATTGATCTGGATTGTACTAGGCATTTGGGGGTCTTGCAGCAATGTGACCTGATGCCTGAGGTTTCTCTGNCTGTTTTCCCCTGTTCAGTTCCAGATGAGGGGCCCTTTCCCTGCTCCATCGGGAAAGGGTTCCCGGCAATCCCCTCACATCACAATAAGAGGCACTCGCACCAGGAGAGTTGGGAGGAGTCTCAGGTTTGGGCCCCCATACTCTCCTGGTGTGTGTGCCTCCTGTTGGGATTCAAGAGGAGAGCTGGGAACCCTTTCCCGATGGAGCAGGGAAAGGGCCCCTCATCTGGAGCTGAGCATGGGAAAATGGAGCTTCTCATGAGTCATGGCGGGACCCTCAGCAGCCCACTCGAGTGGCGACATGTGGGGCGGGTAACTTCTTGGGTCACAGCAAGGATGTGAAAGAGCATTTTGAGGTCCAAGAGTGAATGGGTGATTTCCCCCGGGATGCCGCAGTGGACAAGGGCCTCACTCCACCTGCAAGGGTGAAGCTTTTGGTTTTTCTCGAGTTGTGGTGGGGTCCACTCGAGTTATGACGGGGACCACAGGGATTTGCCCTTGTGGCCCCAGGATAGGCCAATATCGTGCGAGGGGCGAAGCACGGCTGGGGATTCCTCCCCAGTGGTGCCAAGTCCTCACTCCCCTTCCGGTGCTGAGGCTTCAGCCTGAGATTGCCTCGCCCGTGCTGACATTTGTATTTGGCTGCCATGAAGCCTGCAGAGTGGTGTCAGGCCTCGTCTTGACAGGAGACGTGCACAACCGCTTTCCTTCCCAACTGCAGTAACAGTGTCCGGCTCCCTGTCGAGTGGATACAGGGTTCCATGGCTGGCGACTGAGGTACCCTAGGGCAGTCACACGTGCCAGTGTGCCGGAGTAGAGCCTCGGGGATACAGTCGAGGCAGTGCAGGGCAGTCAGGTTCATCTGAAGTGGACGAAGCATTTGGGGGT